>OZ024830.1:26465253-26825214 GCA_964016985.1 Anodontia alba | reverse complement strand
GAATATGACTCTTTTTTTTTATTTTAACATTTTATCATATTCCCAACCTATTCGAAATACTATTGATGAACTATAAAATTTTACAACATGATCACATTATTCCTGATCAACTTATAATGCAGTATATGGCAGTAACACAGATTTCTTGACACCTTATCTCAAGGGACTTCTTAATCAGCAGTGCTAAAGTTCATGACTGGTCAGCTGTTGTTAGTTTGTTTGTTGATGTACATTTTTGGAGGTCTTGACCCTATGCAGGCCTTACCCTTGACCGGGTTCAAAGTTCGCTCCAAAATCCCGCTCCAAAAAGTCACTCCAAAAAGTCACTTCACACCAAAAACCTGACACCACTCCAGGTTTTAGTACATTTGTATATGCCATTGTCAGCCGCTGAAATCATTATCTAGTATAAAAATTTATCAGAAAGCAGTCAAAAGAATATGAGGCAAATTCGGGTATATTTAAATGCCTTTCCATAGTGGAAACTGTTGTTTGAAAATACCTTAGTCAAACTTGATCTTGTGTGATTCTTGTTGTTCTTAATATTGATAATATGTAAGAAAATCCTTGTTAAGTTATCTGACAGAGCCTCTGCGGACTGACCAGGTTTTGTCTACAATGGGTTATATGTTCATCTTACTTTTTGTCTGGAAAGGGTCACAATCGTGTCTGGAAAGGTGTAGGGTCCCGGGCTTCTGGCAGCACACCCCAAATCATTTTGATAGTAAAGCCCGCCCCTCCCCCAGAGAGAGAGAGAGAGAGAGAGAGTCCGTTTACTGTACCCTTAACCTAAATTGTTTGCCAGTCTGGTTATATGTCAAGATAGTACCGTGTTAAACGGCGGCATATACTGCAGGCTTCGGGCAGTTTGATCTGATCTACACGGTCTTTGCTGACATGCCCGTCAAGATATTTAAGTTAAAACACAGTACTCTTTGGTCCGCCTGAAACGAAGTGAACTTTTTGATCAGCCCATTAATCTCTTGTTGATCTAGCTTTTCTCTTTTAACAAAAAAGGCGTTAATGTTTTTCTTAACATTACCTCCAAAAGACATGTTTGAGTATTAATATTTTGATGCGTCTCGCTTCGGTGCTTCTGTTCAGGGCACACAATGTCAAAATATATGTTTTTTGTGGAGAAACAAGAGAAATATTTATCTGTATAATCCTCTTATCTGGGGCTCTGCGCTCAGTGGCTACCTCACAAAGCTGAACGACAAAGCGTGCATATCGTGAGTTGTTTTTTGAACACGTGTAAAAGCCATTGTTCATTGGGACGAAGTGAACACATGTTGTGGTTGTATGCGCATGAAGAGATAGATGCAAGTTATTTTTTTATATATAAGAAATAATATTGCCAGTACTTAATTATGACAGGTACCTTGAAAGTATTTTTTGTTGTTGTTGAGTACATGACTCCAAAACATATAAAATGTGTAACCCAGGAAAGACCGAAGCATCGAAAGAAGAAACGATAGATGTGGAACAAAGAACCAATTAAAGGACTTGTTAGGAGGAGTTTTGGGCGATACTGAATTTTGTGATAATGTTTTCCAATTCTCCATAAAAACATATGATGTGGATACTTATTAGAAGCGCTTCGCCGAGGCGCTTCTAATGAGTCCACGGCACGTTTTTATGGAGAAATAAGAAAAACATCACGAAAAACGTGCCTATATAATGTTGACCCCCTTAAACACCACTTTTATACAGTAAAACTGGGGTTTACAGGGGTACACATTATTTTTCTTATTTCTGCTCAAAAACATAGATTGTGGGTACTTGTTAGAACCGCCTCACCGAGGCGGTTCTAATGAGTACCCACGATCTATGTTTTGAGCAGAACTATGAAGCAATATCAGAGTTTTTTATCTGAAAATTTTCAGGTTTTGGAAGTGAAATTTTCTATATATTTGAATAGGCATGTTTTCGTAATGAATATCCCATGATTATCATCAAATACTCCTCCTTACAAGGCCTCTTTTCCACAAGAAAACGAGCACAGTTGCAATGAGGTGCCCTCTTTTTCTGTATTTCTTCGTTGCCAGGTCAAAACCTTGTAATTAACTTTTTTTTTGCCAAAACGACTTTTTGGCGGTAATACCTGCTATTCAGGTTATTATCATTATTACACATATATATAAATTAACTACAACATCTTGATGCATTCTAAGCATCTAATGCCGTAAGTTGAGAGAAAAATGTACCAAAATGTCGTAACTCTAAAGATTTGGTCAAGAGATGATATGAATTCTCAACTGTAAGATTAGAATAACTATAGCAGTGAATATGGATGTCACTAAATACAAAACTGTCTATTTTCATAACTTGGTCACATCTAGCAAAAACTATAAGTTTTTTTATTCTCCTGAAAAGTTAAGAAATCTGAAATATGACTATTCGACTCCGCAACGACTATTTAAATATCCCTGATCCAATTGGTGAAACCATAATATTGGTTGTTGACAACACAAAACTGATTGTGCTAACAAAAAATGTGTATAATTCTTTGATGTCACTGAATCCAAATTTAATTTTGTGGTATAATAAGTTTGATAGGGCCAAAAGACATAAATGTGTGTGCTTAGGGAACCTCACCCTGCTTTGGGTAAGATTACCCTATCGGCCAAAAGACAAAAATTTGTGTGCTTAGGGAACCTTACCTGCTTTGGGTGAGTTTACCTTACCCTATCTAATTTCCTGGTGAAATCTTGCATTTTTTTATGTTCCCTTTCTCCCCTGGGAGTGATTGGTTGGGGCAAAGTTGTCGTGTATCTTACAACACCGGGGCATCCAACTGATATTGGCTGCCGGCCTCGGTGGCTCAGTTGGATGTGCCGTCCGACTGGAGACTAGGAGGTCGTGGGTTCAACCCCTGCCGAGGTCGGCATCATTGTTTCGTAGAGATTGATCATGAAATATTTTCTATAGTCATTCTCTCCCTTCCGCTGATTCAAGAAGGGCAGTTGTCAGTTTCTGGCGAAAGAATGTGCACAATACTGGTTAACAACTTAGAGAACTAAGCCTGCCCAGTAAACGTGTAGACATGTGGTTAGATAAATTGACCACGCTCGACATGACCCCATTGGGTGACTGGGCCGTAAAACCTCCACACAAGCAACCTTACAGTTGGACAAGACCTGCTATTAGTGCCGCAAGTAAAAAGTCAAACAGGTCATCATGTTATTAAAATGCTTTTTTGCCTGTTTAAATGATAAAAGAAATCATTTTACATTATTTACAGGGATCGTTTATGATTACCTGTACTAATCCAGGGGCGGATCAATATATTATGGTGTAATTTTGGTGTAATATTTTGACATCCCCCATCCCCCTCTTCCCCCCCTTCTCTCCCCTGCCCCCCCCCCCCCCACACACACACACACACACACACACACCATCACCACTAATAAAGTCAGATCGGACATAATTTTATGAAAATGCTTTTTTTTTTTTAGGTTTACATGATACAAGGAGCCATTTTACATTATTTCTAGCAATCTAAAACGATTGCTGGGCAAAGTCGTGGTGGGGTCAATATATTATGGTATAATATTTTGACCACATCCCCATCCTACACCTAAAAAGGTCAAATAGGACTTCATTTTATGAAAATGCTTTTTCTTTAGGTTTTCATTTTAAAATGAACTATTTTACATTATTCCTAGCAATCTATTACGATTGCCTGGTCAAAGCCAGGGGCGGGTCAAAATATTACGTCCTAATATTTTGACTCCCCCACTCATCCTACCCCTCAAAAGTCAAATAGGACTTCATCTTATTAAAATGTTTTTTATTTAAGGTTTCATGTTAAAATGAACCATTACACATTATTTCTATCAATCTATTATAATTGCCTGGTCAAAGTCAGGGATGGGTCAATATATTGTAGCATAATATTTTGACCCCCCCCCCCCCCCCCCCCCCCCACCTTCCACCACCACAGCCCACCCCCTCATCAAAGAGTCAAAGGGGATGTCATTCCATGAAAATGCATTTTCCAGGTCTACATGATAAAAGTAACCATTTTACATTGGTACAACAATCAGGTCAGTATATTATGGTACAATATTTTGACCCCCACCCCACTCCTCCTTCCTACCCCTCAAAAAGTCAAGTAGGATGTCATCTTATTAAAATATTTTTTATTTAGGTTTTTATGTTAAAATGAACCATTTCGCATTATTTCTAGCAATCTATTATGATTGCCTGGTCAGTCAGGGGTGGGTCAATATATTATGGTATAATATTTTGACCCCCCTCCCCAGCCCACTCCTTCATTCACCAGCCCACCCCACATCAAAAAGTCAGAGAGGACATCATTCTGTGAAAATACATTTTTCAGGTTTTCATAATAAATGAACTATTTAAACCTTTTTACAGTGATAATTTATGATAGCCTGTTCAAATCCAGGGTGGGTCAGTATATTTTGACCCCCCCCCCCCCAACCACCCACCCACATACACACACAGCAACTTCCCACCCCTCAAAAAGTGGAATAGGATGTCATTTTATGAAAAAGCTTTTTTTAAGGTTTTCATGATAAAAGGAGCCACTTCACATTTTTTCTAACAATCTCTTACCATTGCCTGGTCAAAGCCAGGGGCAGGTCAATATATTATGGTATAATATTTTGACGCCCCCACCCCCAAACCTTCTCTCAAAAGAATAAGTGGGTGGATTACTGTCAGACATTATTTTTATGCTATTTAATAAATGAATCCCTTCTTAACATGTTAAATCATTCCTTAAGAAAGGTAGTCGGGTGGGTCAATATATTATGGGGTGGGACAAAATATTATAGCAATTTTCTGACCTGCGGGTCAGAATATTATACGGGTCAAAATATTATTTGACACCGGGAACAAATACTTAGGAAATTTAACTTATGTATTTCAACTTAGACGTAAGTTGCAGTGTGTTTTATTTGATATGTTAAATAAGTATTTCATAGTCCAGATAGCTGAAAATACCTTCATTTTGCACTGGAATAAAAGTAAAAACAGGACTACCGGACTAGCCATCTCCGGGTGAGATTGAAGTACAAAAATAGCCGTTTGTTTTGCAAAGCCCACACCGATCTTTTCTGATGTAGAAATGATAGTTGTTGGAAATAGCATTGTCCGATTTTTTAGAATATATCTATGAAATTGACGAAAAATCAATAAATCAGGAGAACTTACCTGTTTGTTGACATTTGGATGTTTTGTAAGTCATGGCTGATAGGGTCTCAAAAAAGATTTAGTGCATGACCAGCTGCTACCCCTGACGAGATTACCAGGTGTGGAATTACAAAGAAAGAATCACCTTGAAATATCTTATGTCGAAATTTCGAGATGATAAATCAAAATTTCAAGATATTAAGTAAAAATTTCGAGTTATCAGCTCGAAATTTTGAGTTAATAAGTGGAAATTTTGACATAATAAGTCGAAAATTCAAGATCTTGTGTCAAAATTTCGAGATGTCGAAATTTCAAGATATTAAGTCAAAACTTTGACTTATTAAGTCGAAATTTCGAGTTATTAAGTCGAAATTTTGACTTATGTCAAAGTTTAGAGAAAATACCTTGTTCATTAAATTCAGAAAAAATCATTAACACAAAAGAATGAAAAGATGAACAAAAAAGAAAATTTTAGGACGGTTGGTTTAAATTGGGCTGTTGCACACAGCCATACAGAAATAGTAAACAACAGTCTAGATAAGAGTGGGTAAATAATCAGGTAAATTTTTTTTCTTATTTCTCCAGGAAAACATATGTTGTGGATAATAATAAGAACCATCTCAGCGAGGCACTTCTAATGAGTACCCACAACATACATTTTCATGGAGAAAAAGAAAAATATCAATACTTTTGGATTGAAAAAAAAGGATATTATCTGGAGTAAAGGACGACACTAGTCTGTGCATTTCAGTCTCATCAGGGCTTTGAACAACCTAGATCAAGCAATTTGATTGGCTGACAATTAGAAATAGGTGTGTCATCTTAATTTATTCAGCTGCTGGGAGGAATGTGCAAATTACATTGTTGTCATATGAAGAGTTTTAAGTAAAAAAAAAATGAAACTTCGATCTTTATTCTTTTAGGTGTTCTTTATTTCCAAGGATAACCCTCATACAGTATTGATTCAGATATAAGTCCCTTCTTTAATAAATGACCCTCCTACTTACTTTTCTTGAAGAAAAGCGTCAGTAAACACATGCAGTATTGAGTTTAGTCAAAATACCTTATTTGGACAAACACTGTCATTTAGCAGCAATGAATAGCAATGCCCTTGGGACGAATATTAGAATAAATGCGGTAGATTGTCTTTATCATTTCAGATGCCAATTTCGAACTGAACTTTATATTTTCAGATGCCATTTGAAATTTTTTGAAGATTGCAGCACCAAGGAGGGCCACAAAGCAAAAGTATTCTGAGTGATTTGGTAAGTTTTTTTGTTTTTTTTTGTCATTATACATAGCTCTTGATAAGATGTTTTTTTCAGTCAAAAAGTATTGATAGTTTTCTTATATCTCCACATGTTATGGGTACTCATTAGAAGTCCCTTTCCAAGGCACTTCTAATGAGTACCCACAGCATGTTTTCAGGGAGAAATAAGAAAAATATTTACCTTAGGCCATAATAGATTAATTGTTAGATTCTCATTACCGCCCGCCTCGATTTTTTACCCCCCGCCTCGATTTTTTTTATTGACACTTTTTTCGTAAGTACGAGTACTGCTCCGATGTTCCGTTTTTTTTTATGAAAAAAATCTTACAGTTTGCCGATCAGCAAGTTCTGTACCACCTAAATCTACATTAAATTTGCAAATTGCGCATATACAACAACAAATTACATACCTTCGGTGTAATTACCAACACAAACTTATTCGTTTAACTACGATCAATATCCGCTATTGTTTGAGGTGTACTGGATCCCTGTTGCAAATGTGCTTCACTATAAATTTTGTCCGGTCAGACAACCAGTTGATTTCTACTTTCATTTTCGAATCCAGATAAAAAAACACATTGAAAATAGCGTTTGTGATCGTGAAAATCATGGCCAATTAAACTGTAATAAACGCCTGGTATTGATTTAAAGCCAGCGATACCCAAAATCTTCTCAACCCCCACAATGTATTTAATTCAGGGCCGATTGATAAAGCGATTCCCAGTTGGCAAGAATCGAGGAAATTGCTGGGACATAAAAAAAAAAATATGAACTGTTTGTGAACTCTGTCTGACAGGTAAAAACCATTTATACAAAAGAAAGAGAGATTTGACAGAAAGGAAAAATCACACAGAACAGAATAAATTGATGACATTTATTTTGTCCAACATTGTTCTCAGAGAAACTGAAAAAAAAGTGGGTATTGGATTTTAGATATATTAACTTTCTTCAGCTCTATAGTTGCTCTTTCAAGGCTATTCTGATTATTACACACAAGATTTTTTTTTTTCATACTACATTGGAATTATGAAAAAGTATTCTCTATTCACCAAATACATGTGGTTTGCAGAAATCAATATAAATTTCAGCCACCCATCTCCGATTTCTGTGTAGTCCAGAAAAATAAAAAAATAAAAAATAAAATTTCACCCCAGCCCCCATTTTGAAAAAAGAATAAATGAGAATCTGACTATTAATTTATTATGGCCTTACCTATACATGTTGGTCCAGAATTTCTTGCATATATACTTATATAAACCCATAACTGCCATGCTGAATAAATTAAGCTGACACACCCACTTCTAATTTTTAGCCAATCGGATTACTTGATCCAGCTTGTTGATACAAATTCACATACTTAATTGCAAACAGTGCAGATCCAACTGAGCTTGATCTACACTGTTTGCAAAAGCAGGATATATCCGGGGTCAGCAGGACTAGGTAGGGTTAAGGAATAAACAATTCAAATACCCCCTCAGTTGTTACTTTACATGCATATTTTACACAGATGATCAGTTTTACAATCTTAAGGTGTTAGTCTTTGTTTTGTTTTGCCATTTAGTAGTGTAGCATTTTCTTTTTTTGGTCAGTATACTTTAGACTACGATACATAATACAATAATTTTCCTAAAATGTTTAGAGCTCTTGAGAAAAATGGCATATGCATAAATCTGCAGACCAAAACCAGAATGCTCCCTAGCATTCTGATCAGGATCTGTACTGTTTCCCATTCTACTAAGTATATTATGAAACACATAAAAAACTAAAAAGTGGAATGAAGTGTTCAAAATTTTAAGATTCACTGTACATTATATGTAATAGAGTGCCTAGAAAAATTTGTAATAGACCACATTCTGTTTTTTTTTTTTTTGTTTTTTTTTTTCTTCAGAGAAAATTTAAGTGATTTACATGAAATGTCAGGACTCATTTTCTCTGAAAAATATATATATAAAGAAAAAATCCATATTGTCATCTGCTGCATTTGTGATTGGCTCTTTAAGGGTTAATTGAACTCTTGCATAGTGCCTTATATAGAAGTAGTAAAGGCCCTTACCCGCCTGTGAATTTGCATGCTATATTCAACCTAATTACTGCACTGCAGTGCACTTCGGTTTTTCAAAATTGCTGGGAAAAACTTCAGTGAAATATGGACCCACCTAGACTGAGGGTACACTTTGACACTTAGCACTCAGGGTAAAATTCTCAGCAGATGACATATTGAACTATTTTTCTTATTTTCCCAGAAAACAGGTTTTGATATGTCATGCAAATGTTCTCCAATGGAGACCATTTGCATGACATGTCAAATCCTGTGTTCTGGGAAAAAATAAGAAAAATACCACTGATTCATCCTGCTTAATTAGCTGAGAGGTGGAAAAGGAAACAGATTGTCTTGGGAGACAATTTTGAATGAAACATCAAATCCAGTTTTCTTGGAAAAAATATTTTTAAATGTCTGCTGAGTTTTGACCCAGCATGCAAAGCATTAAATCCTTGATTGATGTGAAATAGTGGTCTTATTTCTCCATATAAACATACACTCTCTTTATCTCGAAGTCCAAGGGACTATCTGAAATACTTCGAGATATCCGTACTTCGACACATCAGATTTGTAGAATTGAGGAAAAAAATCAATGGAACGACCACATTTCACAAATGAATATGTAATTTGACTCCTGAAATTAGACTTATATTCAAAATATTGCGGAAAAGAGGAGAAATTTCTCCTCTTTTTCTCAATGTTTTGTTACCTGTTGTTAGATTTCAATGTTAAAACAGGGACCAGATTTTCAGTTCGAGATAAGCTGTTATTCGAGATAAGCAAGGTTGAGATAACAAGAGTCAACTGTATATACAGTAAAGCTCCAATATATCGCAGTCCTTGGTGTCCAGAGTCCGCTATCACGATATAAACGGAGCGCGATGTAAGTCCAGACATGTACCATGCATGTATAACGGCATGCATAACTCGGTTTGTCGCTGTGGTAGTTTGCTGAGACATCACGGATAAATGGCATTCAGTCATGCTGTCACCATATTTTCTAATTAAAATTGGATTAAAATTGCTCAGTGGCATAATTTACAATGGTGCGCCATGTCAAACAAGTAATTTCAATAGAAACCAGCTGACAAACACCGTTTGAAAACAAGAAATCATCGGGTGGACAATTTAGGACGCAATTTTGGATACTCTGGTTCCCTGGAACGGCAAAGGGAAGTTAGTAAAATTGCTTCAGTTGAGCTAAGATAATTTGAGTTGCTTCCCTTTGCTTATTATTTTGTTGCGGGCGCAAAAAAAGGGGCGATTGCATTTTACCGGGCAGTACTATTCATCTGATTTCATAGTTACATTTAGTTGGGGGCTGCTGCCCCCAAACCCCTGCAACATATCGTCCGGATTATATGTTCCAATCGTACACAATTCATAAGAAAATATTAAGATGGAAACCCACACATATAACCTAGTCAAAATGAGTAGTGCCTGGTAAAGTGCATTCTAGCCCCCCCAAAAAAAACAAAAAAACTGTCCTTTTTATTTTAGTTTTATTGTTATTTTTTTTTTTTTTTGATGCAGTTGTTTTCTTTTGAAATATTTATTGCTACAGAAGTGTAAAATAAGCAGACTAAGATATGTGTATGTGGGACAGAAACATCGTAAGACTACTGTCTTGTGAAGTTTGCTGGTGTTGAAAAGGAAGTGGACCGTTTTCACCTGTTGAGCAAAATTAGTTTGTGGACATCATTGACTGATTGAGCATTGAGTAGATCTATGTACTCAATGATGATAATGATTATGACAATAACGGGGGTATAATTTATTGTTTGCCAATTATAATCAGCGTGTGCGCTGATTGACACTAAATGGGGGAGTGGATTGTTTGTCATAATACCTGATGCGACTTAGCTTCAAGATAGGCGTGAAAAATCAATTACCAGGGGCAGAACACATTTTTTTTTCTGAAGTTTAATAAAACAAACATTTTATGTTTTTAAATTTTTTTGCTTGTGGAAAATTTGGGAGCCATGGCCGATTCGCGATATACTGAATTTCGCGAAATAACAGACCGCGATGTATTGGAGCTACACTGTATTGTGGGTACTTAGAGAAGTACCTCATGGATGTACTTCAGAAAATAACCATCAGTGCAATTAAAAAAAAATAGCCATCAGAAAAGTATAGTCCTCAGAAAAGATGGCAAATCCCACAACCAAATCACCACTCCTAAATTTGGTGTATATTTCAATAAGATAGATCATAGAAATATTGAAACAGTCCAAAGTAAAAAGAGATAAAGATTGTATGAAATGTGCCAAAATAATAAATGAAAACAATAATAGCTAGGTATACTGTAAATCATATATCATCATCATCAGAGTTTTGATTAACATGCTGGTACAGAGGCAATATCCACATCAGTGGACCCCCTTCCAGAGCTGGCTTGCTGCATGCATGGCAGATCTCACCCCAGATCTCCAGGTATGTCTGTCATGAGGGTTAATAGCCGAGAGCTTCCACTCTCTGCAGTCCCTGTCTGTAAGCTGCTTCCATGTCATCTTGGGTCTCCCAGGACCACACTTTTCTCAATCTGTATGTGAAAGGCTGTCTTGACTGCACCATTGGAGCATTCCACATATCCATACCAGAGGAGCCTTCTCTCCTTCAGAATGAGGTCCAGATCCTCAATGCCGAATCGCGCAAGTAGCTCATAGGACCTAATGGTGACAATGTCTTGTGGCCTCACATTGCAGATCTGTCTGATCATTGCCCTGTCATTCTGCTGCAGATGCTGGAGGTTTGGCTTTGTCAATGGCCAAATCTCACTGGCATGAAGCATTGCACTCCCCACACAAGAGTTGTAGACATGGCCACCTCTTCCAGGTGGTTTTCACACGTGGTGTGGTTGAAAGTTCACAGCTACCTGCTGCTGAGAGCATGTTTCCTAGGTAGCAAAAGGAAGCTACCACCTCTAGCTTGTCAGGTCCAGCCTGGACTTCCTTCTGTTGTCTGCCATTCAAGGAACGTGCAGTTCCCTGGCACCGTGTACATCTGTAGCCAGGGTCCTTTGTCAAGGTCTTGAGCCCACTGCTTTTCTTGTGCACCCAGTGCTTGCAGCCATTGCAAAAGAAGTTGCTGCCCACTCCAGTGTGACAGAAGGCGCATGAAAATTTGCCTGAACTCTGCAGGAGGTCCAGGCCCATACCACAGGTCATGATCTTCATCTTTCCTGTGTTTCAGTCTTTTCATTTCCATTGCTTTTTTCTAAGTCAAGAGCCTCCTGACACATTCTTTCAGCGATGATAACAAGGTCATCTGCATAGAGGTCCTTCCAGGGGACCCCAGAGCGGAACTCTCATGCTTCAAGCAGGATGAAGAGCAGCGGGCTGAGTACTGAGCCTTGGTGAACATCGACCTTCACTTTGAACTCTTCACTGTACCCCTCACCAACACGGACATGGCTCTGCACATTTGCATACATCCCCTGCACCAGTCGCACAATCCACTCTTCCACACCAAGTTTTCTCGGCCCCAACCAGATGGCCTTCCGAGGTACTGGATCAAATGCCTTCTCCAGGTCTACAAAAGCCATGTAGAGTCTCTTGTTGGCAGCTGGATAAAATAAATGGTTTAATTTTGCATGTTCTTTTATTTTTATTTATTTTTCTTTTTTTTTTTTTTTTTTTTTTTTTTCATTTTATTTATTTATTAATTTTTTTGGGTTAAAAATCAGACTTTTGATGTGATTACTTTGTTATTTGTACAGAATATACAATATTTGCAAATAATTTGAATATGTGAGTCTACACATTCACAAATATTAATCAGCGAAAATAAATGCCTTGAAGAGATATTTGTTGTATGTTTTTTGAGGTGAAGAATTTGGGGTAAAATATTTGCTTTGGTTTATTCTCTTTAGATGGTTATTTAGAGAGATAGCTTCTTGTCAAGATGGTAATTTCTAATAAGAATTATAAAAAAAAACCAAAAAAACAAGGGACGAAAATAACAGCCTAGCAAATCAAGAGTTTTTAGTTTGGTTTCAGAAATACATTCTTTGATATGTGATGAAGTACTATTATATATAATTTTTAAGAGAATGTTGCAGTGCTTCAGATAATTATTTTTCCAACCAGTATTGTACTGATTGAATTTAAGGCCAGTCAGTAAGAAAGAAAACCGGGATTCTGGAATCAGTATCCATGCTGCGGCATTAATTATTTTCCTTGGCCCAGGGGCTGGTGGGGAGGGGGATGCTTTGGTTTAAAGAATTTGCTTGAAATTTTTGTTTGTGTCTCCTCTTGTACATGTACATCTCCATTAATTTTTGTACTGTACAATACGGCTAGTCATTTTTCTGTATTTATCTCTTTCGTAATTAAACAAAACAAAGGTGCTGAAACAGGTAATATGTGCCACATCCCTTCTTCAGGGAACCCCTATTTAATGACAGAACCAGTCACCTTACATAATATTTGGGTGATCTTCTTTGGATTTTTCTTTGTTCACCTGCTCTAGCAATGTCACTGACTTTTAAACCCATGTGTTGAGAGCTACTTCCACTTCCGACACTATTTACACAGATCGGTCACAATCGCAGATGCGATTCGGTATGCATTCATCGCATGTATTGATGACTTCATCAGTTATGTTGCACACTAAATAAAGACAGTGAATCATTTGACAATGACTGGCTAAAAATGCCCCATTAATTTTTTATGCATTTCTGCAATCTCTTTCCTCTTTTGTCATTTTCTGAAGGCCGTGTTTCTGCAATCTTGGAAAACGCCAATGTGGAATGGTTACCTGGGATTCTTCGTCATTAACACTTAACTAGAAAATGGCACAGAAAACCAGTCGCTCTTATGCACAGAAATTATGTGCAGAAATTATGCACAGACGTTTAGCCAGGAAATAGTCACAATGTGTATCAGGGTGAAATTTTTGAGGTTGGGAATTATAGTTTTGCATACAACCAGACTTTTTTTTTCATTTTGATATGCTACAAACTGATTTTAAGTGTATTCTTAATTAAATATATTGGGTATTTAAGGAAAATACCTTGCTTATCTAAGGCACTGAACCGTTTCTGACTTGGGCTAGTTACTCTAAAAACAGACAGGACATTGCACTCTTATGGGCTACCGGAAAAGCTGCATGGTATAGCTAAAAATGCATCTGTATTAGGGACTGGCTATTTTTCAAATTGATCTGTATTTGGTGCAAAAGGATCTGTAATTTCTGGCTGTATGGATGCTATCTGTAGCACTGATGTCTGATTTTGTTACACTGCAGCCATGTTATGTTGCAACATTTTCAAAGTGATGAAGTTTTCCCATGTGTTTTGTGTATGAAAACATTCAGTTTCAAGTACCTATAATCCTGATAAACATTTACCTAATATGTATATTTCATAGTAATTGATAGAAGACATTTACAATTCAAGTACATAGCATATTTCAGAGATACACAGTACCTGTCCCCTGACAGGGTAGCCTGTCTGACTTATGTCTGGCCTGTCATATAAAAAGACATGCTGTTTTAATAATGCTGATAAAAAAGTGTCTGTTTTCTTTCAGCCAGCTGTTTTATTTGGTATTTGATAATACCAAAAATGAGTAAGGAACATAGTGGTTTTTAAATAAAGCCATAGAAATGTAAACCACAATGCAGAGACATTTTCTTTGTATTATTGTAGATGCGTTGAAGATTCCATGGATAAATGGTAACTAGAAATAGTTTGGACATAAAGAGCAGATTTCTCTCCAATTTCTGAATGATAGGGCACGAAACATTCATTCAAGCTTTTTTAATTAATCTATTTAATTAATAGATGAATAAGTTTTCAATTGGAATCTGATTAAAGGGAAATAACTCCAAAATCAAAATCAAGAAGGTGAAAGGTGTCATTTTCTTGTATATGACACGCCTACTCAACCTGACAACATCTCTGCCAGGTATTATCAAAACATCTCAAAGGGCACTTAAGTTATGGAGTGCACAAGACCTCAAGAATAAGTTTTAGGGGAGATAACCAACAGAGAAAGTAAGCAACAGTTGTTATTCATGCATGCAATGCATCTACTCAACATGACCTATATCCCTATCAAATATTATTATATCCCTGTGAGTTCCAAAGACAATGACCACAAAAAATATTTTCTCTTTCACTTATATAAGGGACAGCTTTGAGGGTAGATGACTTCATAAGGAAAGCAATGAGAGTTGTTATTATTGCATGCAACCTGCCTCCTGGGCATGATAAACATACCAAATATTATCCAAATAATTCAATGTATATTAGCTACACTGGCATAAGCAGTACCTGTAGAATCTGGTTAAGGGGAAATAATTCCAAAATCAATATTGTGATAATTGTCTTTCTTGTATGCAACATACCTACTCAAACCTGACTAACATCTCTTCCATGTCTTACCAAAATATCTCAAAGGGAATTAAAGTTATGGAGCACACAAGAATGTGGCTACATATGGATGGACGCTGTGCTGGTCGCACTATATCCCTGAACCTATTCATTCGGGACAGAAAAAGAAAAAGTACAAAGTCTTTGTCTTTGAAATTATTTGTAGAGACATAACTAGAAAACAAACATAGCAAGAGTTGTCATTCTTGCACACAGCCTGACCTGATATACCTCTACAAAATCTATTCAAAATACATAAAACCTTATGAGAGTTACACAAGATTTCAACTGCAGGAGAGATAACTGTTATCATTCTTGCAAGTGAAACACCTACAGAGCCTCATCTGTGTCTCTACCACATAATTATGATCAACATATTTCAAACCATAAAGAAGTTGTGGTGCCCAAAAGACTTTGACTTTGAAATTCATTCAGAGGAGATAAACAAGAAAATGAGCATAGCAAGAATTGTCTCTCTTGCACACAAAACTCCTGCTTGACCTGATGTATGCTCCTACTAATTATTATCAAACATTATTGAGTTATGGCCTTCACAAGATTTTGATTTTGGTGGAGATAGCCAGAACAATAGTAGAAAAAAAATGTCATTCTTGCATGTGACACTCCTATTTGACCTAATATATGTCCCTACCAAAACTTATCTCAAACAGTATGGGAGTTATGACCTGCACAAGATTTTGGTTTCAGGGTAGATAAGTATGTAAAAAAGAAAATGAGAGCACTCTTGCAGGCAAGGTGCCTACTGTTCCTGATCTATTCCTCAAGCAAATATTATCAAAATATTTTAAACCCTTAAGAAGTTATGGAGTGCACAAGAATTTGGCCTAGAAATTTGTTCAGGGGAGATAACTAGAAAAAGAACAAAGCCATTCTCTCAAGCAGTATGGGAGTTATGGCCTGCACAAGATTTCACTTCAGAGGACATAAGTGTACAACGAAGAAAGTGAGAGTTGTCCCTCTTGCATGCAACATGCCTACATGTCCTTATTGCAAGAATTTGGCTTTGAAGTTTGTTCAGGGGAAATAACTAGAAGAAAACCAAAGCAAGAGTTGTCTTTATTGTATCTGATACTCCTTCTTGACCTGATATATGTCTCAACCAAAGAATATTAGATTAATTCAAACAGTATAGGCATTATGGCCTGCACAATATTTTGGCTTCAGTGGACATAAGTATGTAATGGAAGAAAGTAAGAGTTGTCTCTCTTGCACACAACATGCCTTCTGGAGCTCATCTATGGCTTTAGCAAATATTATCAAAAGATTTCAAATCATTAAGAAGTTATAGTGCACATAAGAAATTGGTTGAGAAATTTATTCAGGGGTGGTAACTAGAAAATTACCAATGAGTCTCATCTTTCTTGCATGGGACACTCCTGCTTGACCTAATATATGTCCCTACCAAATATCTCAAACAATGTGGGAGTTATGACCTGCACAAGAATTTGGCTTCAGAGGACATACGAGGGATGTTCGAAATGAATTGCTTATTTCTATCTGGAGACTTCAAATTTCAAGTTATCCCAAAAGTACTCATTTCATGCCCTCGAAGTACTCCCCGTGGCTAGAAATGCAAAGTTTCAGCCGATGTATCCACTTCTTGAAGGCGTCACGGTACGCTGATTTGAGCACAGTAATAAGGTACTGATGAATGGCAGATCCAAGTGCCTGTCGGGACTGGTATTTCCGCCCAGCAAGGAATGCTTTCAATTTCGGAAACAAAAAGAAATCACATGGGGCAAGGTCTGGGGAATACAGGGGTCGAGGCAAAACAGTTACTTTTTCTTTCTTCAAAAACGCCATAACTATCGCGGAGGTATGAGCTGGGGCATTGTCATGTAGAAGACGGACATGTTTAAAACTAGTGGCAGGGCGTCATTTCTGATAATACTTTTTCAGTTTCTTCAGTACTACGTCTTTGTAGTACTTTCCGGTGATGCTTTTGCCCTTTTTCACTGGCACTTTTATTGCGACTCCTTCACCAGAGAAGAAGATTGCATACAAAACCTTTGTACTCAAAGAATGTTTGGCAATTATTGGGCGTTTGCTGTGTTTAGTGGCCCAGATCTTATTGCTAACCATTCTGACGGGCTCAAAATAATGGACCCAGGTTTCATCACCGGTGACGACATTGGCAAACTGCTTTTTGTCATATTTTGGAAACATTTGAAGCAGCTTTTCAGCCACTTTAACCCGTTGCCTCTTTTGCTCGTCAGTCAACAGATGTGGCACCCATCTAGCAGAAATCTTTCTGACTTTCAAATGCTTCTTCAAAATAAGGTGAACCGTTGATAGTGATATGCCTACCTTTCGTGCAATATTACGAACTGTAAATCTGGCATCTCCTTCAATGATTTTCTTTATTTTGGAAACGATTTCTTTACGAGATGCAGATTTTGGCCTACCTGATTTCGGTGCATTTTGGATGGACTCTGCACCAGACTCAAATTCCTTTTTCCACCGCCGAACTCTGTCATAAGATACACAAGAAGGTCCAAAAGCAGTCGAAATTTCAGTCATCAGCTTCTTCAAAGAACAACCAAGTTTCGAGCGAGCTTTGATGTAAGCCCGTATTTCATCTTTTTTGTCGACGCTTATACCAACCATTTTTACTGCAGTGGTCATTGACTGCGTGTATTCAAATGGCAAATTTTATGTCTTACACTTAGTCTAACATGTACATTTATACACCATTGTGTAGATATTGAATAGCCCTATACAGGTATGTATTGGTTTTTATCATGCCCCACGTGGATATTGAGCTAGAGGACAATAACCAATTCATTTCGAACATTCCTCGTAAGTACATAATAAAGAAAGTGAGTTGTCTCTCATGCAGGCAACATGCCTACTGGTCCTCCTTTTCATCCCTACCAAGTATTATTAAAATATCTCTAAGGGTATCAGAGTATTGATTGAGCACAAGCTCACAAGAATATGTCTATGGAAGGTTCCAGTCTGATCACCATATCCCTCAAACTTATTTAGTCTGGAGATAATGAGTACACACAGCTTAAGATCTCGTTGAGAAATAGGAAAAAAAAAAAATTGAATACCCTCTTATCTGAAGTACTAATTGAACGTCACAAAGCACAAAATTTGGAAATTCAGAATAGTACTGGTTCATAACAGAATTTAACAAGTGACTTAATAGATTCAAGACATAGTTAGGTTATCCAGAAAGGACATTTGTTTTAATTATGTCTTCCAGAATTTAATTCAATAAATTTAGTACAGTTTCAAAATACATGTACTAGTTAGCCTTCCCAGTGAGAACATTTATATTACAGGGTTCGCACTAGGATTTTTTTTTTTCTTTTGGCACCATTTTCGCCAATTTGATTTTTTTTGTGCCATTTTCTTTAACTTTGAGCCAGATTTTGAGCCTAATTTTGGCCATTTTTCGCCAAAGAATTATCTTGTCATAAAAAACGTGTTCATTTACTGATTCCTTTAATTGCAGCAGTAGATTCCAGAATCAGTGTGAAATGTGTGGGTGACTTAAAATTAATTCTCACACTGATTTTTAAAACTTCTGCTGTAATTAATTAATTACAATGTCATGAATTAATAATAAGTCTTTGTTTTGCATATCGAATGTTGACACAAAAATAGAACACTTTACATGGAAACCAAAGTTCTGAAAGCCAATAAATATAATGTTATTAATGTATTATACTGTAAGAGAATAACGTAACAATATTCATTTGTACCCTGATAAATGCGGGGTAAGTTACTTACACAGCAGGTTTTACTGTTTTAAGGGAGCTAACTGCATCTGACTTAAAAGGGAGTTTACTGCAATTGCTTTACGAGTCGGGTCTATGCGAAATGGAATGGGGAACAGCATTTTTTTATGAACCATGCCAATAAAATAGCATTTTTTTATGAATCGCGCCAATAAAAAAGAGAGGGCATGCTTATAC
This sequence comes from Anodontia alba, assembly GCA_964016985.1. Taxonomy (NCBI): domain Eukaryota; kingdom Metazoa; phylum Mollusca; class Bivalvia; order Lucinida; family Lucinidae; genus Anodontia; species Anodontia alba. The sequence goes on along the minus strand of OZ024830.1, from coordinate 26,806,414 downwards.
AATAAGCAGTTAACCAGTACACTGAACACCCTTCCGCAAGAAACTTGTAACTGCCAATCTTGAAGCAGTGGAAGGAGCTAAATACCGCAGCAAATACATGTGTTTCATGATAAATTTCTACAATCTGTAGGGACCGAATGCACGATCCGGACAATCAGAGACTACTGTGTCCGCCTCCGAGGCATTATTCGTGTTTTTTTTTTTTTTTTCGGGACGACGTTCGTTGATCGCCAAATAAAATTAAGGCTCATAAGAAGGTACCGAAACATGCTTAATTAAAGTCGGCACGGTCAAAGTGTAGTTCGGCCAAAAAAATTAATTATTAGATTCTCCGGCCATTTTTGGCAAAAACAGATGAGGCAGGCAGGAAATTTTTTTTTTTTTTTTTTACTCATGGAACAGGCGAGGGAACTTTTTTTTTTTTTATTACATGAACCCTTAAAAGGACTCGTTTCATGAAATGCGTTTTATAATATTATTACCATAAAATACTTAATTTTTGGACACCTAGACATAGCTCAAGATAAGGAGAAGTACAGAGGATAACTTTTTTATATGTCCCTATAATTATTATATATAAAGGATACTATAAAAATCAGTTTGTGCAGCTCCAGTTTAAAATATCTACCAAAGGTTTATATAGCTTCAGAGAGGGATGTGTTCACAGAAATTCTGTCAAATGTGTCCACTGTGGGGTGTCCGATCGACGCACTTACATCGTGGTTTGATAATTCATCCGAGAAGGACCAGAAGTCGATACTTCAGATCCTGATTTTATGCCATTATACAACTCGGCAATTGTGCCGTCTTTTTCGTAACCACCTATAAAATTCCAGGACAGATGCACCGTAGCCCCGGATGAAATCTGGGTGGAAATCTGAGACATCTGCTTTGATAACAAAGGAAACACAAGTTTAGTTTACACAACTTGCGCTTCGGCAGACATTTTGATCAATGATGGTGCTAAAACGCTTACTCGCAAGGTTCAATCCAATGAAAAAATCAATCATTCAAGCATTTACATGACCTTGTATGCTACGGTTGCATCTAAAACTAGGATTTTAAAAAACGCGACGCACCGGCATGCTGTATCTAGACGCGGATGTGTTTTTTTTTATTGGACACGGAAAAAAAGGCTTATGCGCAGACTTTTTGGTACATGCGGCGGGGCCTGAGAATCTAATGATTATTTTTTTTTGGCCTTACCGCTTTAATAAGCCGAACCGATTAATGACAATAATTATTTCTGGTGTAATCAATTTGTTTTCCATCTTTGTGTTTGACATAGGGTTCCACGTGATTACATTCTGGGTAAATTTCCGTGACGTAGGCGATGCGAGTCTTGACATTAATTTCTGATTGGTAGTTTCGGCAGAGCGTCATGAATATTGAGGACGAAAGGCGTGGAAAGTGGGCAGTGCTACTGTCAAACTGCGCATTACGGCACGTGACCTTATATCCTTTTCATCAAATTCAAATAAATTTGATCAGCTACCGTTTTCTGATCGATAATTGAATTGTTAATTGGCGAATTATACAATCAAGGAAGGTGCGATAGACACTTGCGACAATTATATGGCTCAGTAGCAGGTAATTCAGGCGATATTTTTTTCGCCACTTGTTTTCGCCAATTTATGAGTTTTTGTGCCCAATTTTATTTTTCTGCGCAAATGGTGACAATGGCGATCGGTAACGCGAACCCTGTATTAATTAACCTGTACCTCCAGAATTTAACAAGCAATTATAGAGAATTTATGTCCCCTGCATTTTAAAAATCCTTCAAAGATACCTACAATGTATTCAGTTTATCTGAAAATGTTGAAGCTTGAAAAATGACTATATAATTAAAAACAAAAGTGACAAAAGTGAGAAAAAGAAATAATTAAGCTCCAAATGGGGAAAAGAAGAAAAAATTTAATCTCAGGATTTTATCCAAATCACATGCATGTCTTCAGACCCGGATAAAAACATCTGTACAGTTTCAAAAAACTCCACGTAAAACTGTAGGAGGAGTTGCGGACACAAGGTATCCACCTCCTATACACTTTGATAGTATTTGAGCTTGACAAATGATTAACTTGAAAATGCGGAAAAAGTGATACAAATTAATCGGAGGATTATTATGAAAATCAAATGCACATCTTCAGACCATGGTGAATACACTTGTATTGTCTCAAAGTGATCAGTGTAAAACTGTTGGAGGAGTTATGAACACTAGGTACATAAGGTCAGAGGTTGTGGAATCTCTTTACCACGCACCTTAAACCATGGAAATCTGAATACCCTATATCCCCTCGCTCAAGTTTATTCAAAAGATGGGTTGGGGAGAGGGGTGGACAACAGATCTCTTTTAATAGAGGTAAAGACGGTTTAATAGGTTACCCAGAAAGAATGTTTGTTTTAACTATGTCCTGAAAAAATTTTAGAATTTTAACCATTTTAACCACTTTTAGAATTTTAATCACTTTTAGAATTTTAACAAGAAGTTTCAGTATAGTTTTGAATTGTTGGCAGATAGAATTTTTATCTAATAATTTTTGCTGAATTTTGAATAGTAGTTAGATTACCCATTGAGAACATTTATTTTAACTGCTAAAGTTTTTACAGGACTTAGCAAATGTGTTGTAATAGAGATCAAGACATTTAGGTTACCCGGAAAGGACATTTGTTTTTAACCAGAATTTTTAGTACAGTTTTAAGCAGTATTAGGTAGAATTTTAACCCAGTAATTTTAGTTCATTTGTTTTTAAATAGTAGGTAGGTTACATACTGAGAACACTATTGTTCCATGCCTTTTTGAAGAAAAATGGGGACATGGTATTAAGCTTTCCATTATTCATGGTGCATGGTATTTGGTGCCTCATTCCATACCCTCTGACAGTATGTACCTTGTGTCTGTAACTCTTTCTACAGTTTGATGCCAATGGTTTTGAAACTGTACAGATGTTTTTATCCTGGTCTGAAGATGTGCATGTGATTTGGATATAATCCTCAGATTAATTTTATCACTCTCTCAGTGTTTTGAACTTAGTTGTTTTTTCAGGGTAAGATATCAGAGAGTATAGGTAGTGGGTACCTTGTGTTTGCAACTCCTCCTTCAGCTTTATACTGATCTTTTTTTTCAAAATTGTGCAGGTGTTTTTGTCAGGGTCTGAAGATGTGCATGTGATTTGGATATAATTCACAGATTAATTATCACTTTTTTCCACCATTTGCAGGGCTGGACCCAGAAGGTCTGAAGACGGGGGGGGCATTGACTGCCAAAGGCATGTATCGAGCAGAAAAAGCCTTGAGAGGTGGAGAGCATAAGAGGGGGGTTCCCCTCATAAGGGGGGTCCGGGGGGCCTCCTCCGGAAAATTTTTTAAATTGGATTGCCTGAGAGTGCATTTCCATGCTATTTTCAAGTCATTTTCATTAATCTTGCGGGCTGATTTTTTTTTTTCTTTTCTGGCAATTTTACGAAAACTGCTGGGGCAAGATACATTTGTGGGGTCATTCTCTCCCTCCCACTGATTCAAGAGGGGCCTTTGTCAGTTTCTGGCGAAAGAATGTGCACTGTACTGGTTAATCTCTTATGTATACATAAGCCTACACGGAAATGCGGTTATGTAAATTGACAGGCTCAAAAGTAACCTAAATAGTATTGACTGGGCCGTAAAACTCCAAAACAAACAAATAAAACCTTCAGCTTTGTACAGGTAATTTCAAAGCTGCAAAAATAATTCTGGCCAGTTTGATAATCATCCGTGCTAGATATGCAGAGTCCTGGATAACCTGCCTGTCCCTTCAGCCACCACACCCATACAAATATATATGGATTGGATTGGGTAAAAAGTGTGGGGGTGCAAATTCCCATGCCCCTCCGCCCCCTCTCCCACAACCAACCCACCGAACGTCAAAAAAAAAAGAAAAAAAAAAAAGAACATTCACTCAAATCCTGTTTAGAGGGCAAAATAAGACAAATGTCACCAATTTGTCGACTGTTGAATTAGCAGAGAGAGTGGTTAGGATTAAAATCTCCTCGAAAACAAATTAAACAAATTAACACTTCGAACAGCAAAATAAAACCGTTTCTACTCATACATGTACATTATCTAGATGTATGAGTAGAAACGGTTTTATTTTGCTGTTCGAAGTGTTCTATTAATTCTTATAAATACATGATTTCACACCTTACATCTTTTTATGTACATTATCTAAATAAAAAGATGTAAGGTGTGAAATCATGTATTTATAAGACAGAAGCCTGTGTAACTGACCATATGCTACCTATCAGCAGGGCAATATTAACAAGTTATTGACAAATCACAGCATGCCATTTAGTAATGGCTTTCATTATCATTTATGAACACCCTGTTTCTGGAAATCACAGGTTTCTGGATAGCTTATGCATAAGAGTGTAATTCGAAAAATAGTGGGGGCAAGGTATGACTAGCGGTCACTTCGGGGGGGCATGTGCCCCTTTTGCCCACTCCTGGATCCGGGCCTGATTTGAACTTAATCATTTTTTTTCATTTCTGCGTTTTTACTTACTTGGCAGTCATTTTTCAAGCTCCAATACTATCAAACTCTAATTGGAGGACCTTTAATAGGCAGGTAACATGAATTCTGTGAATTTGCTTGTTTTATTGCTAAACTGCTTACAGAAATTTAGCAATTTCTTGTATCTCCATCAGCCGGCATCAATGGCTCGATCTGATGGGAGTCCCACTGGTGATCAATGCCGTGATCATCAGCCAAACACTTAGCAACATGAACATCCACTTTTGGATGTTTTGGGCTAAATTTGATCCATTAATATACAATGGAAACAATTAAAATAACATATATTTGCTCAAAAAGTGGCATTACTTTGGCCAATAAACCCACCCTTACCAGACATGGAAAAAAAAAAAAAAAAAAAAAAACCTTCAAAAAAGAAAAAGTATTTTAGATATATGATCTGTGGTAACATTTACACTAGAGGAAATGTTTTATGAAGACATACCAAGCAGATCAACAAGAGAGAAATGACAGAAGACTGTGGACTGATAACAGTCACAAAGATATTAATTCCAAAAATTGAAAAACTGAAACAATAAATACCACAACCAGAGGCTACATCAAGAATTAGGACAAAGAACACTATTACATCTGAGCCCTCTTACATTCTCATCACTCTAGATGGGGAACTACTGTCTTGCTAAAGAAATTTCACTCGCCAAAAGTCTGACTAACAGGCCATGCAGCACTAAAATACATGTAGTTTGGAATTCATCCGGCAATCTTGCACTTCAGGAACCTATGGAAGACCATCCCTCAACATCAGCCCAGTAGTACACTATGCTTTGATGAAAATATTGAACATCAGGTTAACCATTTTATTGATACTCATTATATGGAATATTCAACAAACACCAAACAGCATAGCATTTTATATATATATACATCCTTATACTCATGTTGAACAGTTTGCTGTTCTTCAACTGTCTACCTGAACACTACATTGTATATCCTATTTTCACTTCCTAATTTACAGCAGGTTAGCAACAACTTCCACTACCAAATAAAGAACAATTACATTAAATGACAAACCTAGTCTGCTAAATGTCACCAGTTTGAACAAACATTTTTTTTTTTTTTTTTTGTTGTTTAAAAGGTCAGTATTTGACCGAAGTGATCAGTCATAATAAAATGTTAACAAGATCTGCTGTTAGTAGTTAATTCTGGTTCTGGTCATAGCATGGCAGACGCATAGGGATCATGTTATCTGTTCGCGTCCGCATCAGGGGTGTCAGTGTCGTCATCACACGTTTTGTTTCTGTTTAGTAACTTTTGAAGGGATGTATGGATTTCGTTCAAAGTTTTTTAGAAATTTATATCACTATAAAATATAGGTCAAGTTCCATATTGGTAATCATCTGCCAAATTTTGGTTTAGTTATGGCCCTTTTTCAACTAAGTTTTTGTTGTTGGCTTTCGCTTATTAACTTTTGAAAGGATGCATTAATTTCATTCACACTTAGCAGAGTGTCATATTAAAGTAAAATACAGGTGATGTTTGATATTGGTAATCATCTGCCAAATTTTGGCTGAGTTATTGCGCTTTTTCCACTTAGTTTTTGTTTGTGTGTTGATATTGGTTTCCGATCAATAACTTTTGTAGGGATGCATTGATTTCATTGGAAGTTTTCAGAAGGATATATCATTGTAAAATACAGGTCAAGTTGGATATTAGTAATTATCTGCAAAATTTTTGACAAGTTATGGCTCTTTTCGACTAAGTTTTTGTTGGTGTTTTAATATTGGTTACTGCTCAATAACTTTTGCAGGGATGCATTGATTTTATTGAAAGTTTGCAAAAGGATTATATCATTGTAAAATACAGGTCAAGTTTGATATTAGTTGTCATTTACAAAATTTTGGCTGAGTTATGGCCCTTTTTCAGCTTAATTTTTGTTGGCGTGTTGATATTGGTTTCCACTCAACTTTTGCAGGGATGCATTGATTTTATTGAAAGTTCGCAAAAAGATATATCATTGTGAAATACAGGTCAAGTTCAATATTGGTAAACATTCGCAAAATTTTGGTCATTATGACCTTTTTTTGACTTAGTTTTTGTTGTTGGGGTAAAATACAAGGTAAAGATATTGTTTTCCCTCAATAACTTTTGTAGGGATGCATTGATTTCATTTCATTCAAAGTTTGTTGTGAGGGGTTGTCTTTCTGGACAGAAGTGATTATAAGGACCAGTGTTTATTTTTTCATTTTTCATATCAAATGGTTGGCTCAATAAGCAGGTGACACATCCGATTCTTGGAATTCTAGTTTTAGAAGATAAATATATACTGAAAGACTAATCTCTCTTGAAACTCTATCCATACTTTACCAATAATTCTGGATTTGCTAGAAAAGTGTTCTGTACCTTGGGCTTGGGATATAATCTGTTACTTATGTGCAGACCAGTTAATATGTAACTATTCATTTACAGGGGAATCAAATCAAATACTTTATACTTTTTACTAATTAGATAAACCCCCTTTTGAAAACATGCCAGCTCCCCCCGCCCCCCCCCCCCCCCCCCCCCCCCCCCCACACACACACACACACACTTACACACAAATCCACAACACAGTTACATCCCTTAGAACATTTTAAGTTGTATCAATACTACTTTCTTTGACAGGCAGGTCCAGATCAGATAGCAAAGTGCTTCATTTGATCAGGACCTACACTGTTTGAACAAAATGTAAGCATTTCTGACAACAAAGAAGAAAGAAATCAGACACCAAAAAATAACAACTGAACGGGCACAGTCTGTAAGGTAGAGTATTCTGTCATGCGTTTTTGGGTTAACACAGTTACATCAAGTGGACTAAGAAGAGCAGTTGTCAGTTTCTGGCGAAAGAATGTGCACAATACTGGTTAACTGCTTAGAGGACTAAGCCTGCCCAGTAAACGTGTGGTTAGGTAAACTGACCGTGTTCGACATGACCCCATTGGGTTGACTGGGCTGTAAAACCTCAACACAAACACAAAACATCAAGTGGACTCTTCTACCACAACTCTTTAGGACCTTTCTGTTTCCAAAAGCAGGGTGTCTGGTTAATTTTTATTCATACTATGCTTTATAGAAATTCTTGCCTTTAATTCAAACAATGTAGACCCTGATCAGATGTTGCATTCTATTGCATCTGATCTGGGTCTGTACTGTTTGCCAGTTACCCTGTTGGGGGTTCCAGACTAAAATGGGTTAAGCTATTTGGTTGATGGATGAAAGTCAATATTATTTCATTGCACCTGCAAAAAATGTGACTGCAACCATGTCTACCAGGTCATGCATTCATTTTAATATAATAATTGTGTACTGAGCCTTTTTGACAAAAATAGGCAGTATCTTTTGTCGGCCTGCCATTTCAAGTCATTGTTCACTAAATATATATGTAAAAATATTTCACTAGATGTTTCCATCATTGAACTTAACATTTGCAGTAATGTTTTTAATAAGGACAAGAGTTTACGGAGGAAACTTGCAGGCCACAGCTCTTCACAGAATTTGGCCAATACCCTGTAAAACCAATTTATATACACCATGTCAAATAAAATTTACTGACCAGCAGTGGTATATTTTGAAATCAGACAATTTGGTGTTTGGTAAGGAAACTCTCAGACCACAGATCTAAAGAATTCAAGTCATATTCTGTTGAGATAGTCTTCACATCCACTTTGATGTGTCAACCTTGATTGGGATGACCAGGCATAATACATATGTTATTTGAATATTAGAGTATAAAAGGTTGCAAGGTAAAATTTTAAGTAGGTTGTTTTTCATTATTAAACAGTACTTGTGTAAGGTTGCAAGGTAATACTAGTTTTCAATAGGATGATTTTCACTATTAAATATTGATTTTAAACTATTCTTGAAAAGGGAAAAATTCATGTTTGCTTTAGGAAACACTGAGACCACAGGTTTAAAGAATATTTGGTCATGTCCTGTAAAGACACTTCACATCCACTAGGGCAAGTATTATTTACTAACCAGCAGTGGTGGTAGAGATGGGTCTGCTGAATGACATAATATGCTTATATTGGCCTTCACTGTTGACATCAAGTTAACATTTTGCTGCAGAACTTGTGATGTGTCCACTTTGGTTGGGATGACCAGGCATAATATACACATTATTCAAATGTAAAGAGTACAAAAAGGTTGCTAATTAATGTTCAATTCAAATAGGCTGCTTTTTCATCATTAAACATTTTCAGTTCACCTGAGCTCTGCTCAGGATGAGCTATTGTGATCACTTTTCGTCCATCGTCCGTCCGCCAGTTAACATTTTCAAAGGACTTCTCCTCTGAAGCCGCTGAGCCAATTTTGCTCAAATTTCATATGGAGCATCCTTAGGGTGGAGGAACAAAAAATTGCTAAAATGGTCGCGGGTTGTTGACCAAGATGGCCGCCATGCCCATATATGGTAAAAACCTTTAAAGATCTTCATCTCTAGAACAGAGAATGCCTTGGGGCTGAACCTTTGCAGGAATCATTGAGAACGGGAGGTCTACCAAAATTGCTAAAAGAATTGTTGTACGTTGACGTTAGACCTTTTACGGCAAGGTCAAGTTTGCTTCCCTATGCATTTGTATGGGAAAAACCTTTAAAAATCTTCTCCAAAACCTGCATGCCTTATGGCTGAATCTTTGCATATATCATTGGGAATGGGAGGGCAACCAAAATTGCTAAAATAATGGTTGTATATTGACATTTGACCTTTTTACAGTAAGGTCAATTTTGCTTCTGTATGCATTTGTATGGGAAAAGTGTTAAGAATTTCAAACAACTTCTCCTCTGGAGCCTCTTGGCCAATTTAGCTAAAATTTCATATGGAGCCTCCTTAGGGTGGGAGAACGAAAAATTGCTAAAATGGTTGCAGTCCATTGACCGAGATGTCCACCACGCCCCCATATATGGTAAAAACCTTTAAAAATCTTCTTCTCCAGGACTGAGAATGCCTTGGGGCTGAACCTTTGCAGGAATCATTGAGGATGGGTGGGCTACCAAAATTGCTGAAAGAATTGTCATACGTTGTTGTTTAACTTTTTTACAGCAAGGTCAAATTGGCTTCCCTATGCATTTGTATGGGAAAAACCTTTAAAAATCTTCTTCCCCAAAACCAAGCATGCCTTATGGCTGAATCTTTGCATATATCATAGGGAATGGGAGGGCTACCAAAATTGCTAAAATAATGATTGTACATTGACATTTGACCTTTTTACAGTAAGGTCAATTTTGCTTCCTTATGCATATGTATGGGAAAAGTGTTTAGAATTTCAAACAACTTCTCCTCTGGAGCCTCTTTGCCAATTTTGCTCAAATTTCATATGGAGCATCCTTAGGGTGGAGGAACAAAAAATTGCTAAAATGGTCGCGGGTTGTTGACCAAGATGGCCGCCATGCCCATATATGGTAAAAACCTTTAAAGATCTTCATCTCTAGAACAGAGAATGCCTTGGGGCTGAACCTTTGCAGGAATCATTGAGAACGGGAGGTCTACCAAAATTGCTAAAAGAATTGTTGTACGTTGACGTTAGACCTTTTACGGCAAGGTCAAGTTTGCTTCCCTATGCATTTGTATGGGAAAAACCTTTAAAAATCTTCTCCAAAACCTGCATGCCTTATGGCTGAATCTTTGCATATATCATTGGGAATGGGAGGGCAACCAAAATTGCTAAAATAATGGTTGTATATTGACATTTGACCTTTTTACAGTAAGGTCAATTTTGCTTCTGTATGCATTTGTATGGGAAAAGTGTTAAGAATTTCAAACAACTTCTCCTCTGGAGCCTCTTGGCCAATTTAGCTAAAATTTCATATGGAGCCTCCTTAGGGTGGGAGAACGAAAAATTGCTAAAATGGTTGCAGTCCATTGACCGAGATGTCCACCACGCCCCCATATATGGTAAAAACCTTTAAAAATCTTCTTCTCCAGGACTGAGAATGCCTTGGGGCTGAACCTTTGCAGGAATCATTGAGGATGGGTGGGCTACCAAAATTGCTGAAAGAATTGTCATACATTGTTGTTTAACTTTTTTACAGCAAGGTCAAATTGGCTTCCCTATGCATTTGTATGGGAAAAACCTTTAAAAATCTTCTTCCCCAAAACCAAGCATGCCTTATGGCTGAATCTTTGCATATATCATAGGGAATGGGAGGGCTACCAAAATTGCTAAAATAATGATTGTACATTGACATTTGACCTTTTTACAGTAAGGTCAATTTTGCTTCCTTATGCATATGTATGGGAAAAGTGTTTAGAATTTCAAACAACTTCTCCTCTGGAGCCTCTTTGCCAATTTTGCTCAAATTTCATATGGAGCCTCCTTAGGGTGGGGGAACAAAAAATTGCTAAAATGGTTGCAGTCCATTGACCAAGATGGCCGCCACACCCATATACATATGGTTAAAACCTTTAAAAATCTTCTTCTCCAGAACTGAGAATGCCTTGGGGCTGAACCTTTGCAGGAATCATTGAGGATGGGTGGTCTACCAAAATTGCTTAAAGAATTGTCATATGTTGATGTTTGACCTTTTTATGGCAAGGTCAAGTTTACTTCCCTATGCATTTGTATGGGAAAAACCTTTAAAAATCTTCTTCCCCGAAACCAAGCATGCTTTATGGCTGAATCTTTGCATATATCATCGGGAACGGGAGGGCTACCAAAATTGCTAAAATAATGGTCGTACATTGGCATTTGACCTTTTTACGGTAAGGTCAATTTTGCTTCTGTATGCATTTGTATGGGTCTCTTACAGTTGTATGGAAAATATGTTGATAATTTCAAATGGCTTTTCCTCTGAAGCCTCCGGGGCCAGTGTTGCTCAAATTTCATGCGGGCTGGAGAATGAAAGATTGCTAAAATGGGTATGGTCCATTGATCAAGATGGCTGCCATGCCCATTTATGGTAAAAACCTTTAAAAATCTTCTTCTCCATAACCAAATAAGCCTGGGTCCTAATCTTTGCACAAATTATGGGGGACAGGAGATCTACCAAAATTGTTAAAATGATGGTTCTGTGTTGACATTTGACCCTTTTAATTCCAAGGTCAAATTTGCGTCCCCATTTGTATGGGCCATATACATTTATATTGAAAGTATCAAAGTGACTTGTAGATCAATAGTAGTTAAAATTGTTCTGATTGGAAATCTAAGATGGCCGTCATCTGGTTTATATTTATAATATTTCCCTGCCACTGTGCTGTTTACATGTATAAAATCATGATTCTTAAGAAACCACTTAGCCGATTCCCACCAAGTTTCACATTGATCCTTCTGTTGAAATGTGACTGATAGTTTATTCAAATGATCATGCTCCATTGACTGTCAGGCCCATATATTCTTCTTCAAAACTAAGAACTGCTCAATTGATGATATTTTCACTAGTTGCGATGATAGGATTGGAAAAATGTTGCATAACATCTGCATGTCTGCAGTAGCTATGTCACTCAGGTGAGTGAACCGTGGCCCGTGGGCCTCTTGTTTGTAAGGTTGCAAGGTAAAACTAACTTGAATTGTTTCTGATGTTTTTGCCAATAACGAGCCATAAATAGATTTCCAAAATCATGGACATACTCTTCTACCTACATTTCCTTCGTTCAGGCCTCTGGGCATGGTAGGCGAAGCTTGCTTACCAAGTAATGCTTACTATCTGCAGACGCCTGATTACACCCTTTATTCTGGGGTCCATGTCTGTTGGTCTGAACAGTATGATTTGTCATTCATTAATGGATTTATGTGTTTGGATTATGGCTTGGGTACTACAACCACAACTACTTTTAATAGGATGATTTTCATTATTAAATAAATATCACATTTAACTCTTAAAGCACCAGTCACAACTATTGTCGTCTGCTTTGTCATCTGCTTGTGATTTTAAAAGTCATTTTTGCAAACAGTATGGCCCCAGATCAGACTGCTCCTTTCTGATCTGGGTCCACACTATTTACCTGTATGCAAAAATAGGTTTGAAAAGTCTACAAGAATATTCAGCGGATGACATAAGCAGATGACAATTTCAGATGCAATTTTTCTTGGCACTTTAAGGGTTAAGGTATTTTTGAAAAGAGAAAATATCATGTGTGCTTAGGCAACTCGCAGACCACATTTCTAATGAATGTTTGGTCATATCTTGTTAAGACACATAACTGGTTGTAAAATTAAGGTAATGTTTTCAACAGGTTGTTTTTCATTACTAAACATTACTTTTGTAAGGTTGCAATGAAATGCTAGTTTTGAATAGGATAATTTTCATCATAAAATATCACTTTTACTTTTGAAGTATTTTTGAAATGGTTAAGTTTCATGTTTGCTTAGGAATCTCTCAGACCAGTACAGGTCAAAAGACTGTTTGGTCATATCCTGTTAAGACACATTACATCCACTAGACCAACTATTATTTAATGATCAACAGTTGTGTTACAGATGAGTTTTCTGAATGACAAATTATACTTATCTGGGCCATAACTGATGGCATCCCTTTAACATTTTGCTGTGAAGCTTATGATGTGTTTATTTTGGTTAGGTTACCAGGCATAATATATACATTATTTAAATGTTATGGTATAAAGATTGCAAGATAATATTAAGTTTATATAGGCTGCTTTTCATTACTAAACATCACTTTTGTAAGGTTGCAAGGTAAAACTAGTTTTAAATAGGATGATTTTCATCATTAAATTTCACTTTAAAGGTACCTTTTAACTGAGATAATTTCATGTCTGCATAAGAAACTCTCAGACCTTAGATCTAAAGAACTTATGGTCATATCCTGTTAAGACACTTCACATTCACATATGCAAATAGTATTTACTGACCAACAGTGGTGATACAGATGAGCCTTCTGAATCATGTTGTGTTTATCATGGCCTTCACTGTTGGCATCCAGTTAACATTTTGCTGTGGAACTTGTGATGTGTCCACTTTGGTTGGGATGACCATGCATATTATATAAATCATTTCAATTTTAGAGTATATATCTTGCAAGGTAAAATTGTAAATTAGTTGCTTTTCCTTTATTTTTTCAATACTTCTGTAAGATTGCAAGGTAATAACTAGTGTTGAATAGGATGTTTTTTATCATTAAATATCACTTTGAAGTTTTTTTTGAAAAGGGAAAATATTATGTTTTCTTAGGAAACTCTCAGACCTTAGGTCTAAAGAACTTTGGTCATATCCTGTTAAGACACTTTAAATCCACTCAGGCAAGTAGTATTTACTGACCAACAGTGGTGGTACAGAGGAGTCTACTGAATCAGGTTGTGTTTATCATGGCCATCACTGTTGGCATCCAGTTAACATTTTGCTGTCGAACTAGTGATGTGTCCACTTTGGTTGGGATGACCATGCATATTATATAAATCATTTCAATGTTAGAGTTTAAAATTGTAAATAGGTTGATTCTCCATTATTTTTACAATAATTCTGTAAGGTATTGCTTTTTTTTTTTTTTTTTTTTTTTTTTTTCATTACTTTAAACATTATTTTTGTAAGGTTGCAATGTAATATTAGTTTTGAATAGGATAATTTTCATTGTGAAATATCACATTTAATGTATTTTCGAATTGGTTAAATTTCATGTTTGCTTCGGAAACTCTCAGACCTAAGGTCTTAAGAATTTTTTATCATATCCTGTTAAGACACATTACATCCACTAGAGCGATGATTGTTTAATAACCAACAGTCGTGTTACTGATGAGTTTTCCGAATGACAAGTTATACTTATCTGGGTCTTCACTGTTGGCATCTCTTTAACATTTTGCTGTGGAATTTGTGATGTGTTTACTTTGGTTGGGATGACCAGGCATTATATATACATTATTTTAATGTTAGGGTATAAAAGGTTGCAAGGTAATATTAAGTTTATATAGGCTGCTTTTCATTACTCAACATCACTTTTGTAAGGATGCAAGGTAAAACTAGTTTTGAACAGGGTGATTTTCATTGTTAAATTTCAGTTTAAAGGTACTTTTTAAAGGAGATAATTTCATGTTTGCATAGGAAACTCTCAGACCTTAGGTCGAAAGAAGTTTTGGTCATATCCTGTTAAGACACTTCACATCCACCTAGGCAAGTAGTATTTGCTGACCAACAGTGGTGGTACAGATGAGCCTTCTGAATCAGGTTGTGTTATCATGGCCTTCACTGTTGGCATCCAGTTAACATTTTGCTGTGGAACTTGTGATGTATCCACTTTGGTTGGGATGACCATTGTTACGACCAAGCACTCCTACCTTCAAATATCTGCCTTGGCAGATTACGCATAGCTTCCAAGTATATATTCAATCTCTGACAACTGCGTCAGGGAGTCGACTCTTTGGCTCAATGGTTAGAGCATTGGATTTTTAACCAGGAGGACCGGGTTTGATCCCCACGGCAAGAGTGGAATTTTTTCAGCTATGCTTTATTCCTTTGTTACGGCTATCATGTCGTAAGATGGGGGCTTGTCCGGGTTTGGACTTTATACGCCGAAAATGGCTTCACGTCATCATAAATGATGACTTCCTTGAAGAGGGGGAGTGTTACGACCGGGCACTCCTACCTTCGATTATCTGCCTTGGCAGATTACGCATAGCTTCTAAGTATATATTCAATCTCTGACAACTGCGCCAGGGAGTCGACTCTTTGACTCAGTGGTTAGAGCATTGGATTTTTAACCAGGAGGACCAGGTTGGATCCCCAAGGCAAGAGAGGAATTTTTTCAGCTATGCTTTATTCCTTTGTTACGGCTATCATGTCGTAAGATGGGGGCTTGTCCGGGTTTGGACTTTATACGCCGAAAATGGCTTCACGTCATCATAAATGATGACTTTCTTGAAGAGGGGGAGTGTTACGACCGAGCACTCCTACCTTCGATTATCTGCCTTGGCAGATTACACATAGCTTCTAAGTATATATTCAATCTCTGACAACTGCGCCAGGGAGTCGACTCTTTGACTCAGTGGTTAGAGCATTGGACTTTTAACCAGGAGGACCAGGTTGGATCCCCAAGGCAAGAGAGGAATTTTTTCAGCTATGCTTTATTCCTTTGTTACGGCTATCATGTCGTAAGATGGGGGCTTGTCCGGGTTTGGACTTTGTACGCCGAAAATAGCTTCACGTCATCATAAATGATGACTTCCTTGAAGAGGGGGAGTGTTACGACCGAGCACTCCTACCTTCGATTATCTGCCTTGGCAGATTACGCATAGCTTCTAAGTATATATTCATTCTGACAACTGCGTCAGGGAGTCGACTCTTTGGCTCAGTGGTTAGAGCATTGGATTTTTAACCGGGAGGACTGGGTTCGATCCCCACAGTAAGAGTGGAATTTTTTCAGCTATGCTTTATTCCTTTGTTACAGCTATCATGTCGTAAGATCATGCATATTGTATAAATCATTTCAATGTTAGAGTATATATCTTGCAAGGTAAAATTGTAAATTAGTCGTTTTTCCATTATTTTTACAATACTTCTGTAAGATTGCAAGGTAATAACTAGTGCTGAATAGGATGTTTTTTATCATTAAATATCACTTTGAAGGTTTTTTTGAAAAGGGAAAATATCATAGGATTTTAGAAACTTTCAGACCTTAGGTCTAAAGAACTTTGGTCATATCCTGTTATGACACTTCACCACATCCGCTTAGTCAAGTAGTATTTACTGACCAACAGTGGTGATAGAGATGAGCCTTCTGAATTGGATTGTATTTATCATGGCCTTCACTATTGGCATCCAGTTAACATTTTGCTGTGGAACTTGTGATGTGTCCACTTTGGTTGGGATTACCACGCATATTATATAAATCATTTCAATGTTAGAGTTTAAAATTGTAAATAGGTTGATTCTCCATTATTTTTACAATAATTCTGTAAGGTTCTTTTTCGTTACTTCACATTACTTTTGTAAGGCTGCAATGTAATTATTAGTTTTGAAAAAGATCATTTTCATTGTGAAATATCACTTTTAAGGTATTTTTGAAACAGTCAAATTTCATGTTTGCATAGGAAACTTTCAGACCACAGGTCTAAAGAATTTTTGGTCATATCCTGTTAAGACACATTACATCCACTAGAGCAATAATTATTTAATGACCAACAGTCGTGTTACAGATGAGTTTTCGGAATGACAAGTTAAATATATCTGGGATGTCACTGTTGGCATCCTTTTAACATTTTGCTGTGGAACTTGTGATGTGTTTCCTTTGGTTGGGATGACCAGGCATAATATATACATTATTTAAATGTTAAGGTATAAAAGGTTGCAAGGTAATATTAATTTTTTATAGGCTGCTTTTCAATACTAAACATCACTTTTGTAAGGATGCAAAGTGAAACTAGTTTTGAACAGGATGATTTTCATGGTTAAATTTCACTTTAAAGGTACTTTTTAAACGAGATAATTTCATGTCTGCATAGGAAACTCTCAGACCTTAGATCTAAAGAAATTTTGGTCATATCCTATTAAGACACTTCACATCCATGTAAGCAAGTAGTATTTACTGACCAACAGTGGTGGTACAGATGAGCCTTCTGAATCAGGTTGTGTTTATCATGGCCTTCACTGTTGGCATCCAGTTAACATTTTGCTGTGGAACTTGTGATGTGTCCACTTTGGTTGGTATGACCATGCATATTATATAAATCATTTCAATGTTAGAGTTTAAAATTGTAAATAGGTTGATTCTCCATTATTTTTACAGTAATTCTGTAAGGTTGTTTTTCAATACTTACATTACTTTTGTAAGGTTGCAATGTAATATTAGTTTTTTGAATAGGATAATTTTCATTGTGAAATATCACTTTTAAGGTTTTTTTGAAATGGTTAAATTCCATGTTCGCTTAGGAAACTCTTAGACCACAGGTCTAAAGAATTTTTGGTCATATCCTGTTAACACACATTACATCCACTAGAGCAATAATTGTTTAATGACCAACAGTCGTGTTACAGATGAGTTTTCGGAATGACAAGTTATACTTATCCAGGGCATCACTGTTGGCATCCTTTTAACATTTTGCTGTGGAACTTGTGATGTGTTTCCTTTGGTTGGGATGACCAGGCAGAATATATACATTATTTAAATGTTAGGGTATAAAAGCTTGCAAGGTAATATTAGGTTTATATAGGCTGCTTTTCATTACTAAACATCACTTTTGTAAGGATGCAAGGTAAAACTAGTTTTGAACAGGATGATTTTCATCGTTAAATTTCACTTTAAAGGAACTTTTTAAAGGAGATGATTTCATGTCTGCATAGGAAACTCTCAGACCTTAGATCTAAAGAAGTTTTGGTCATATCCTGTTAAGACACTTCACATCCACGTAGGCAAGTATTATTTACTGACCAACAGTAGTGGTACAGATGAGCCTTCTGAATCAGGTTGTGTTTATCATGGCCTTCACTGTTGGCATCCAGTTAACATTTTGCTGTGGAACTTGTGATGTGTCCACTTTGGTTGGGATGACCATGCATATTATATAAATCATTTCAATGCTAGAGTTTAAAATTGTAAATAGGTTGATTCTCCATTATTTTTACAATAATTCTGTAAGGTTTTGTTTTTCATTACTTAACATTACTTTTGTAACGTTGCAATGTAATATTAGTTTTAAATAGGATAATTTTCATTGTGAAATATCACTTTTAAGGTATTTTTGAAATGGTCAAATTTCAAGTTTGCGTAAGAAACTTTCAGACCACAGGTCTAAAGAATTTTTGGTCATATCCTGTTAAGACACATTACACTACTAGAGCAATAATTGTTTAATGACCAACAGTCGTGTTACAGATGAGTTTTCGGAATGACAAGTTAAAATTATCTGGGACGTCACTGTTGGCATCCTTTTAACATTTTGCTGTGGAACTTGTGATGTGTTTCCTTTGGTTGGGATGACCAGGCATAATATATACATTATTTAAATGTTAAGGTATAAAAGGTTGCAAGGTAATATTAATTTTTTATAGGCTGCTTTTCAATACTAAACATCACTTTTGTAAGGATGCAAAGTGAAACTAGTTTTGAACAGGATGATTTTCATGGTTAAATTTCACTTTAAAGGTACTTTTTAAACGAGATAATTTCATGTCTGCATAGGAAACTCTCAGACCTTAGATCTAAAGAAGTTTTGGTCATATCCTGTTAAGACACTTCACATCCATGTAAGCAAGTAGTATTTACTGACCAACAGTGGTGGTACAGATGAGCCTTCTGAATCAGGTTGTGTTTATCATGGCCTTCACTGTTGGCATCCAGTTAACATTTTGCTGTGGAACTTGTGATGTGTCCACTTTGGTTGGGATGACCATGCATATTATATAAATCATTTCAATGTTAGAGTTTAAAATTGTAAATAGGTTGATTCTCCATTATTTTCACAGTAATTCTGTAAGGTTGTTTTTCATTACTTACATTACTTCTGTAAGGTTACAATGTAATATTAGTTTTTTGAATAGGATAATTTTCATTGTGAAATATCACTTTTAAAGTATTTTTGAAATGGTTAAATTCCATGTTCGCTTAGGAAACTCTTGGACCACAGGTCTAAAGAATTTTTGGTCATATCCTGTTAAGACACATTACATCCACTAGAGCAATAATTATTTAATGACCAACAGTCATGTTACAGATGAGTTTTCGGAATGACAAGTTATACTTATCTGTGTCATCACTGTTGGCATCCTTTTAACATTTTGCTGTGGAACTTGTGATGTCTTTCCTTTGGTTGGGATGACCAGGCATAATATATACATTATTTAAATGTTAGGGTATAAAAGCTTGCAAGGTAATATTAGGTTCATATAGGCTGCGTTTCATTACTAAACACCACTTTTGTAAGGATGCAAGGTAAAACTAGTTTTGAACAGGATGCTTTTCATTGTTAAATTTCACTTTAAAGGAACTTTTTAAAGGAGATGATTTCATGTCTGCATAGGAAACTCTCAGACCTTTGATCTAAAGAAGTTTTGGTCATATCCTGTTAAGACACTTCACATCCACGTAGGCAAATAGTATTTACTGACCAACAGTGGTGGTACAGATGAGCCTCCTGATTCAGGTTGTGTTTATCATGGCCTTCACTGTTGGCATCCAGTTAACATTTTGCTGTGGAACTTGTGATGTGTCCACTTTGGTTGGGATGACCATGCATATTATATAAATCATTTCAGTGCTAGATTTTAAAATTGTAAATAGGTTGATTCTCCATTATTTTTTACAACAATTCTGTAAGGTTGTTTTTCATTACTTACATTACTTTTGTAAGGTTGCAATGTAATATTAGTTTTTTGAATAGGATAATTTTCATTGTGAAATATCACTTTTAAGGTATTTTTGAAATGGTTAAATTCCATTTTCACTTAGGAAACTCTTAGACCACAGGTCTAAAGAATTTTTGGTCATATCCTGTTAAGACACATTACATCCACTAGAGCAATAATTGTTTAATGATCAACAGTCATGTTACAGATGAGTTTTCGGAATGACAAGTAATACTTATCTGGGTCATCACTGTTGGCATCCTTTTAACATTTTGCTGTGGAACTTGTGACGTGTTTCCTTTGGTTGGATGACCAGGCATAATATATACATTATTTAAATGTTAGGGTATAAAAGCTTGCAAGGTAATATTAGGTTTATATAGGCTGCATTTCATTACTAAACATCACTTTTGTAAGGATGCAAGGTAAAACTAGTTTTGAACAGGATGATTTTCATCGTTAAATTTCACTTTAAAGGAACTTTTTAAAGGAGATGATTTCATGTCTGCATAGGAAACTCTCAGACCTTAGATCTAAAGAAGTTTTGGTCATGTCCTGTTAAGACACTTCACATCCATGTAGGCAAGTAGTATTTACTGACCAACAGTAGTGGTACAGATGAGCCTTCTGAATCAGGTTGTGTTTATCATGGCCTTCACTGTTGGCATCCAGTTAACATTTTGCTCTGGAACTTGTGATGTGTCCACTTTGGTTGGGATGACCATGCATATTATATAAATCATTTCAATGCTAGAGTTTAAAATTGTAAATAGGTTGATTCTCCATTTTTTTTTACAATAATGCTGTAAGGTTTTGTTTTTCATTACTTAACATTACTTTTGTAACGTTGCAATGTAATATTAGTTTTGAATAGGATAATTTTCATGGTGAAATATCACTTTTAAGGTATTTTTAAAATGGTCAAATTTCATGTTTGGGTAGGAAACTTTCAGACCACAGGTCTAAAGAATTTTTGGTCATATCCTGTTAAGACACATTACATCCACTAGAGCAATAATTATTTAATGACCAACAGTCGTGTTACAGATGAGTTTTCGAAATGACAAGTTAAAATTATCTGGGACGTCACTGTTGGCATCCTTTTAACATTTTGCTGTGGAACTTGTGAAGTGTTTCCTTTGGTTGGGATGACCAGGCATTATATATACATTATTTAAATGTTAAGGTATAAAAGGTTGCAAGGTAATATTAATTTTTTATAGGCTGCTTTTCAATACTAAACATCACTTTTGTAAGGATGCAAAGTGAAACTAGTTTTGAACAGGATGATTTTCATGGTTAAATTTCACTTTAAAGGTACTTTTTAAACGAGATAATTTCATGTCTGCATAGGAAACTCTCAGACCGTAGATCTAAAGAAGTTTTGGTCATATCCTGTTAAGACACTTCACATCCATGTAAGCAAGTAGTATTTACTGACCAACAGTGGTGGTACAGATGAGCCTTCTGAATCAGGTTGTGTTTATCATGGCCTTCACTGTTGGCATCCAGTTAACATTTTGCTGTGGAACTTGTGACGTGTCCATTTTGTTTGTTTGTTTGTGTTGAGGTTTTACGGCCCAGTCAACCCAATGGGGTCATGTCGAGCGCGGTCAGTTTTCCTAACCACACGTTTACTGGGCAGGCTTTGTCCTCTAAGCGGTTAACCAGTATTGTGCACATTCTTTCTCCAGAAACAGACAACTGCCCTTCTTGAATCAGCGGAAGGGAGAGAATGACCGTAGAAAATATTTCATGATCAATCTCCACGAAAGAATGTTGCGACCTCGGTGGGGGTTGAACCCGCGACCTCCTGGTCTCCAGTCGGACGGCGCATCCAACTGAGCCACCGAGGCCGGCGTGTCCATTTTGGTTGGGATGACCATGCATATTATATAAATCATTTCAATGTTAGAGTTTAAAATTGTAAATAGGTTGATTCTCCATTATTTTTACAACAATTCTGTAAGGTTGTTTTTCATTACTTAATATTACTTTTGTAAGTTTGCAATGTAATATTAGTTTTTTGATTAGGATAATTTTCATTGTGAAATATCACTTTTAAGGTACTTTTGAAATGGTTAAATTCCATGTTCGCTTAGGAAACTCTTAGACCACAGGTCTAAAGAATTTTTGGTCATATCCTATTAACACACATTACATCCACTAGAGCAATAATTGTTTAATGACCAACAGTCATGTTACTGATGAGTTTTCGGAATGACAAGTTATACTTATCCGGGTCATCACTGTTGGCATCCTTTTAACATTTTGCTGTGGAACTTGTGATGTGTTTCCTTTGGTTGGGATGACCAGGCATAATATATACATTATTTAAATATTAGGGTATAAAAGCTTGCACGGTAATATTAGGTTTATATAGGTTGTGTTTCATTACTAAACATCACTTTTGTAAGGATGCAAGGTAAAACTAGTTTTGAACAGGATGATTTTCATCGTTAAATTTCACTTTAAAGGAACTTTTTAAAGGAGATGATTTCATGTCTGCATAGGAAACTCTTAGACCTTAGATCTAAAGAAGTTTTGGTCATATCCTGTTAAGACACTTCACATCCACGTAGGCAAGTAGTATTTACTGACCAACAGTGGTGGTACAGATGAGCCTTCTGAATCAGATTGTGTTTATCATGGCCTTCACTGTTGGCATCCAGTTAACATTTTGCTGTGGAACTTGTGATGTGTCCACTTTGGTTGGGATGACCATGCATATTATATAAATCATTCCAATGCTAGAGTTTAAAATTGTAAATAGGTTGATTCTCCATTATTTTTACAATAATTCTGTAAGGTTTTGTTTTTCATTACTTAACATTACTTTTGTAACGTTGCAATGTAATATTAGTTTTGAATAGGATAATTTTCATTGTGAAATATCACTTTTAAGGTATTTTGGGAAATGGTCAAATTTCATGTTTGCGTAGGAAACTTTCAGACCACAGGTCTAAAGAAATTTTGGTCATATCCTGTTAAGACACATTACATCCACTAGAGCAATAATTATTTAATGACCAACAGTCGTGTTACAGATGAGTTTTTGGAATGACAAGTTAAAATTATCTGGGACGTCACTGTTGGTATCCTTTTAACATTTTGCTGTGGAACTTGTGATGTGTTTCCTTTGGTTGGGATGACCAGGCATAATATATACATTATTTAAATGTTAAGGTATAAAGGTTGCAAGGTAATATTAATTTTTTATAGGCTGCTTTTCAATACTAAACATCACTTTTGTAAGGATGCAAAGTGAAACTAGTTTTGAACAGGATGATTTTCATGGTTAAATTTCACTTTAAAGGTACTTTTTAAACGAGATAATTTCATGTCTGCATAGGAAACTCTCAGACCTTAGATCTAAAGAAGTTTTGGTCATATCCTATTAAGACACTTCACATCCATGTAAGCAAGTAGTATTTACTGACCAACAGTGGTGGTACAGATGAGCCTCCTGAATCAGGTTGTGTTTATCATGGCCTTCACTGTTGGCATCCAGTTAACATTTTGCTGTGGAACTTGTGATGTGTCCACTTTGGTTGGGATGACCATGCATATTATATAAATCATTTCAATGTTAGAGTTTAAAATTGTAAATAGGTTGATTCTCCATTATTTTTACAGTAATTCTGTAAGGTTGTTTTTCATTACTTACATTACTTTTGTAAGGTTACAATGTAATATTAGTTTTTTGAATAGGATAATTTTCATTGTGAAATATCACTTTTAAAGTATTTTTGAAATGGTTAAATTCCATGTTCGCTCAGGAAACTCTTAGACCACAGGTCTAAAGAATTTTTGGTCATATCCTGTTAAGACACATTACATCCACTAGAGCAATAATTGTTTAATGACCAACAGTCATGTTACAGATGAGTTTTCGGAATGACAAGTTATACTTATCTGTGTCATCACTGTTGGCATCCTTTTAACATTTTGCTGTGGAACTTGTGATGTGTTTCCTTTGGTTGGGATGACCAGGCATAATATATACATTATTTAAATGTTAGGGTATAAAAGCTTGCAAGGTAATATTAGGTTTATATAGGCTGCATTTCATTACTAAACATCACTTTTGTAAGGATGCAAGGTAAAACTAGTTTTGAACAGGATGATTTTCATCGTTAAATTTCACTTTAAAGGAACTTTTTAAAGGAGATGATTTCATGTCTGCATAGGAAACTCTCAGACCTTAGCTCTAAAGAAGTTTTGGTCATATCCTGTTAAGACACTTCACATCCATATAAGCAAGTAGTATTTACTGACCAACAGTGGTGGTACAGATGAGCCTCCTGATTCAGGTTGTGTTTATCATGGCCTTCACTGTTGGCATCCAGTTAACATTTTGCTCTGGAACTTGTGATGTGTCCACTTTGGTTGGGATGACCATGCATATTATATAAATCATTTCAATGTTAGAGTTTAAAATTGTAAATAGGTTGATTCTCCATTATTTTTACAACAATTCTGTAAGGTTGTTTTTCATTACTTAACATTACTTTTGTAAGTTTGCAATGAAATATTAGTTTTTTGAATAGGATAATTTTCATTGTGAAATATCACTTCTAAGGTACTTTTGAAATGGTTAAATTCTATGTTCGCTTAGGAAACCCTTAGACCACAGGTCTAAAGAATTTTTGGTCATATCCTGTTAAGACACATTACATCCACTAGAGCAATAATTGTTTAATGACCAACAGTCATGTTACAGATGAGTTGTCGGAATGACAAGTTATACTTATCCGGGTCATCACTGTTGGCATCCTTTTAACATTTTGCTGTGGAACTTGTGATGTGTTTCCTTTGGTTGGGATGACCAGGCATAATATATACATTATTTAAATGTTAAGGTATGAAAGGTTTCAAGGTAATATTAATTTTTTATAGGCTGCTTTTCAATACTAAACATCACTTTTGTAAGGATGCAAAGTGAAACTAGTTTTGAACAGGATGATTTTCATGGTTAAATTTCACTTTAAAGGTACTTTTTAAACGAGATAATTTCATGTCTGCATAGGAAACTCTTAGACCTTAGAGCTAAAGAAGTTTTGGTCATATCCTGTTAAGACACTTCACATCCATATAAGCAAGTAGTATTTACTGACCAACAGTGGTGGTACAGATGAGCCTCCTGATTCAGGTTGTGTTATCATGGCCTTCACTGTTGGCATCCAGTTAACATTTTGCTGTGGAACTTGTGATGTGTCCACTTTGGTTGGGATGACCATGCATATTATATAAATCATTTCAATGTGAGAGTTTAAAATTGTAAATAGGTTGATTCTCCATTAGTTTTACAACAATTCTGTAAGGTTATTTTTCATTACTTAACATTACTTTTGTAAGTTTGCAATGAAATATTAGTTTTTTGAATAGGATAATTTTCATTGTGAAATATCACTTCTAAGGTATTTTTGAAATAGTTAAATTCCATGTTGGCTTTGGAAACTCTTAGACCACAGGTCTAAAGAATTTTTGGTTATATCCTGTTAAGACACATTACATCCACTAGAGCAATAATTTTTTAATGACCAACAGTCATGTTACAGATGAGTTTTCGGAATGACAAGTTATACTTATCTGGGTCATCACTGTTGGCATCCTTTTAACATTTTGCTGTGGAACTTGTGATGTGTTTCCTTTGGTTGGGATGACCAGGCATAATATATACATTATTTAAATGTTAAGGTATAAAAGGTTGCAGGGTAATATTAATTTTTTATAGCCTGCTTTTCAATACTAAACATCGCTTTTGTAAGGATGCAAAGTGAAACTAGTTTTGAACAGGATGATTTGCATGGTTAAATTTCACTTTAAAGGTACTTTTTAAACGAGATAATTTCATGTCTGCATAGGAAACTCTCAGGCCTTAGATCTAAAGAAGTTTTGGTCATATCCTGTTAAGACACTTCACATCCACGTAGGCAAGTAGTATTTACTGACCAACAGTGGTGGTACAGAAGAGCCTCCTGATTCAGGTTGTGTTTATCATGGCCTTCACTGTTGGCATCCAGTTAACATTTTGCTGTGGAACTTGTGATGTGTACACTTTGGTTGGGATGACCATGCATATTATATAAATCATTTCAATGTTAGAGTATAAAATTGTAAATAGGTTGATTCTCCATTATTTTTACAGTAATTCTGTAAGGTTGTTTTTTATTACTTACATTACTTTTGTAAGGTTGCAATGTAATATTAGTTTTTTGAATAAGATAATTTTCATTGTGAAATATCACTTTTAAGGTATTTTTGAAATGGTTAAATTCCATGTTCGCTCAGGAAACTCTTAGACCATAGGTCTAAAGAATTTTTGGTCATATCCTGTTAAGACACATTACATCCACTAGAGCAAGAATTGTTTAATGACCAACAGTCATGTTACAGATGAGTTTTCGGAATGACAAGTTATACTTATCTGTGTCATCACTGTTGGCATCCTTTTAACATTTTGCTGTGGAACTTGTGATGTGTTTCCTTTGGTTGGGATGACCAGGCATAATATACACATTATTTAAATGTTAGGGTATAAAAGCTTGCAAGGTAATATTAGGTTTATATAGGCTGCATTTCATTACTAAACATCACTTTTGTAAGGATGCAAGGTAAAACTAGTTTTGAACAGGATGATTTTCATCGTTAAATTTCACTTTAAAGGAACTTTTTAAAGGAGATGATTTCATGTCTGCATAGGAAACTCTCAGACCTTAGATCTAAAGAAGTTTTGGTCATATCCTGTTAAGACACTTCACATCCACGTAGGCAAGTAGTATTTACTGACCAACAGTAGTGGTACAGATGAGCCTTCTGAATCAGGTTGTGTTTTTCATGGCCTTCATTGTTGGCATCCAGTTAACATTTTGCTGTGGAACTTGTGATGTGTCCACTTTGGTTGGGATGACCATGCATATTATATAAATCATTTCAATGCTAGAGTTTAAAATTGTAAATAGGTTGATTCTCCATTATTTTTACAATAATTCTGTAAGGTTTTGTTTTTCATTACTTAACATTACTTTTGTAACGTTGCAATGTAATATTAGTTTTGAATAGGATAATTTTCATTGTGAAATATCACTTTTAAGGTATTTTTGAAATGGTCAAATTTCATGTTTGCGTAGGAAACTTTCTGACCACAGGTCTAAAGAATTTTTGGTCATATCCTGTTAAGACACATTACATCCACTAGAGCAATAATTGTTTAATGACCAACAGTCATGTTACAGATGAGTTTTTGGAATGACAAGTTAAAATTATCTGGGATGTCACTGTTGGCATCCTTTTAACATTTTGCTGTGGAACTTGTGATGTGTTTCCTTTGGTTAGGATGACCAGGCATAATATATACATTATTTGAATGTTAAGGTATAAAAGGTTGCAGGGTAATATTAATTTTCTTATAGGCTGCTTTTCATTACTAAACATCGCTTTTGTAAGGATGCAAAGTGAAACTAGTTTTGAACAGGATGATTTGCATGGTTAAATTTCACTTTAAAGGTACTTTTTAAACGAGATAATTTCATGTCTGCATAGGAAACTCTCAGGCCTTAGATCTAAAGAAGTTTTGGTCATATCCTGTTAAGACACTTCACATCCACGTAGGCAAGTAGTATTTACTGACCAACAGTGGTGGTACAGATGAGCCTCCTGATTCAGGTTGTGTTTATCATGGCCTTCACTGTTGGCATCCAGTTAACATTTTGCTCTGGAACTTGTGATGTGTCCACTTTGGTTGGGATGACCATGCATATTATATAAATCATTTCAATGTTTGAGTTTAAAATTGTAAATAGGTTGATTCTCCATTATTTTTACAGTAATTCTGTAAGGTTGTTTTTCATTCCTTACATTACTTTTGTAAGGTTGCAATGTAATATTAGTTTTTTGAATAAGATAATTTTCATTGTGAAATATCACTTTTAAGGTATTTTTGAAATGGTTAAATTCCATGTTCGCTTAGGAAACTTAGACCACAGGTCTAAAGAATTTTTGGTCATATCCTGTTAAGACACATTACATCCACTAGAGCAATAATTGTTTAATGACCAACAGTCATGTTACAGATGAGTTTTCGGAATGACAAGTTATACTTATCTGTGTCATCACTGTTGGCATCCTTTTAACATTTTGCTGTGGAACTTGTGATGTGTTTCCTTTGGTTGGGATGACCAGGCATAATATATACATTATTTAAATGTTAGGGTATAAAAGCTTGCAAGGTAATATTAGGTTTATATAGGCTGCATTTCATTACTAAACATCACTTTTGTAAGGATGCAAGGTAAAACTAGTTTTGAACAGGATGATTTTCATCGTTAAATTTCACTTTAAAGGAACTTTTTAAAGGAGATGATTTCATGTCTGCATAGGAAACTCTCAGACCTTAGCTCTAAAGAAATTTTGGTCATATCCTGTTAAGACACTTCACATCCATGTAGGCAAGTAGTATTTACTGACCAACAGTGGTGGTACAGATGAGCCTCCTGATTCAGGTTGTGTTTATCATGGCCTTCACTGTTGGCATCCAGTTAACATTTTGCTGTGGAACTTGTGATGTGTCCACTTGGTTGGGATGACCATGCATATTATATAAATCATTTCAACGCTAGAGTTTAAAATTGTAAATAGGTTGATTCTCCATCATTTTTAGAATAATGCTGTAAGGTTTTGTTTTTCATTACTTAACATTACTTTTATAAGGTTGCAATGTAATATTACTTTTGAATAGGATAATTTTCATTGTGAAATATCACTTTTAAGGTATTTTTGAAATGGTCAAATTTCATGTTTGCGCAAGAAACTTTCAGACCACAGGTCTAAAGAATTTTTGGTCATTTCCTGTTAAGACACATTACATCCACTAGAGCAATAATTGTTTAATGACCAACAGTCGTGTTACAGATGAGTTTTCGGAATGACAAGTTAAAATTATCTGGGACGTCACTGTTGGCATCCTTTTAACATTTTGCTGTGGAACTTGTGATGTGTTTCCTTTGGTTGGGATGACCAGGCATAATATATACATTATTTAAATGTTAAGGTATGAAAGGTTTCAAGGTAATATTAATTTTTTATAGGCTGCTTTTCAATACTAAACATCACTTTTGTAAGGATGCAAAGTGAAACTAGTTTTGAACAGGATGATTTTCATGGTTAAATTTCACTTTAAAGGTATTTTTTAAACGAGATAATTTCATGTCTGCATAGGAAACTCTTAGACCTTAGAGCTAAAGAAGTTTTGGTCATATCCTGTTAAGACACTTCACATCCATATAAGCAAGTAGTATTTACTGACCAACAGTGGTGGTACAGATGAGCCTCCTGATTCAGGTTGTGTTATCATGGCCTTCACTGTTGGCATCCAGTTAACATTTTGCTGTGGAACTTGTGATGTGTCCACTTTGGTTGGGATGACCATGCATATTATATAAATCATTTCAATGTGAGAGTTTAAAATTGTAAATAGGTTGATTCTCCATTAGTTTTACAACAATTCTGTAAGGTTATTTTTCATTACTTAACATTACTTTTGTAAGTTTGCAATGAAATATTAGTTTTTTGAATAGGATAATTTTCATTGTGAAATATCACTTCTAAGGTATTTTTGAAATAGTTAAATTCCATGTTGGCTTTGGAAACTCTTAGACCACAGGTCTAAAGAATTTTTGGTTATATCCTGTTAAGACACATTACATCCACTAGAGCAATAATTTTTTAATGACCAACAGTCATGTTACAGATGAGTTTTCGGAATGACAAGTTATACTTATCTGGGTCATCACTGTTGGCATCCTTTTAACATTTTGCTGTGGAACTTGTGATGTGTTTCCTTTGGTTGGGATGACCAGGCATAATATATTCATTATTTAAATGTTAGGGTATAAAAGCTTGCAAGGTAATATTAGGTTTATATAGGCTGCGTTTCATTACTAAACATCACTTTTGTAAGGATGCAAGGTAAAACTAGTTTTGAACAGGATGATTTTCATCGTTAAATTTCACTTTAAAGGAACTTTTTAAAGGAGATGATTTCATGTCTGCATAGGAAACTCTCAGACCTTAGATCTAAAGAAGTTTTGGTCATATCCTGTTAAGACACTTCACATCCACGTAGGCAAGTAGTATTTACTGACCAACAGTAGTGGTACAGATGAGCCTTCTGAATCAGGTTGTATTTATCATAGCCTTCACTGTCGGCATCCAGTTAACATTTTGCTATGGAACTTGTGATGTGTCCACTTTGATGGAGATAACCATGCGTATTATATAAATCATTTCAGTGTTAGAGTATATATCTTGCAAGGTAAAATTGTAAATTAGTTGCTTTTCCATTATTTTTTACATTACTTCTATAAGGTTGCAATGTAATTACTAGTGTACAATAGGATGTTTATCATCATTAAATATAACTTTGAAGGTTTTTTTGAAAAGGGGAAAATATTATGTTTTTTTTAGAAAACTCTCAGACGTTAGGTCTAAAGAACTTTGGTCATATCCCGTAAAAGACACTTGACCACATCCACTTAGGCAAGTAGTATTTACTGACCAACACTGGTGGTACAAATGAGCCTTCTAAAATTAGTTTGTGTATATCATTGCCTTCACTGTTGGCATCCAGTTAATATTTTGCTGTGGAATTTGTGATATTCCACTTTGGTGGGATGACCATGCATATTATATAAATCATTTCAATGTTAGAGTTTAAAATTGTTAAAAAGTTTATTCTCTATTAGTATTACAATAATTCTGTAAGGTTGTTTTTCATTACTTAATATTACTTTAGTAAGGTTGCAATGTAAATCCCAATATCACTTTTAAGGTATTTTTGAAAGGGTTAAATTTCATGTTTGCGTATGAAACTCTCAGTACACAGGTCTAAAGAATTTTTGTCATATCCTGTTAAGACACATTACATCCACTAGAGCGATAATTGTTTAATGACCAGCAGTCCTGTTACAGATGTGTTTTCTGAATAAGTTATACTAATTTGGGCTGTCACTGTTGGCATCCTTTTAACACTTTGCTGTGGAACTTGTGATGTGTTTACTTTGGTTGGGATTATATACATTATTTAAATGCTAGGGTATAAAACGTTTCAAGGTAATATAAGTTTATATAAGCTGCTTTTCATCACTAAACATCACTTTCGTAAGGATGCAAGGTAAAACTATCTTTGAACAGGATGATTTTCATTGTTAAATTTTCACTTTAAAGGTACATTTTAAAGGAGATAATTGCATAGGAAACTCTCAGACCTTAGGTCTAAAGAACTTTTGGTTATACCCTGTTAAGACACTTCACATCCATGTAGGCAAGTAGTATTTACTGACCAACAGTGGTGGTACAGATGAGCCTTCTGAATCTGGTTGTGTTTATCATGGCCTTCACTGTTGGCATCCAGTTAGCATTTTGCTGTGGAACTTGTGATGTGTCCACTTTGGTTGGGATGACCATGCATATTATATAAATCACTTCAATGTTAGAGTTTAAAATTGTAAATAGATTGATTCTCCATTTTTTTACAATAATTCTGTAAGGTTGTTTTTCATTACTTAACATTACTTTTGTAAGTTTGCAATGTAATATTAGTTTTTTGAATAGGATAATTTTCATTGTGAAATATCACTTTTAAGGTATTTTTGAAATGGTCAAATTCCATGTTCGCTTAGGAAACTCTTAGACAACAGGTCTAAAGAACTTTTGGTCATATCCTGTTAAGACACATTACATCCACTAGAGCAATAATTGTTTAATGACCAACAGTCGTGTTATAGATGAGTTTTTCGAATGACAAGTAATACTTATCTGGGTCATCACTGTTGGCATCCTTTTAACATTTTGCTGTGGAACTTGTGATGTGTTTCTTTTGGTTGGGATGACCAGGCATAATATATACATTATTTAAATGTTAGGGTATAAAAGCTTGCAAGGTAATATTAGGTTTATATAGGCTGCGTTTCATCACTAAAAATGACTTTTGTAAGGATGCAAGGTAAAACTAGTTTTCAACAGGATGATTTTCATCGTTAAATTTCACTTTAAAGGAACTTTTTAAAGCAGATGATTTCATGTCTGCATAGGAAACTCTCAGGCCTTAGATCTAAAGAAGTTTTGGTCATATCCTGGTAAGACACTTCACATCTACGTAGGCAAGTAGTATGTACTGACCAACAGTAGTGGTACAGATGAGCCTTCTGAATCAGGTTGTGTTTATCATGGCCTTCACTGTTGGCATCCAGTTAACATTTTGCTGTGGGACTTGTGATATGTCCAGTTTGGTTGGGATGACCATGCATATTATATAAATAATTTCAATGTTGGATTTTAAAATTGTAAATAGGTTGATTCTCCATTATTTTTACAATAATTCTGTAAGATTGTTTTTCATTACTTAACATTTCTTTTGTAAGGTTGCGATGTTATATTAGTTTTGAATAGGATAATTTTCATTGGGAAATATCACTTTTAAGGTATTTTTGAAATGGTTAAATTTCATGTTTGCATAGGAAACTTTCAGACCACAGGTCTAAAGAATGTTTGGTGATATCCTGTTAAGACACATTACATCCACTAGAGCAATAATTGTTTAATGACCAACAGTCGTGTTACAGATGAGTTGTCGGAATGACAAGTTAAAATTATCTGGGACATCACTGTTGGCATCCTTTTAACATTTTGCTGTGGAACTTGTGATGTGTTTCCTTTGGTTGGGATGACCAGGCATAATATATACATTATTTAAATGTTAAGGTATAAAAGGTTGCAAGGTAATATTAATTTTTTATAGGCTGCTTTTCAATACTAAACATCACTTTTGTATGGATGCAAAGTGAAACTGGTTTTGAACAGGATGATTTTCATGGTTAAATTTCACTTTAAAGGTTCTTTTTAAACGAGATAATTTCATGTCTGCATAGGAAACTCTCAGGCCTTAGATCTAAAGAAGTTTTGGTCATATCTGTTAAGACACTTCACATCCATGTAAGCAAGTAGTATTTACTGACCAACAGTGGTGGTACAGATGAGCCTTCTGAATCAGGTTGTGTTTATCATGGCCTTCACTGTTGGCATCCAGTTAACATTTTGCTGTGGAACTTGTGATGTGTCCACTTTGGTTGGGATGACCATGCATATTATATAAATCATTTCAATGTTAGAGTTTAAAATTGTAAATAGGTTGATTCTCCATTATTTTTACAAGAATTCTGTAAGGTTGTTTTTCAATACTTAACATTACTTTTGTAAGGTTGCAATGTAATATTAGTTTTTTGAATAGGATAATTTTCATTGTGAAATATCACTTTTAAGGTATTTTTGAAATGGTTAAATTCCATGTTCCCTTAGGAAACTCTTAGACCACGGGTCTAAAGAACTTTTGGTCATATCCTGTTAAGACACATTACATCCACTAGAGCAATAATTATTTAATGACCAACAGTTGTGTTACAGATGAGTTTTTGGAACGACAAGTAATACTTATCTGGGTCATCACTGTTGGCATCCTTTTAACATTTTGCTGTGGAATTTGTGATGTGTTTACTTTGGTTGGGATGACCAGGCATAATATATACATTATTTAAATGTTAGGGTATAAAAGGTTGCAAGGTAATATTAAGTTTATATAGGCTGCTTTTCATTACTCAATATCGGGGGTGGTTGGGTGGTGCGAAGGTGCTGTGTATCTTACATCACTGGGGCGTCCAACTGATATTGGCTTACAGTTGGGCAAGGCCTGCTATCCTTGTAGTGGGTAAGGGTAGAGGGGGAATGTTTTTATTTCTTCTGTTTCTTCCCTTTCATTCCTGTTCCTCTTTCTTCCCTGTTCCTCTCTTTCATCTCTTCTACTATCTCTTCTATCTCTTTTCTCCCTTTCTCTGGGAGACGACACAAAATGACTCACAAGGGTTGACGTGTCGTTAAACCCCAACACAATCAATCATTACTCAATATCACTTTTGTAAGGATGCAAGGTAAAACTAGTTTTGAACAGGATGATTTTCATCATTTAATTTCATTTTAAATGTACTTTTTAAAGGCAATAATTTCATGCCTGCATAGGAAACTCTCAGACCTCAAGTCTCAAGAACTTTTTATCATATCCTGTTAAGACACTTCACATCCACATAGGCAAGTAGTATTTACTGACCAACAGTGGTGGTACAGATGAGCCTTCTGAATTAGGTTGTGTTTATTATGGCCTTCACTGTTGGCATCCAGTTAATATTTTGCTGTGGGACTTGTGATATGTTCACTTTAGTTCGGATGACCAGGTATAATATATACATTATCAAAATGTTAGTGTATAACAGATTGTAAGGTGAAAATTTAAATAGGTTGTTTTTATTATTTTTACATTACGTTTGTAAGGTTGCAAGGTAATAACTGGTTTAGAATAGGATGTTTTTCACCATGAAATATCACTTGGTTAGACAGTATTTCCCTGACTTTGACACCTTCACTGTTGTTCTATTTTGAAATGAAAATTGAAAATTAATGATAACACTTGGTACATGTAGTTACTTTTATTAGCTCACCTGAGCAAAAGCTCAGGGTGAGCTATTGTCATCACCCTATGTCCGTCGTCCGTCGTCGTCCGTCGTCCGTCGTTCGTCGTCAACAATTAGTTTGTTAACACTCTAGAGGTCACAGTTTTGACCCAATCTTGATGAAACTTGCTCAGAATGTTTGCCTCTATGAAATCTAGGTCAAGTTTGATACTGGGTTACTTGGGGTCAAAAACTAGGTCACCAGGTCAAATCAAAGGAAAAACTTGTTAACACTCTACAGGTCATAGTTTTGACCCAATCTTGATGAAACTTGCTCAAAATTTTTGCCTCTATTAAATATAGGTCAAGTTCGAAACTGGGTCACCTGGGGTCAAAAACTAGGTCACCGGGCCAGATCAGCAGAAAACCTTGTTAACACTCTAGCGGTCACATTTTTGATGCAATCATTATGAATCTTGCTCAATATATTTGTCTTGATGATTTCTAGGTCAAGTTTGAAACTGGGTCACCTGGGGTCAAAAACTAGGTCACCTGGCCAGATCAGCAGAAAACCTTGTTAACACTCTAGCAGTCACGTTTTTGAAGCAATCATCATGAATCTTGCTCAATATATTTGTCTTGATGATTTCTAGGTCAAGTTCGAAACTGGGTCACTTGGGGTCAAAAACTAGGTCACCGGGCCAGATCAGCAGAAAATCGTGTTAACACTCTAGCGGTCACATTTTTGAAGCAATTATCATGAATCTTGCTCGTTATGTTTGTCTTGATGAATTCTAGGTCAAGTTCAAAACTGGGTCACCTGGGGTCAAAAACTAGGTCACCTGGCCAGATCAGCAGAAAACCTTGATAACACTCTAGCGGTCACATTTTTGAAGCAATCATCATGAATCTTGCTCAATATGTTTGTCTTGTTGATTTCTAGGTCAAGTTTGAAACTGGAACACCTGGGGTCAAAAACTAGGTCACCTGGCCAGATCAGCAGAAAACCTTGTAAACACTCTAGCGGTCACATTTTTGAAGCAATCATCATGAATCTTGCTCAAAATGTTTGTCTTGATGATTTATAGGTTGAGTTCGAAACTGGGTCACTTGGAGTCAAAAACTAGGTCACCGGGCTAAATCAGCAGAAAACCTTGTTAACACTCTAGCGGTCACATTTTTGAAGCAATCATCATGAATCTTGCTCAAAATGTTTGTCTTGATGATTTATAGGTTGAGTTCGAAACTGGGTCACTTGGAGTCAAAAACTAGGTCACCGGGCTAAATCAGCAGAAAACCTTGTTAACACTCTAGCGGTCACATTTTTGAAGCAATAATCATGAATCTTGCTCAAAATGTTTGTCTTGATGATTTCTATGTCAGGTTCGAAACTGGGTCACGTGGTGTCAAAAACTAGGTCACCAGGCCAAACCGGCAGAAAACCTTGTTAACACTCTAGCGGTCACATTTTTGAAGCAATTATCATGAATCTTGCTCAAAATGTTTGTCTTGGTGAGTTTTAGGATATGTTTGAAACTGGGTCACTTGGGGTCAAAAACTAGGTCACCGGGCCAAATCAGCAGAAAACCTTGTTAACACTCTAGCGGTCACATTTTTGAAACAATCATCATGAATCTGGCTCAAAATGTTTGTCTTGATGATTTCTAGGTCAAGTTCGAAACTGGAACACCTGGGGTCAAAAACTAGGTCACCTGGCCAAATCAGCGTAAAATCTTGTTATCACTCTAGCGGTCACATTTTTCAAGCAATTATCATGAATCTTGCACTAAATGTTTGTCTTGATGAGTTCTAGGTCAAGTTCGAAACTGGGTCACTTGGTATCAAAAACTAGGTCACCAAGCGAAATCAGCAGAAAACTTTGTTATAATCATTTTGAACTTTGATCAGAATGTTTGCCTTGATCAGTTGTAGATCAGGCTCTCAAAGTGCTATGTTGCTCAGGTGAGCGTTACAGGGCCATCATGGCCCTCTTGTATGCGTTTGTCACAGGTGCAACGAAATGACTGACATTCATGCATCATTTACCATCACTGTGTTGTTTAACCCACTTTCAATAGAATGTTCCTTACAGACAGGGCAAGTTCACTGATGATTTTAGGAATGTCTGTAGTTAATATCTTCTCTTTTAAATAGAGCACTTCATAGCACAAAGCCTCTTCTTATCATACTTCCATGGTCTAGGTATGGCTTAAATAAGGTTGAAAAGGATGTACAGGTTTTGTTGTTGTTGTTTGTTTTTTTTTTGTGGTTGTTTTCTTTTTTCTTTTTTTTTTTTTTTTTTTTTGTTTTGTTGCTATTCAAAAGGGGGTCTTCCTAGATTGTAGAAAAGAACTTTTTTCTCTATGAATAAATTTGTCGCATAACCACTGCTCTGCATAAACACAATTATATTCTGGAGTACAACAGACCTCACACAGTTCACAGTTCTTAAGAACATTTGGTCATTATTCTATAGTGACACTTCACAAGCACTGAGGCAAGTACAATTTACTGACCAACAGTAATGGTGCGTATGTGGCTTCTGGCTAACTGGCATTTTATGCTTGTTTGTACCTTAACTGTTAGTAATATCAATTATTTCAGTGGGATGCTTAAGTTATTAAATTTGACCTTTTTAGTATTTTTAAAGGTACAAATGACATGATCACACAGGAAACTTATATCATAGTTCTTGAAAAAAAAAATTGGTCAATATCCTATAATGACACTTCACAAGCACTGAGGCAAGTACAATTTACTGACCAACAGTAATGGTGCAGATGGGCTTCTGGCTAACTGGCATTTTATGCTTGTTTGTACCTTAACTGTTAGTAATACATGTATCAATTTGACCTTTTTAGTATTTTTAAAGGTACAAATGACATGATCACACAGGAAACTTACATCATAGTTCTTGAAAAAAAAATTGGTCAGTATCCTGTAATGACACTTCACATGCACTGAGGCAAGTCAGTTCTGCTGATCACCAGAGATGGTGCAGATGAGGTTTCTGGATTGTGTGTTACGTTCACTGTGGCCTTCACTGGTGACATGCAATTTACAGTTTTGCTGTGGAACTTGTGAAGAGTCCACATTGGTTAGATGACCAGGTTTCATATTTGCAATGGTTAGGTTCCACTGAAAGAAAATACTTTCAACATAGTGCATGTAGTTACCTCCTTATATAGGTAGGTTTTGGTTAAAGTTTGGTTAAAGTTTTAACATCACAATTTATGGATTTTTGAGAGGGCAAAACTCCTGTTTCCAAAGCAAAGCCTTCCATCCATAGTTCTGGAGAACATTTTGTCAATAATCTTCAAAACTAAGTGTGCTATGGGCAAATTTATCATGCCACTGATTGATGATTTATTTCTTACTTTCACATAAAAATCCGAATTGATGATGTTAAAGTATGGAATAGACAGTCAGTTATCGGATACCCATAAGATATTGTCCTTGCTTCAAGCACCACATATTACCCATTTACTGTTTGTACAAGATTTCCAAAAAATTAGATTGGACTGTATACTTTTGGCATAAATTTCAAGACAACATTAAACCCATAATAGATACACCACTAAGCACAGAATGGTTTATTTCTCTTCAGACATTTTTTATGCCCCCGCCATTATGGGGGTGCATATAGTATCACCGCTGTCCATACTTATGTCCGTCTGTCCGTCCTGTCCATCCCGTACGTAACACTTTTGTTAACAATTTTGAAAGGATTGGTGTATTGGATTGAAATTCTATACACAGGTATAAAATCATAAAATACAGGTCAAGTTTGATTTAGGGTAAAATCCGCCAATTATTTTGGGAGTTATGGCCCTTTTCAACTTTGAAAATTTTTAACTTTGAAAAATGGTTTCCGCGCGATATCTTTTGAAAGGGTTGGTGTATAAGACTGAAATTTTGTACACAGGTATATAATCATAAAATGTAGGTCAGTTTCGATTTAGGGTAAAATCCACCAATTATTTTGGAGTTATGGCCCTTTATTAATGTTGAAAAAAATGTTGAAAATGGTTTCCATTTGATATCTTTTGAAAAGATTAGTGTATTGGATTCAAATTTTATAAACAGGTATATAATCATGAAATGTAGGTCAAATACGATTTAGGGTAAAATGCACCAATTATTTTTGGAGTTACGGACCTTTTTCAACTTTGAAAAATGGTGTCCGTTCGATAACATTTTAAAAGATAAGTGAATTGGATTCATATTTTATACAGAAGCATATAATTATAAAATATAGGTCAAGTTTGATTAAGGGTAAAATCCACCAATTATTTTTGGAGTTATGGCCCTTTTATCAATGTTGAAAAATAGTTGAAAAATGGTTTCTGTTCAATATCTTTTCATCCGGACCCCCCAGGTTTATCTTTTGGTTAACCTTTTTTCAAAGTTGTGAAACGGCTATTCTTCAGCCGTTTGCTTTCATATTTAGAAGGGATAGAGAGGACGACCAGTAGGCATGTCACGTGCAAGAGAGACAACTCCAGCTGACTCCATTTTGGAGTTACCTCCCTTAGTTTTTAAATCTTGTGCGGCCCATAACTCTAAAACCTTAAAAGTTATTTTCATGATACTTCACCAGTAGGTAGAGGACATTGAGCAGGGGTGTTGTGTACAAGAATGACAACTCTAACTGACTGTGTTATGGAGTTATCTCCCATAGTTATGAAATCTTGTGCAGGCCATATTTTTAACTCCATAGCCCTTTGAGATATTATCATGATACTTGATCAAGTTGTAGAGGATTTTGAGTAGGTGTGTCACATAACAAGAACAACAACTCTGACTCAATTCTGGAGTTATCTCCCATATTTGTTAATTCTTGTGCAGGCCATAACTCTTCAACCTTTTGAGATATTTTTATGATACTTCATCAAGTTGTTGAGGACATTGAGTAGGCATGTCATGTACACAAAAGACAAGTCTGACTCCATTTTTGAGTTATCTCCCATATTTTTATTAGCTCGCCTGTACAAAGTACAAAGAGAGCTATTGTAGTCACCCCGGTCGTCCGCGTTTGCGTTTGCGTTTGCGTTTTTGTTTGCGTTTGCATTCCCGTTCCCGTCACACTGCGTTAAAGTTTTTCAAATGCTTATATCTCAACAGTCACTCCTCACAGAGGCATCAAATTTGGAAGTTAGGTACCTTGGAGGGTCTTCTGAGATAATAAACCCCTGGGTTCATGCCCCTGGGTGGGGCTAGGGGTCAGAATCTAGGACACCTTTGTAATACTGTGTTAAAGTTTTTCAAATTCTTATATCTTGACTTTCACTCCTCATAGAGCATTCATTTTTAGAATTTGGGTACCTGGAGGAGTCTTCTGAGATTCCAAAACAACATACCCCTGGGTTCATACCTCAGGGTGGGCCTTGGAGTGGGGCTAGGGGTCAAAATCTAGGACACATTTGTAAAATCTTATATGCCTACAGGTTATAGACACAACTGGTTATACATCAGCTAACTATGTGACATTGGTTTAAGTGTAAGAGAGTGAAGGTCATGGTGACCTACATTTTACGGTCCAGGTCACCTAGATTTCACGGTCCAGTGATTTTGCCTTATATCTTGAATACTATTTGTTGGATAAATGTCACACCTGGGATATTACATCCATGTGACCCAATGAATGACTACTTACTATATCTAGGTCATTGTGACCTATATTTCATGGTTCAGTGATTTTTGCCTTATATCTTGAATACTATTTGTTGGATAAATGTCACACCTGGGATATTAGTTCCTTGTGACCCGATTATTGACGTCAAAATATATCTCTGTTGGTGTGACCTATATTTCATGGTTCAGTGATTTTGCCTTATATCTTGAATACTATTTGTTGGATAAATGTCACACCTGGGATATTAGTTCCATGTGACCCAATGAATGACCACTTACTATATCTAGGTCATTGTGACCTATATTTCATGCTTCAGTGATTTTGCCTTTTATTTTTATTACTATTTCATGGAGAATTGTCATACCTGGATTATTATATCTATGTGACAAAATGATTTACATACAAATACCTCTAGGTCAATGTGACCTATATTATATGGCTTAATGATAAAAATGTTACAATATAAAATGTACCCAGCAGGCGAGCTAAGCTGTCCTACGACAGCTCTTGTTTTAAATTTGCTGATGGCCATAACTTCTCTACCAGTTGAGATTTTTTGTTGATAATTAATAGGGATGCTTAGAACATTAAGAAGGAGAGTTGCATTTAAAAATTGTAACTATGGGTTACTCATTACTTCATTTATTTTCAATTATCACCCCTGGTTGTAAAATCTTGTGCAGGCCATAACTCTTTAACCAGTGGAGACATTTTGATGATAGTATGTAGAGATGCTAAGAATATAAACTAGGTGTGTCACAATATGTAAGGATAACTCTGACCTATGGAATGTTGGAGTTATCTCCCTTACTTACACTTCGGATGCATATTTATCAGCAAAGCATGCAGCAGGCCTTTTTTTTCTCCTTTGTTGAAAATCACTTACTAGAGAACACAAAATTGAGTTTCTCAAACTAATGGCTGAAGAGTTATAGGTCTTGCAGGCAAAGAGCCTTATATTTCTCATTATTTTTGGATTCTTTGTTGAAAATCACTTACTAGCGAACACAAAATCCAGTTTCTATGACTTACAGTTTCTGAGTTATAATCTTTGCAGGCAACAGGCCTTATTTTTCTCATTATTTTTGGATTCTTTGTTGAATATCACATACTAGCAAACAAAAAATCCAGTTTCCATGACTTACAGTTTGAGAGTTATAATCATTGCAGGCCCTGTATAAGAGAGACAACGCTGACTTTCTTTGTTAGGTACCTGAAGCCGAAAGCTTTTGCAGCCAAAATTGAATTTGGACAGATCATAAATCTGTCCTTTAAAATAGTGATGTCATGACCCGTGGGCATTGGGTCTTCCGAGGTTTACCTTTTCATTGACCTTTTGAAAAACTTGCTGATAATGCATTTTTCTTGTTTTAAAAAAGTTTGATTTAGGGTAAAATCTGCCAATTATTATGATAGTTATGGCCCTTTTTCAACTTCATTTTTTGCAAAATACTTGTGTGTGGGTGAGGATGGCCCTGGGTGGGGGCATCTGTGTCATACTGACACATTTCTAGTTTTATTCATGATTAAAAATTATAAATTTGGTCTGAAATTTGCAAAGTAAAATGCATCTGAAAATTCCGTAAGTTAAGCAGTGTGTGATGATAGGCTGAATCTCTATGAAAATTGGGAGTTTTTCCTAAAATTCAAAGTCTGACTCCCCTTCTGAACAAAACATCTGAGTAATGGTTTGGGACCTCTCAGTATAGGGAATTCTCCTCACTGTAGTCAGCCTCATCATAAGTCGTCATCATCTTCTACAGTAACTGGGTGTCTGGGTTTCACATAGTCTTCCCATATCATGTCAATCTCTGTGCTGCCCATCTTATTAGAAATCAGCAGTTTTTGAGTGCCTTGACGATGATAGCTGGGTTTAAAATGTCTCAATGATCAATTTGCAGACATCTAGCAGTTCTGGTTTTTTCATCCTTCTAGTAGCCTTGAAGGAACAACTGTCACTAGCGTACCAGTTATTCCACTTCTGCTGTAGCAGGACTTCCATGGGCTTGTTCATTGAGACATCTAGAGGCTGTGATACAAATGCCATTCCACTCGGGATGATAGCCAGTCTGGTTTAGTGGTTATAAAATAGTAGCTCCTTAACTTTGTTAGATTTGTAGCATTGGAAATTGTCTGGAACAAGCAGATTTTTCTCTAATAGGTCTGACCACCCTGTCTTTTTTCTCATACTAATTTGATTCAGTCTTTCATTAAGGTAATCTCTTCCTTCATGAGACATTTTGCTACTGACTGTTATGCCCTTCAGAGATGCAGCCACTGGAGTGATCAGTTCCAGCCCAGAACCAACCAACATATACAAAGTGACAAGCACATCACTACAAAAAGCTTTGAAATGAGAAAAAAAATCTTTACTTGGCCAGGAATCCATCTTACTGTTCGAACACAAAGTAAAATGATGCATACAAATTACTGCATTACTCAGATACATGAT
This sequence comes from Anodontia alba, assembly GCA_964016985.1. Classification (NCBI taxonomy): domain Eukaryota; kingdom Metazoa; phylum Mollusca; class Bivalvia; order Lucinida; family Lucinidae; genus Anodontia; species Anodontia alba. Next base: position 26,764,065 of record OZ024830.1, on the reverse strand, counting down.
GAAATCTAAATATGTACAGACTACTATGCATTTTAAACTAGATTCAACAACAAATCTAGTGCTTAAAATATGAAATATTTATAATAACTATTTCCTTGAAATATGCCTTCTGCATTGTGTTACATTCTAATGCTACAAGCTATCGGCTTCATGTGATAATGTTCAGTCCCAAGTTCAGCATTATCTTTTGACTGGTCACCTCTCAGGACTGTATCTTGCTATCAGATTATCTCACAAGCGTCAACTTAGGAAATCACTGGTGGCTGAGACCTGGTCACCCCTGTCTGTTTGTCTGTTTAGGAATCAATCCTTTAAGACAGTTTTACCAAAATCTCGCCCAACACAAATTCCTACACTCATAATACAACACTCTGTTTTGAAGGTCAGCTTTTTTGCTCTTCTCTATCAATATTCAGTTCTAATATCCAAAATTGTCTTCTATCAAAGTAATAAGGCCATCTCTGCATTCAGCTGCTTAGTCAGCCAACTGTGTCTTTTTGCTCATGTTATAATGCACTTAGTAACTCATTTGTAACCATTGCCCTCCCACTTATGGGGACTGGCGAGGCCAATGACTTTTTGTCTATCACAGTCCTGCTAAAAGTCCTGCTCTGAAGGGACATATTGAAGTCATTCTTCTGCCCTTGTTCCCGCTCTTTCGATTAGTATTAATTCCATGGAGGTGTATTTTGCATAATATGCCACAAGCCTAACACTTACTCTGCACTCCAGGAAATCTCAAAGTATCACTGCACTGCACATCAGCCCTCAGGGCATCCCCGAAACATCCCCAACCCATCCCCAACCCATCCGTATAAATGGGGTAACAGTGGCACAAATACCTGGTGCTTTAGCTCACCTGTATATTTGGTTCCTGAGACACGCCTGGTAAACTAGCACAGGTACCTATGCGGAAGTACCGATTAAATGGTTGTGGTAGATATCCGGAGCTACCTGTGATGGTCAAAAACTAGACATAAAAAGATAGGTGTTCGTCTTTTTTGATAAAATACACAATAACCAGAGAGTTTACTGAAAATCAAAGAATGCTATTCAACCCTTATAGGCATAAAGTTTTGTCATACATCATACCTCCCAGAACTTTCCATATTTACCAAAGATACAACCTTTGAAGTGGCTTCGAAGTCAGCCCGAAGTACTCAAAACAGAAAAAGACCGATCGGTTTTGGTTCTAAATGCGGATATCTTGCATACAAATCTGTTTGTTTTGGTACACTGATGTAAAGTAAACCTGTTTGCCTGAGTACAGATATCGATAAACTCCAAATAAGGCTGGATTCTTCAAAAAAAACCTGGAGGTGCCTGTGACGTCGTGGAGGTGCCTGTGATGTAAAGAAATATAGTGAAAATCTGAAGAGTTATTGCAGCTGCAAATATTGATATAATTCTTCTCTTGAATGGTGGTGACTGTAATTGGGAGGTGCTGCCTGTTCGTCATTCCAACTCGTAGAAAATTGTCTTTGCTAAATATATCACACGCCATGCCAGCTACACACATGGTGTACCTGGGACTCATCAATACTTGATGGGTCCGAAGGTGTACCAAAATTATAAAAAATGCCGATGCCTGTCACCATAAATTATGACGCAATTTGAGCATTACCGGAACACCTAAAATAACCTACCTTGTTGACCTTTTTGGTAACTCGTATGGGGGTGGTCGGTTGGTGCGAAGGTGTCGTGTATCTTGCGTTATGGGGGCGTCCAACTGATATTGGCTTACAGTAGGGCAAGGCCTGCTATCCTTGTAGCAGGTAAGGGTAGAGGGTGAATGTTTTTATTTCTTCTGTTTCTTCACTTTCATTCCTGTTCCTCTTCATTCTCTATTCCTCTCTTTCATCTCTTCTACTATCTCTTCTATCTCTTTTCTCCCTTTCTCTGGGAGACGACACAAAATGACCCACAAGGATTGACCTGTCGTTAAACCCCAACTCAATCAATCAATCAAATGGTAACTCGTATGCATATTGCTCACATATGTCGTATGAAGCTCACCATGTGTGTTGTAGTTTTGTTGTTCTGTTTCTTTATGTCCTCTGTAAATAACTAAAATCATGGCTGGACTATGAGTTAACCTTACCACACTATTTCTGCGCAGGCTTAGCCCTCCTAAGGGGTTAACTGGTAATAAGTGAACATACTTATGTCAGTAACTGACAACTGCCCTTCTTGAATCAGCAGAAGGAGAAAGAAAAGTAAGTGGGGACCTCTGGCTCTTGAGTTAGACGCTCTACCGACTGCGTTACGCGGCCTGGCTCGCCGTTTATGTTAACTTCGTGGTGAGTGGACTCAAAGGTGTTGCAAGTGATTCACTCTTGCTATTTTATATTGCCAGCGCTAGAATTCAAACACACCCGTAAGGCCTAGGTGTTACATCATCAACACATGACATAATCTCGACATTACATCTTTTAATATAGTGAAGTGATCAGAATCTTATTGTAAATCGTGTTAAATTCAGTCACCAAATAAACCACTATGAAAATATTTTGTAGAAGCATATGCAAAATCAACAATATGTCGGAAAATTGCTCGTTTATCAGCATATTTGATGCACATAGTGGCTATTTGGAGACTGAATTTCAGATGATTTACAGTAAAATTCCGAACACGAGTTACCAAAAGGGTCAACAGTGTAGGTTATTTTAGGCATTCCAGTAATGCTTAAACTGCGTCATAATTTACGGGTGACAGGCATCAGCATTTTTATACATTTGGTACACCATAATATTATGTGTAGATGGCATGGCGTGTGATATATTGAGCAAAGACAATTTTCTACGAGTTGGAATGATGAACAGGCAGCACCTCCTGATTACAGTCATCACCATTCAAGAAAAAAAAAGTCTTACTTCAGTGAGCATTCTATGACAATCTAACTCAAAAGCACCAATAATTCTTTGAGATTATGTTTTATAACTTAAACATGGAAATTCATGACATACACATTATGACAGCTTATTGCCACGCTGAATGAATGATTCTTTCCAGGCAGTAATCTAGAGAAGAATTATATCAATATTTGCAGCTGCAATAACTTTTCAAAATTTTCACTATATTTCTTTACATCCCAGGCACCTCCACGATGTCACAGGCACCTCCAGCTGTTTTTTTAAGAATCCAGCCTTATTTGGAGTTTATCGATATCTGTATTCAGGCAAACAGGTTAACTTTATATCAGTGTACCAAGATAAACAGATTTTTATGCAAGATATCCGCATTTAGAACCAAAAACGATTGGTCTTTTTCTGTTTCGACACTTCGGGCAGACTTCGAAGCCACTTCAAAGGTTGTATCCTTGGTAAATATGGAAAGTTCTGGGGGATATGACGTGTGACAAAACTTTATGCCTATAAGGGTCGAATAGCACTCTTTGATTGTCAGTAAACTCTCTGGTTATTGTGTATTTTATCAAAAAAGACAAACATCTATCTTTTTACGTCTAGTTTTTGACCATCACAGTTAGCTCCAGATATCTGTCACAACCATTTAATTGGTATCGTACCTCTGCGGAGGTACCTGTGATAGTTTACCAGGCGTGTGAGAGTTCCAGCCCTGTTGACCACAGTCAACAACCCATACTGTTATTCTAAGCTACTAAATGCATGCCTTCTCTATAAAGCTAGCATTACAAGAGAGCATGAAAATTAAGTTTGTTGGTACACGTATCTTTCTTGGGCAATTATTGATCAGTACTGTTCACATGCTCTGTAGATTTGATATTTATTCTCCCATAGCTCGTTCACAACTGACCAAGTTCCAATAGGAAGTCTGCTTTCATAGTGTTTTCTGCTTTCTCAATAAAATATTAATTTCCCTACATAAACAGTATACATTGCTCCAGATAACCTCTGTCCAGCCATAAATAATGGATTCTTTTGCACCAATGTGAAACTTAGCCAGTCCCAAATACGGACGCATTCTACGGATATGATGCAGCTTTTCAGGTAACCCATAAGAGTGCAACATCGTGTCTGGTTTTAGATAAATTAGCCTGAATCAGAAGAGGTTCAGTGCCTTATATATCAGTGTGTTTTCCGTAAATACCCCAAAATATTTAACCCTTTCACTGCCAAATATACAGTGAAAAGTACTCCTCAGTGCCAAATGTTTTTTAATGACTCTCTTAGAGCAGAGTACTACTAGTAAAATCTTTATATCTTAGGAACTCATATAGGGATCAAACACGGTTTTTCATGCATTAACATTCGCCAGGTCCAGTGGGAGGTGTTGAAAACCAAGGCCAAAGGCCGCAATTTTCAACACCTCCCAAGGGACCTGGTGAATGTTAGTGCATTGAAAAACCATGTTGGATCGCTATTATTGCATGAAAACTGGAAACATTTGCTACATTTCACATTATTTCTTGCACTATTTTGTTTCGCCTTTTCACCGATGTCTCATGAATGAAATTTCCATGGACTATGCTCCTTCTAGGGCTGGGCAGAACATATCTCGTGACTGCAGCTATTCTGTGGCCCTGGTACAGGCATATTGAAAGTTGCGTAGCCGTGCATTGTGCGTGAATTGCCTTGTTAATACACAGCTTTTCGCCGGTTAATGCACGGCTCTTAATAACGTGCGGCACTGCTTTTTAAAAGGTATCCTGTTCAAATTTTGACTATGGCTTTATTTTTTTATTTGTGAACAAGTCAAAAAATTTCATAATGAAATGTTTTGGATTTTTATGGCCTATCAACCCCACAGAATACCATTTAGGACTTTTTCCTCTATTCTTGTGATAATTGTCTGCAGGTCCCATACAAACTGCAATATTTGTGATAGAATCAATTGTGATAGAATCAATTCTAATTATCATATGTACAATATTCTATAGCTTGACACATGACATCATCAAGATTAGCCAGTGCATATAATAATAAGCACTATATAGAAGAGGCCTCTTTGGAATGAAAATGACCATGTTTACGGTGCATTTTATAGCAAGAAATAAAACAATGTAGCAGGCTAACAATATGCAGTAATAAAAAGAAAAACAATCAAAAAGCCTTTGTGTGTTATTTTACAGTACTTTAAATCAGTTTACACAAGTATATGCCTAAAGATTTTGACATGGCCCATAGAACAAAGCCAAAAATATACCTCACCTGAATCTAAGCCTTTCTTGTCATGTCACCTGGCCTTTGTGTCCCTGACTTGGCCTAAAATATTCTAAGGGCACATTAAGTCGATAAACACTATACTTCTGAGGTTGTTAGTACCTATTTTCCTTCGTTTGTTCCGCTTTAAATAATATTTTAATCACATCCCTCCTTGTTTTAGTCCTCTTTTTAAACCTTGTCACCATTTTGAACCCCCAAAGTCCTAAACTTTGTTAATTATAAACTAAAAAAAATAGTTTGTTAAGTCTACTTTCGGTTTTGACAACACAACATTGTGTAAGTGCAAAGCACAGATTATGTTTCCGGTGTTCCGTGAAAATTACCAGCTTGTAAAACTTACTTAAAACAAGTACTAACTTTTGCCGACAAAAGCCGTCTATGGCAGTCAGCCAAGCTGTAGACTTTTGTCACCTACGGCAGTGAAAGAGTTAATAGAGAATGCATTTAATAATCAATTTGTAGCGTATCAAAACGAAAACAGTCTGTTGTATTCAAAACGATAATTTTTGTATGCATAGCCCCAACAGCAAAAGTTTCACCCTGATACACAGTGTGACCTATTTCCCATGCTAAACATCTGTGCATAATTTCTGTGCATAAGAGCGACTAGTTCTCAGTGTCATTGTTGTCTTGACTGCACCATTGGAGCGTTCGACATGTCCATACTATCAGAGTCTTCTCTCCTTCGGAATGAGGTCCAGATCCTCAATGCCAAGCCATGCAAGTAGCTTGTTGGACCTGGTGGTGACAATGTCTTGCGGCCTGACATTGCAGATCTGTCTGATCATTGCCCTGTCATTTCGCTGCAGATGCTGGAGGTTTGGCTTTGTGAATGGCCAAGTCTCACTGGCATGGAGTATTGCGCTCTGCACGCAAGAGCTGTACACATGGCCATGTGTTTTGATAGAGAGGTGGCATGAAGAGAGAACTGGTAGCAGATCCTTGAACTTCTTCCAGGCGGTTTTCACACGTGTTGTGGTTGGAAGTTCACAGCCACCTACTGCTGAGAGCATGTCTCCTAGGTAGCAAAAGGAAGCTAGCACCTCAAGCTTGCCAGGTCCGACCTGGACTTCTTTCTGTGGTCTGCCATCCAAGGGGCATGCAGTTCGCTGACACCTTGTATATCTGTAGTCAGGGTCTTTTGTCAAGCGTTTGAGCCCACTGCATTTCTTGTGCACCCAGTGCTTGCAGCCTTTGCAGAAGATGCTGTTGCTGCCCACTCCAGTGTGACAGGCAGCACATGGAAACTCACCTGAACTCTGCAGGAGGTCCAGTCCAGTACCGCAGACCATGATCTTTGTTTTTCCTGCATTTACTCTCAGTCATTTCTTCTCCATTGCTTCTTTCCAAATCAAGAGCCTCCTGACACATTCCTCAAGCGATTCAGCGATGATAACAAGATCATCGGCATAGAGGTCCTCCCAGGGTTCAAGCACAATGATGAAGAGCAGCGGGCTGAGTACTGATCCTTGGTGAACACCAACCTTCACTTCAAACTCTTCACTGTACCCCTCACCAACACGGACATGGCTCTGCACATTTGTGTACCAGTTGCGCAATCCACTCCTCCACACCAAGTTTTCTCAGCGCCCACCAGATGACCTTCTGAGGTACTCAATCAAATGCCTTCTCCAGGTCTATGAAAGCCATGTAGAGTCTCTTGTTGGCAGCTAGATACTTCTCTTGCAGCTGCCTGACAACAAAGATTGCGTCTGTAGTGCCTCTGCCTGGGACAAAGCCATACTGGGAATCGTCAATTGACACCAACTGTCTGATGTGGCCATCCAGAATCCTCTCCAGGATTTCCATAACCTGTTCTGTCAGCTTGAGACCACGGTAGTTGCCCCTTTCCAGTGTGTCCCCATTTCCCTTGTAGAGGCAGACACTGAAACTTTGCTCTCAGTCAGAAGGTACCTTGCCATCATGAATGATTGCAGCTGCAAGGTCAGGGATCATGGAGGCGCCCCATGTCACCAGCTGCTCATATCATCTCCACCACTATGCCTGATGGGCCTGGTGCTTTGCCAGCCTTCATCTGTGAGATAGCCTTCTCAACCATATCAATGGTGATTGGGATGGGCGGGCTTTCCACTGGTGGTTGAAAAGACAGGTGGTCTGGGCCCCAGCCAAACTCAATGCTGAGAAGCCTTTGGTTGTGCTCTAGCCAGGCGGCCTTCTGCTTTGAGTCTTCACTCTTCACTGCTATTTAATGTGATGTCAATATAAATAGATACATGTACTTCTAAGTTACACATGGAGTGAGAGAGAGAGAGAGAGAGAAATCATGACCAGTATGTAGAGGACATTGAGTAGGCATATCACATTCAAGAATGACACTCTGACTCCATTCTGCAGTTTTTGGCCTTGGTTAATTTAAATCTTGTGTGGGCAATATATCTAAAAATTCTTTAAGATATTTTTGTGATACTTTATCGATATGTAGAGGACATTGAGTAGGCAGGTCACATTAAAATTTTCATTAAAATTTATATAGCTGTATTATGAAGACCCTTTTATTGGTTTCATTAATATTAAGCATGATGGTATATATAGGTCTAAAGTTTTTCTCAGCACCATCCCCAAGCTGGGGTGTGGCTTTTAAGTCAAGGTAACAGACTTTTCATACAAATGTCATTTTTGCTTATATTATAAATTGATTGATTACACTGGTTTATGGTGATAGTTATAGGGCTAGTTTTAATTACCTCAATCCCTGCACCTGTGAGGTTTGAAGTCAAGGGCTTCACATTGTGTGTGATTGAATTCTTTCAGTGTTATAACATAAAGCATACAACTGCCATCTCCAGAGTCAAAGCTACATACTTTGTGCTCTTTAAAAAGTGTTCAGGGATATACGTGCCCCACTGGGCACTTTGTCTAGTCTATTCTGTTCATACCTTCCACGGAAAAAACGACAGTACAGTCGTCCCATACAGTCTTAATCCAGAAGGTCCCTTAGGCAGTCACCTGTGTGACGTCGTTCCTCCCGCTCTTTTTATCAAGTGTCAGTTTCTTTTCTGTTGGCGAGAAAGTAAACAGGATTTTTTCTCCAGGTAAAAGAAACCTTTGTTTTCTTCCTTTTTCTCAGGTTGAAATTATAATCTTTGTTCTTTCTTATATTCCTTTATCATGCCTTTCACTATTCATACTACCTTTTGTTATAAATCGTTTTTAGATTTCTTGTAATTATCCATTGCTTGTTCGTTGTAATGAGTTTCCACGACTTTCATGACTATTCTTCTTGGTGAATTTTGTCATATAAAATCATGTTGGGATAATCATAACAGATGCATAAAATGCTCTTCTTGTTCCAGGAAATCAGCCTGCTCTACATGTAGCTCCTGGTCAGATAGAACTTGGAAACTTGGGTCATGGCTAAGGAGAAGAAGAGATCACAGAAAGCCATGTCTGATTCATCAGACAAAGAAAATTGGATGGGATCACCACCCCACATGGCCCTACTGCCCAGGGGAGGACCCATCCAGGTGGCAACTCCAAGGGTACTTGTACCCTGAAGCGTGTAAGCACCGGCCACCAGCCATTCGCCCAGTGGACAAGAAGACATCACTGACCAGCCACCAGTCACTGGCCACTGGTCAAATGGGCATTACACAAGAATTTTCAAGTCAGTCAATCACTGTTCACTGGCCATCTAGCCACCGGTCATTGGACTTAGAAAATATAAACACAGAGGAAAGTCAATATTCACCGGCCACTGGTCACCGGTCATCAGACTTTATACCAACCTACATTTAGTGAGACTCATGCCATGGGCATGGAGTTCACTAATAATAACTCAAAAAGAGTTTTATTACCCCCTGGAACCGGACTTAGTAATATGTCTGATCCCAGTGTTGTTATCAAACTGCCTGGCAACAACTGGAGATCAGACAACAAACAAACTTTACACACTTCCTTCTCTGGACGTATTTCCAGGAGGGATCAGTCTAGAAGTAAACATAAATCCAAGAAGAGGAGGAAACTTAGATTATCCTCTACATCCTCCTCTTCTAGGTCTGCATCTTCAGATTCTCACAAAAGAAGCAGAAAGTCATAAAGATCCAAACTTTCTCATAAGAAAAGGAGAAGAAGATATACGTCTTCTTCATTATCTGATAATCAGTATCATGATTATGGCAGATACAAAAGAAGTAGATATAGACCACAGGCTGCACAGAATCTGAGTATGCTACATAACTAATGTCCAGATAATACCACAACCTCAACAGACTTTACAACGCTCTGCAAAGGACTCCGGTTCAGACTCTGAACTTGAAACCTGGTCCTTTGATAGGGCAATCAATGAAGTTTTCAGGCTCTTGCCCCTGGAGTTATTTCCAAGGCCAACTGAGGAGCATGCTCCGGCAAAGCCTTTATCTGGCATTGAACACCTAATGGAGTCGCATAGCGACTCATTATTACTATTGCCACAATCCAAGCTAGTTGAAAATACTGCCAGATTTCTCCAAAGCATAATTGACACATAGAAATGTGGCAGAGATTGGCTATGCTCCCAAAATTTAGTATCTTCCCTGACACAAACTAAATTTTATAAGAAGCAGAGTCAATATTTCTGTACAGATAACATTCTTCCGTTAGAATGGGAAGCTTCCCTGCTGGATTTAACCATGAGTTGCGAAATACTCCAATAAATTCTAAAACATTATTTGGTAAAAAAAATTAAGGAAGTTGCCAAGGGCAATTTTGAGGCCCAGCAACAATGGTTCTTGGCAACTTCCTTTGTTGCTACTACCTTACAACAACAAAAAGTGACTTATATGGCTCCTCTGGTCTTTAAAAGCCCGAAGCAGCCAACTAAACCTTCTAGGCCTCATCAAACGCAGCCGTACAAGCCTAAAAGTCAGACACAGTCATACTCATCAAGTAGAAAGGAATATGCTAAGAGAAGTGGAAATAAAAAAAAAAGACAGTTTCCCTCCTGTAAGCAAGCCTCATCCTCCACAAAATTCTAAAGTCCAACCCTTTCCACTGCCAGTCCTTACCATGTCCAGACATTCCAGTGGGAGGAAGGTTGGCCCATTCTGTGGAACAATAGGAAGAATTGACAGACAACAAGTGGGTCCTCAGTATCGCCTGAAATGGGTTCAAGATATCATTCACGTCAGCTCCTCCCCAATCGGTTGTTCTGATTGAGTCAATCTTCCTCCCAGTTATTGCAAGAAGAGATCGCACAACTTCTCTAGAAACGGGCAGTGGAAAGGGTACGGAATCCGGGAACTCCCGGTCTTTATTCTTGGCTATTCCTAGTGCCAAAAAAGAACGGAAAGTTATGCCCAGTAATAGATCTTTCTTTACTAAATCAGTATATAAACAAACAACATTTCAAGATGGAGACAGTCAAATCAGTAAGACAGTCAATAATGACCAACTACTGGGCTGTCTCCATAGATCTGACGGATGCATATCTTCATGTTCCGATATATCTCAGATCCAGAAAATACCTTCGGTTCATCTACGAACATCAGGTCTTTCAGTTCACAGCCTTACCATTTGGAATGTCCCTAAGTCTATGTATTTTCACAAAATTAATGAATGTAATAGCAGCACACTTACCATGTGCTGTATCTCTCTTCCCATGCCTAGACGATTGGCTAAAAAGAGATCTGATTCACAATCGACTTATCTTTCACACAAAATACAAATGGTACAAAATCTGGGTTTCATGTCAAATCTAAAGAAGTCAGATTTGATACCAACACAAGAATTCACCTTTATAGGTATGGAATTTCTAACTCAACAGAAAATAGTCAGAGTACCAGTGAACCAAGTAAAAACTCTTATTATGACCATCAAAACAATTCTTTATCAGACTCCGGTTTCGGCACGAACTTTCCTTTCTCTTTTGGCAAACTCAGTGCAGCAGCAGACTTAATTCTTCTAGGCAGACTGCATATATGACCTCTGCAAATGTGCCTATTATCGGTCTGGAAACCTCACATTCTTCCCTTAGATCAACAGGTTATGATCAACAGTATGATCAAATTTCATTTGAACTGGTGGACGGACACCATCAGTTCATTCAAAGAATGCCCATTCACCCTCCAGACCCCAAAACATTCCTTTATACGGATGCCAGTCATAACAGATGGGGAGCTCATCTGGAACCGATGAGTCTGTCCTTTCATGGTAGCTGGTCGGAAGGCCAATCCCAGCTCCATATCAAGTGTTAGAAATAGTGGCCATTCGTTTCACACTGATAAAAGCCTTAAAATGTATTCACCATTCTTGTGTCATGATTTCTACCGACAACACAACAGTGGTCTCATATATCAACAAGCAAGGAGGAACACATTCTCCCAACCTATGTGTAGAGGTATGGAAGGTCCTCCAATGGTGCCTAAAACATCATATTGCCATCAGGACTTGTCATATCCCAGGCAAATTCAATGTTTTGGCAGACAGGTTATTGAGAATCGACAGAAGAGTCAAAACAGAGTGGGCATTGGATCAATTGATAGCAAATGTAATTTTCCAAAGGTTCAACTATCCCAATCTGGATCTGTTTCTGACACTTTTGAGTCACAAGCTTCCACTTTATGTGTCCCCAGTTCTGGACAATCAAGCCTTTGCAATAAATACATTTTCCCTGTACAAAGATCTCTTATTCCTAAATGGGATTTATCTTTGGTCTTAGTCTGTCTACAGAAAGCCCCATATGTACCTTTACATAAGGCTTCTAAACTCCATGTAATGTTAAAGACAGCATTTCTTTTAGCTCTTACCACTGCCAAAATATGTAGCAAGATTCATGCCCTGGCAATGGATTCAAATCATTTAAGATTCAGTCAGTCTGATGGATCAGTATCTTTGACAGTTCAAACTGGGTTTGTGGCTAAGAATCAGCTTCCGTCCATTTGCCCAGATCCTATTCTTATCCCTAATTTAGCTCATATATTTAAAAGGAACATCTGCCTCTTGGTTTGGTTGCCATGGCAACAGAAATCTCCCATAGACTTATGAGGGGAAAATGGTTAAATTGCATTTTATCCATAACCATTGAAGTGATGTGAACCATATTTGTCAGTTCTGATCATTGGATGATTGTCTACCCAGTTTATATGTTTTATAACCAATGGCCATTTTGTTTGGTTGCCATGGCAACATTAAATTTAAAAAAAACAACATTTTTTTAAATGATATCTCCTTAAAAACCACTGAAGCAGTATGACTCTAATTTTGTACAGATGTTGCTTGAGTAAGGACAATTCAAAATAGCTAAAATTATGGTGATCTGCCTCTTGGCTTGGTTGCCATGGCAACAGAAAGTTCCCATAGACTTCTAATGGAAAAATGGTTAAATTGCATTTTCTTCATAACCAGTGAAGTGATGTAAACAATATTTGTTAGTTATGATCATTTGATGATTGTCTACCCAGTTTGTGCATTTCATAACCAATGGCCATTTTGTTTGGTTTCCATGGCAACATTACATTTAAAAAAAGAAGATTTTTTTAATGACTACTCCAAAACCACTGAGGCAGTGGACTGTCTAATTTGGTACAAATGTTAAATGGATAAAGGCAATTGAAAAAAGCTAAAAGTCTGCCAATTTGCCTCTTGGTTTGGTTGCCATGGTAACTGAAAACTCCCATAGACTGATGATGAGAAATTGCATTTTCTCCATAACCAGTGAAGTGATGTAAACCATATTTGGCAGTTATAATCATTGGATGTTTGTCTACCCAGTTTATGTATTTTATGACCAGTGACCATATTGTTTGGTTGCCATGGCAACATTAAATTTTAAAATATGAATTTTTTAAATGACAGCTTCTCCATAACCACAGTAAGGAATGTTGCAAACTTCATTACTGCTTATGAAGAGTCAATAAAACTGAAACTCCCATTTTCTAATACTTAGTGAGTTCTTTGGTTTGAAAGGTAATCTTTTTTATATTTATTATATTTCCCTGCCCCTGTGCTGTTTACATGTATAAAATCATGATATTTTTAAACAACTCTTTAGAAACCACTTAGCAAATTTCCACCAAATTTCAGATTGATCCTTCTGTTGAAATATGATTAAGAGTTTGTTCAAATGATCACACTCCATTGACTGTCATGCCCATATATTCTTCTTCAACCTGCTTAAATGATGATCCTTTCATTAGTTGCAATGATAGGACTGGAAAAATGTTGCATAACATTTGAATATCTGCAGTGGCTATGTCACTCAGGTGAGCGAGTCATGCCCCAGGGGCCTCTTGTAATATGTGACATACTGCTACAGTGTTAGCAAAGTTTCATTTAAATATCTGCATTGGTTCAGAGGATATGCAAAGTTAACATAATTTTATGCATTAAACATTTTGGCCTTAGTGTCCTGGTGGATAGTGGTCTCAACCTGTAAGCCAGGTGTCATGGGTTTGAACCTTGCTTGGGTAGGGAAAGTTTCCCATCATTAGCACACCAAGTTGATACTCAACATGCCCTGGATTGAGTATAAATTGGACAGGGAAATGCTTCATCATAAGACAGCAGGAAAAGCCTGCATGGACAAGACTGTACAAATGCAAGCATTAACACACATCATGGTTCAATGTAGCTCAAATACTACACAAAGAACTACAAAGCTTCAGAACACCATCACAAACATTTGAATTGTTGTGTTCTGTCATGTATGTATAGGACAACTAGTCACAATTCACACATAGGTTGTGTTTCACAAAACAGCCTATGTCAGGGCAGATAGATAACTCTTTCTTTGTCCTTTTTTTTTTGGAGGTGGTCGGGTGATGTGAAGGTGTCGTGTATCTTAAGTCACAGGGGCGTCCAACTGATATTGGCTTACATCTGGGCAAGGCCTGCTATCCTTGTAGCAGATAAGGGTAGGGGGAATGTTTTTATTTCTTCACTTTCATTCCAGGTCTTCTTTCTTCCTTGTCCCTCTCTTTCATCTCTTCTACTATTTCTTCTATCTCTTTTCTCCCTTTCTCTGGGAGATGACACAAAATGACCCACAAGGATTGAGGGGTCATTAAACCACAACACAATCAATCATCCTTTTTTTATTATCTACCATCTTGGTTTTAGAATTAAAAATTCATTTCTGCAATAATGCCATCTCCTTCACTTCCAACTACTTTCTTATATGATACTACTATGCTATAGTTATACGCAAGGCAACAATGTATTTTTACATTTTTTTATTTATTCAAGTTAATTTACTGATAATATACAGATGGAATTATGTATATATATATATATATTTTTTTTTTTTTTCTAACTCTCAACCGAGCTCTAACCTGACTTCCTCTTGTGACATGCTCAGACAGTATTTATACCTCATCACCCCATCTTAACATTGGATGACTTTTTATCATGCTGTGCTCACACTCTATCTTCATGACTTTCAAGGTTGTGACCATATAAGGATATGTAGGTTAACCTAGAACCCTGATTTCTTTGGAATTATCATAACTCACCGATTTTATGAACTTCTTGAAATGCCTTACCTTAAATGAATTCCATATACCAAATTACCCCTAATATCTGCACTGTCCCTAAATACTGTTTTACTTACTAGTAGATAGAACAGAAACAGAATTAATGATCACTAGCCAGAGTGGTTAACTTGATTGAGTGAGAATCCAGGTTTCTGTCTCCTGGACCTCCATAAGAACTCTTTATTTCTAATTTCAGAGCATCCTCTCTCTATTTGAAAATGTGAGTGCATAAAAGCAATTCTAGAATATTTATGTATATGTATAGATGCTAGAAATCCTTATTCATAATCACCAAAACATAACAGGAAAATCTGATGAGGTTTTGCCAATCCCAACAACATTTTTAGTTGTAATGAAATACCTTGAAAATTCTTCATTCTAATTGATGTCATAAGGGGAACATTAAAAACAATTAAGTTAGTTTGGTGTCTTTTGGTTTTCAGTAAAAAAGGATTTTGATCTTTGTTTAGCCGTCTACCCTAGAAATATGCATCAGATGTCTTGTTTCCAGCGAACTGAGTTTAAGTTTGTTCTTTTTTTTTGGTATGGTATAAAAAAGTTTCTAAATTAGACAGCATTATTCCATAGATGAAGCATTTAATTGCCAAAAACAGAAATTAGAAAGGTACAAAATTAGAGGGAGTTAACTGCCATTTTTAATCTGTAACATACTGTTCTGGTGGTAGCAAAGTTGCATTTAAATACCTGTGTTGATTCAGAGAATGGTAAGTTCAACATATGCATTAAACATTTGGGAAGGGTGTCTGAGTGGTTACTGATCTCAGCCTGTAAGACAGGTGTCATTAGTTTGAACCTTATTTGGGTTTTGAATGTTTCCCCTCATTAATACACTTAGCTCATACTCAATATGCCCTGGATTGGGTATAAATTGGACCAGGAAATACTTGGACATAGACAGCAGAATAAGCATGTATGGACAAGACTGCACAAATGAAAGCATTAACTCGCATAATGGCCCAATATAATTGTAATACTACACAAAGGACTTTAAAGGGACAGAACCCCACTACAAATATTTGAATTGTTGTGTTCTGATCACTATGAATAGGACAACTAGATGCAATGCACAAGTAGTTTATGTTGCATAAACAACCTATTTCAGGGCAGATATCTCTTTCTGCATCCTTATTGTATTATCTGGCATCTGTTTTAAAATTAAAAACAGCTAAAGTGGTTAACTTGCTTGAGAATCCATGTTTTTTTCTCCTCAGCATTCTCAAGTGTCTTTATTACCAATTTCAGAGCATCCAATCTCTATTTGAAAATGTTAGTGCAGAATAGCAATTCTGCAATATGTATGTATATATAGAGATGCTTAAATTTCTTGTAAATAACCACTGAAACATAAATGGAAAATCTGATGAGGTTTTGCTGATCCCAACTACATTTATATTTGCCATAAAATGCTTTAAACATTCTTCATTCAAACAGATGTCTTAAGGGGAAAAGTAAAAACAGTTGAGTTAGTTAGTTGTCTTTTGTTGGTCAATAAAGAAGGCTTTTGATCTCTGTCCAGCAGTCTGCCCAGAAATATGCATCAGAAGATGTCTTGTTTCCAGATATTCAGGTTTTTTGGTATTGTTTTTTTTCTTCATTTTTTCTATTTTTCCAGGGCAGATAACTCTTTTTCTGTCCTTTTTGTATTATCAAGCATCTTTGTTTTAAATTAAAAATTCATCTCTGCACTGATGCCATCTTCTTGACTAGTGTTGTTTCTTGTAGTGAATTTATTTGTTTAAATATTTATCTGTTACTAAGGACTGCTGATACATGCAGTATCCAGATACATATTGTTCATTTGGACAGACAGATGTAATCCTTAGATCCCCTTATATGACCCAAGTAAGATTCACAATTCTCCCAAATTACTTTCTTACTAGTTGATGGAATCTAAACAGAATATCAACAGCTAGAGTAGTTAACTTGATTGAGAATCCATGTTTCTGTCTCCTCAATCTTCTCAACAAGTCTTAATTACCAATTTTAGAGCATGCTTTCTCTATTTGAAAATGTGAGTGCAAAATAGCAATTTAAAAATGTTTATATATATGCACAGAGGCTAGAATTTCTGGTACAAAACCACTGAAACAAAAAGGGGAAAATCTGATGAGGTTTTGCTAGTCCCAACTACAATTTTAGTTAACAATAAAATGCCTAAAATATTTTCCATTCAAACTGATACATAAAGAGAATAGTAAAAACAGTTAATTGAGTTAGTTGTCTTTTAGTGTTTAGTAAATAAGGCTTTTGAACTCCGTCCAGCAGTCTGCCCAGAAACAGTTATGCATCAGAAGATGTCTTGCTAACAGCAAACCAAGTTATTATTTTTATTTATGTATTTATTTATTTTTTTTTTTTAAATAGTTTGGAAATGAAAAGCTTTTAAATGAGACAGAATCATTCCACAGATGAAGTATTTAATTGTGAAAACAGTGAAAAATAGAAAGGTACCAAATAAGAAAGAGTTTACTGCCACTTAAATATGTGACATACTGTTACAGTTTTAGCGAAGTTTCATTTGAGTAAACTATTTTTAATGTCTGTGCAGACTGAAAAAAATGATTTTTTACACTATTTTTAGTGTCTGCACAATATGTCCAGTACCTCTGGCGTGGCCTAACAGCCCGTAAGTCAAGACATGGCAAAGTGCAGACCAAAAAAAACAACTACTTTTTAAGCTATTTTTAAGTTTCTGGCGAAAGAATGTGCACAATACTGGTTAACCGCTTAGCGGACTAAGCCTGCCCAGTAAACGTGTGGTTAGGTAAACTGACCGCGCTCGACATGACCCCATTGGGTTGACTGGGCCGTAAAACCTCAACACAAACAAAATAATATCTGTGCAGACTAAAAATAAAATGATTTTTTTAACTTTTTTTTAGTGTCTGTGCTCAATATGTCCAGTACCTCTGGCGTGGTCTAACAGCCCGTAAGTCAAGACATGGCAAAGTGCAGACCAAAAAAAAAAAAAAAACTACTTTTTAAGCTATTTTTAATATCTGTGCAGACTAAAAAAAAATGATTTTTTACACTCTTTTTAACTGTCTGTGCTTAATATGTCACGTACCTCTGGCGCGGCCTAACAGCCCGTAAGTCAAGACATGGCAAGTGCAGACAAAAAAGAAACCAACAAGTCTTTTTAAACTATTTTTAGTATCTGTACAGACTAAAAAAAATGATTTTTTACACTCTTTTTAACTGTCTGTGCTTAATATGTCCCATACCTCTGGCGCGGCCTAACAGCCCGTAAGTCAAGACACGCAAGTGCAGACAAAAACAAAAATTCTTTTTAAGCTATTTTTAGTGTCTGTGCAGACTGAAAAAAAAATGATTTTTTTACACTATTTTTACTGTCTGTGCTTAATATGTCCCGTACCTCTGGCGTGGCCTAACAGCCCGTAAGTCAAGACATGCAAGTGCAGACAAAAACAAAAATTCTTTTTAAGCTATTTTTAGTGTCTGTGCAGACTGAAAAAAATGATTTTTTACACTATTTTTACTGTCTGTGCTTAATATGTCCCGTACCTCTGGCGCGGCCTAACAGCCCGTAAGTCAAGACATGCAAGTGCAGACAAAAACAAAAATTCTTTTTAAGCTATTTTTAGTATCTGTACAGAATGAAAAAAATGACTTTTTACACTTTTTTTACTGTCTGTGCTTAATATGTCACGTACCTCTGGCGCGGCCTAACAGCCCGTAAGTCAAGACATGGCAAGTGCAGACCAAAAAAGACAACAACTCTTTTTAAACTATTTTTAGTATCTGTACAGACTGAAAAAAATGATTTTTTACACTATTTTTACTGTCTGTGCTTAATATGTCACGTACCTCTGGCGCGGCCTAACAGCCCGTAAGTCAAGACATGGCAAGTGCAGACAAAAAAAACAACTTTTTTTAAGCTATTTTTAGTATCTGCACAGAATGAAAAAAATGATTTTTTACACTATTTTTACTGTCTGTGCTTAATATGTCACGTACCTCTGGCGCGGCCTAACAGCCCGTAAGTCAAGACATGGCAAGTGCAGACAAAAAAAAAAACTTTTTTTAAGCTATTTTTAGTATCTGTACAGAATGAAAAAAATGATTTTTTACACTATTTTTACTGTCTGTGCTTAATATGTCACGTACCTCTGGCGCGGCCTAACAGCCCGTAAGTCAAGACATGGCAAGTGCAGACCAAAAAAAAAAACAACAACTGCTTTTTAAATTATTTTTAGTGTCTGTGCAGACTGAAAAAAATGTTTTTTTTACACTATTTTTAGTGTCTGTGCTTAATATGTCACATACATTTTAGCCATTTCTTATTACAAGTGGAACAAATTGATTTTTATACTATTTTTAGTATCTGTGCAGACTGACATTTCTGTCTTCTCAATCTTCTTAGAAAGTCTTTTTCACTGATTTCAGCATCATATCTCTATTTAAAAATGTGAGAGCAGAATAGCAATTCTAGAATATTTGTGCATATGTACAGATAGTAAAATTTCTTAAACATAACCACAGAATCATAAAAGGAAAATTTGATGAGGAACTGCCAGTTCCAACTGCTTTTTTACATAGAATGATATGCCTTTAAAATTATTAGTTCTAATAAATATCATTAGGGGAATAGTAAAAACAGTGAAGTAGGTTAGTTGTCTTTTGGTGGTTGATAAAGAAGGCTTTAGAGCTCTTTCCAGCAGTCGGCCCAGAAAATTGCATCTTGAAACTGAGCTTAAGTATATTTTTTAGCTCTGGGGTGGTCGGGTGGTGCGAAGGTGTCATGTATCTTACGTCACCGGGGCGTCCAACTGATATTGGCTTACAATTGGGCAAGGCCTGTTACCCTTGTAGCAGGTAAGGGTAGAGGGGGAATGTTTTATTTCTTCTGTTTCTTTACTTTCATTCTTGTTCGTCTTTCTTACCTGTCACTCTCTTTCATCTCTTCTACAATCTCTTTTCTCCCTTTCTCTTGGAGACGACACAAAATGACCCACAAGGGTTGACGTGTCGTTAAACCCCAACACAATCAATCAATATTTTGTAGCTCACCTGAGCTCGTCGTCCGTATATCTGTCCGTCCGTCCACAATCTTTAAACAACATCTCCTCCTAAACCACTGGTTGGAATTTGACCAAACTTCACAGGAATGATCCTTGGTTATTCCTCTTTCAAAGTTGTTCAAATGGTTCCGGTCCATTGTATATCTAGGTCATAGGAGCTAATAAATTTTAACTAAAAACTTAAAAAAATCTTCTTGTCCGAAACCACTGGACCAATTTCAATATAATTTTGCAAAAATGTTCCTTTGGTGATCCTTTACCAACATGTTCAAGCCATTTGGATTCATCAAAAAACATGGCCGCCAGGGGGCGGGACTTATTTTCCCTATATATCTATATAGAAAACTTTAAAAATCTTCTTGTCAGAAACCACTGGACCGATTTCCATATAATTTTGCAGAAATGGTCCTTTGGTGATCCTCTACCAAGATTGTTCAAGCCATTTGGATTCATAAAAACATGGCCACCAGGGTGCGGGGCTTATTTTCACTATATATCTATATAGTAAAGTTTAAAAATTTTCTTGTCAGAAACCACTGGACCGATTTCCATATAATTTGGAAGAAATGTTCCTTTGGTGATCCCCTACCAATATTGTTTGAGCCATTTGGATTCGTCAAAAGACATGGCCGCCAGGGGGCGGGGCTTATTTTCCCTATATAATCTATATAGAAAACTTAAAAAATCTTCTTGTCAGAAACCACTGGACCGATTGCCATATAATTTGGAAGAAATGTTCCTTTGGTGATCTTCTACCAAGATTGTTCAAGTCATTTGGATTCGTCAAAAAACATGGCTGCCAGAGGGCAGGGCTTATTTTCCCTATATATCTATATAGAAAACTTTAAAAATCTTCTTGTCAGAAACCACTGGACCGATTCCCATATAATTTTGCAGAAATGTTTCTTTGATGATCCTCTACCAAGATTGTTTGAGTCATTTGGATTCGTCAAAAAACATGGCCACCAGGGGGCGGGGCTTATTTTCACTATATATCTATATAGTAAACTTTGAAAATCTTCTTGTCAGAAACCACTGGACCGATTTCCATATAATTTTGCAGAAATGTTCCTTTAATTATCCTCTACCAAGATTGTTCAAGCCATTTGGATTTGTCAAAAAACATGGCCGCCAGGCGGCTGGGCTTATTTTCCCTGTATATCTGTATAGAAAACTTAAAAAATCTTCTTGTCAGAAACCAATGGACAGATTGGGATATAATTTGAAAGAAATGTTCCTATGGTGATCCTCTACCAAGATTGTTCAAGCCGTTTGGATTCGTCAAAAAAACATGGCCGCCAGGGGGCGGGGCTTATTTTCCCTATGTATCTATATAGAAAACTTTAAAAATCTTCGGCCACGGTGGCTCAGTTGGATGCGCCGTCCGACTGGAGACCAGGAGGTCGCGGGTTCAACCCCCGCCGAGGTCGGCAACATTCTTTCGTGGAGATTGATCATGAAATATTTTCTACGGTCATTCTCTCCCTTCCGCTGATTCAAGAAGGGCAGTTGTCAGTTTCTGGCGAAAGAATGTGCAAACTACTGGTTAACTGCTTAGAGGACTAAGCCTGCCCAGTAAACGTGTGGTTAGGTAAATTGACCGCGCTCGACATGACCCCATTGGGTTGACTGGGCCGTAAAACCTCAACACAAACAAATTCTTTTCAGAAACCACTGGACCGATTTCCATATAATTTTGCAGAAATGTTCCTTTGATGATCCTCTTCCAATATTGTTCGAGCCATTTGGATTGGTCAAAAAACATGGCCGCCATGGGGCCGGGCTTATTTTCCCTATATAATCTATATAGAGAACTTAAAAAATCTTCTTATCAGAAACTACTGGACCAATTGCAATATAATTTTGCAGAAATGTTCCTTTGGTGACCCTCTACAAAGATTGTTCAAGCCATTTGGACTCAAGCCATTTGGATTCATAAAAACATGGCCACCAGGGTGCGGGGCTTATTTTCACTATATATCTATATAGTAAAGTTTAAAAATTTTCTTGTCAGAAACCACTGGACCGATTTCCATATAATTTTGCAGAAATGTTCCTTTGGTGATCCCCTACCAATATTGTTCGAGCCATTTGGATTCGTAAAAAAACATGGCCACCAGGGGGCGGGGCTTATTTTCCCTATATAATCTATATAGAAAACTTAAAAAATCTTCTTGTCAGAAACCACTGGACCGATTGCCATAAAATTTGGAAGAAATGTTCCTTTGGTGATCTTCTACCAAGATTGTTTAAGTCATTTGGATTCGTCAAAAAACATGGCTGCCAGAGGGCAGGCTTATTTTCCCTATATATCTATATAGAAAACTTTAAAAATCTTCTTGTCAGAAACCACTGGACCGATTCCCATATAATTTTGCAGAAATGTTTCTTTGATGATCCTCTACCAAGATTGTTTGAGCCATTTGGATTCGTCAAAAAACATGGCCACCAGGGGGCAGGGCTTATTTTCACTATATATCTATATAGTAAACTTTGAAAATCTTCTTGTCAGAAACCACTGGACCAATTTCCATATAATTTTGCAGAAATGTTCCTTTGATATCCTCTACCAAGATTGTTCAAGCCATTTGGATTTGTCAAAAAACATGGCCGCCAGGCGGCTGGGCTTATTTTCCCTGTATATCTGTATAGAAAACTTAAAAAATCTTCTTGTCAGAAACCACTGAACAGATTGGGATATAATTTGAAAGAAATGTTCCTATGGTGATCCTCTACCAAGATTGTTCAAGCCGTTTAGATTCGTCAAAAAAACATGGCCGCCAAGGGGCGGGGCTTATTTTCCCTATGTATCTACATAGAAAACTTTAAAAATCTTCTTTTCAGAAACCACTGGACCAATTTCCATATAATTTTGCAGAAATGGTCCTTTGATGATCCTCTTCCAATATTGTTCGAGCCATTTGGATTGGTCAAAAAACATGGCCGCCATGGGGCCGGGCTTATTTTCCCTATATAATCTATATAGAGAACTTAAAAAATCTTCTTGTCAGAAACTACTGGACCAATTGCAATATAATTTTGCAGAAATGTTCCTTTGGTGATCCTCTACAAAGATTGTTCAAGCCATTTGGATTCATAAAAACATGGCCACCAGGGTGCGGGCTTATTTTCACTATATATCTATATAGTAAAGTTTAAAAATTTTCTTGTCAGAAACCACTGGACCGATTTCCATATAATTTTGCAGAAATGTTCCTTTGGTGATCCCCTACCAATATTGTTCGAGCCATTTGGATTCGTCAAAAAACATGGCCGCCAGGGGGCGGGGCTTATTTTCCCTATATAATCTATATAGAAAACTTAAAAAATCTTCTTGTCAGAAACCACTGGACCGATTGCCATATAATTTGGAAGAAATGTTCCTTTGGTGATCTTCAACCAAGATTGTTCAAGTCATTTGGATTCGTCTAAAAACATGGCTGCCAGAGGGCAGGGCTTATTTTCCCTATATATCTATATAGAAAACTTTAAAAATCTTCTTTTCAGAAACCACTGGACCGATTCCCATATAATTTTGCAGAAATGTTTCTTTGATGATCCTCTACCAATATTGTTTGAGCCATTTGGATTCGTCAAAAAACATAGCCACCAGGGGGCAGGGCTTATTTTCACTATATATCTATATAGTAAACTTTGAAAATCTTCTTGTCAGAAACCACTGGACCGATTTCCATATAATTTTGCAGAAATGTTCCTTTGATGATCCTCTACCAAGATTGTTCAAGCCATTTGGATTTGTCAAAAAACATGGCCGCCAGGCGGCTGGGCTTATTTTCCCTGTATATCTGTATAGAAAACTTAAAAAATCTTCTTGTCAGAAACCACTGGACAGATTGGGATATAATTTGAAAGAAATGTTCCTATGGTGATGCTCTACCAAGATTGTTCAAGCCGTTTGGATTCATCAAAAAACATGGCCGCCAGGGGCGGGGCTTATTTTCCCTATGTATCTATATAGAAAACTTTAAAAATCTTCTTTTCAGAAACCACTGGACCGATTTCCATATAATTTTACAGAAATGTTCCTTTGATGATCCTCTTCCAATATTGTTCAAGCCATTTGGATTGGTCAAAAAACATGGCTGCCATGGGGCTGGGCTTATTTTCCCTATATAATCTATATAGAAAACTTAAAAAATCTTCTTGTCAGAAACTACTGGACCAATTGCAATATAATTTTGCAGAAATGTTCCTTTGGTGATCCTCTACAAAGATTGTTCAAGTCATTTGGATTTGTCAAAAAACATGGCTGCCAGAGGGTGGGGCTTATTTTCCCTATATATCTGTATAGAAAACTTTAAAAATCTTTTGGCAAAAATGTTTCCTTGGTGACCCGCTAACAAGATTGTTCAAGTAATCGTGATTGTTAAAAAAACATGGCCGCTAGGGGTTGGGGCATATTTTCCCTATATATCTATATAGAAAACTTAAAAAATCTTCTTGTCAGAAACCACTGAACAGATTGGGATATAATTTGAAAGAAATGTTCCTATGGTGATCCTCTACCAAGATTGTTCAAGCCGTTTAGATTCGTCAAAAAAACATGGCCGCCAAGGGGCGGGGCTTATTTTCCCTATGTATCTATATAGAAAACTTTAAAAATCTTCTTTTCAGAAACCACTGGACCAATTTCCATATAATTTTGCAGAAATGGTCCTTTGATGATCCTCTTCCAATATTGTTCGAGCCATTTGGATTGGTCAAAAAACATGGCCGCCATGGGGCCGGGCTTATTTTCCCTATATAATCTATATAGAGAACTTAAAAAATCTTCTTGTCAGAAACTACTGGACCAATTGCAATATAATTTTGCAGAAATGTTCCTTTGGTGATCCTCTACAAAAATTGTTCAAGCCATTTGGATTCATAAAAACATGGCCACCAGGGTGCGGGCTTATTTTCACTATATATCTATATAGTAAAGTTTAAAAATTTTCTTGTCAGAAACCACTGGACCGATTTCCATATAATTTTGCAGAAATGTTCCTTTGGTGATCCCCTACCAATATTGTTCGAGCCATTTGGATTCGTCAAAAAACATGGCCGCCAGGGGGCGGGGCTTATTTTCCCTATATAATCTATATAGAAAACTTAAAAAATCTTCTTGTCAGAAACCACTGGACCGATTGCCATATAATTTGGAAGAAATGTTCCTTTGGTGATCTTCAACCAAGATTGTTCAAGTCATTTGGATTCGTCAAAAAACATGGCTGCCAGAGGGCAGGGCTTATTTTCCCTATATATCTATATAGAAAACTTTAAAAATCTTCTTTTCAGAAACCACTGGACCGATTCCCATATAATTTTGCAGAAATGTTTCTTTGATGATCCTCTACCAATATTGTTTGAGCCATTTGGATTCGTCAAAAAACATAGCCACCAGGGGGCAGGGCTTATTTTCACTATATATCTATATAGTAAACTTTGAAAATCTTCTTGTCAGAAACCACTGGACCGATTTCCATATAATTTTGCAGAAATGTTCCTTTGATGATCCTCTACCAAGATTGTTCAAGCCATTTGGATTTGTCAAAAAACATGGCCGCCAGGCGGCTGGGCTTATTTTCCCTGTATATCTGTATAGAAAACTTAAAAAATCTTCTTGTCAGAAACCACTGGACAGATTGGGATATAATTTGAAAGAAATGTTCCTATGGTGATGCTCTACCAAGATTGTTCAAGCCGTTTGGATTCATCAAAAAACATGGCCGCCAGGGGCGGGGCTTATTTTCCCTATGTATCTATATAGAAAACTTTAAAAATCTTCTTTTCAGAAACCACTGGACCGATTTCCATATAATTTTACAGAAATGTTCCTTTGATGATCCTCTTCCAATATTGTTCAAGCCATTTGG
Organism: Anodontia alba; assembly: GCA_964016985.1. Classification (NCBI taxonomy): domain Eukaryota; kingdom Metazoa; phylum Mollusca; class Bivalvia; order Lucinida; family Lucinidae; genus Anodontia; species Anodontia alba. The sequence goes on along the minus strand of OZ024830.1, from coordinate 26,738,515 downwards.
ATTGGTCAAAAAACATGGCTGCCATGGGGCTGGGCTTATTTTCCCTATATAATCTATATAGAAAACTTAAAAAATCTTCTTGTCAGAAACTACTGGACCAATTGCAATATAATTTTGCAGAAATGTTCCTTTGGTGATCCTCTACAAAGATTGTTCAAGTCATTTGGATTTGTCAAAAAACATGGCTGCCAGAGGGTGGGGCTTATTTTCCCTATATATCTGTATAGAAAACTTTAAAAATCTTTTGGCAAAAATGTTTCCTTGGTGACCCGCTAACAAGATTGTTCAAGTAATCGTGATTGTTAAAAAAACATGGCCGCTAGGGGTTGGGGCATATTTTCCCTATATATCTATATAGAAAACTTTATAAATCTTCTTGTCAGAAACCAATGGACCGATTTCAATATAACTTGGCAGGAATAATGTTTTTTCGGTGACCTTCTACCAAGGTTGTTCATGTCGTCATGATTCATCAAAAAAAGGCTGCAGGGGTGGGTGGGGTGTCGGGGGGGGGGGGGGATGAGGGGGGGGGGCGTTGCTTATTTTCCCTATATATCTATATAGAAAACTTGAAAAAAGTCTTCTTGTCAGAAACCACTGGACCGATTTCAGTATAACTTGGCAGAAATGTTTCCTTGGTGACCCTTTACCAAGATTGTTCAGGCCGTGATGATTTGTCAAAAAACATGGCTGCTAGGGGGGTGGGGCTTATTTTTCCTCTATATCTATATAGAAATCTTGAAAAATCTTCTTGTCAGAAACCACTGGGCCAATTTCAATATAACTTGGCAGACATGTTTCCTTTGTGTCCCTTTACCAAGATTGTTCAAGCCGTCATGATTTGTTAAAAAATATGGCTACTAGGGGTGGGGCTTATTTCCCTTATATATCTGTATAGAAAACTTTAATTATCTTCTTGTCAGAACCCACCGGACTGAATTAAATAGAACATTGCAAGAATGTATCTTATATAACCCTCTATCAAGGTTGTTCAAGCCGTAATGATTCATAAAAACATGGCCCCAGGGGGTGGAGCTTATTTTCCCTATATATCTATATAGAAAACTTTAAAAAATTTCTTGTCAGAAACCACTGGACCGATTTCATTATAACTTGGCAGAAATATTTCCTTGGTGACCCTCTGCCAAGATTGTTCAAGTAATTGTGATTTGTCAAAAAACATGGCTGCTAGCGGGTGGGGCTTATTTTCCCTATATATCTATATAGAAAACTTTAATAATTAATCTTCTTGTAAGAAACCACTGGACTATTTTCAATATAACCTGGCAGGAATGTTTCTTCGGTGACCCTCCACCAACGTTGTTCAAGCTGTCATGATTCGTCAAAAAACATGGCCGCTAGATGCGGGGTTTATTTTCCCTATAGATCTATATAAAAAAAAAAGCTTGAAAAATCTTCTCTTAAGAAACCATTGGACCGTGTTCTATGTAATTCAGCAGGAATATTGCTTTGGTGATCTTCTACCAAGATTGTTCAAGCCTTCATGATATGTCAAAAAACATGGCACCCAGTGGAGCAGGGCTTATTTTCTGTATGTATCTGTATAGAAAACTTTGAAATTCTTCATGTCACATACCCCCTGACCGATTTCAATGTTACTTTGGTGACCCTCTTCCAAGAATGTTCAAGCAATCCTGATTTGTCAAAAAACATGGCTGCTAGTGCGTGGGGCTTATTTTCCCTATATATCTAGATAGAAAACTGAAAAATCTTCTTGTCAGAAACCACTGAACCGATTTCAGTTTAACTTGGCAGGAATGTTCCTTTGGTGACCCTCTACCAAGTTTGTTTCAAGCTGTCATGATTCGTCAAAAAAATGGCCATTAGGGGATAGGGCTTTATAGCTATATAAAACACTTTATTTAAAAAGCTTTTTGTCAGAAACCACTGGACGAATTTCAATATGACTTGGCAGAAATGTTCCTTTGGTGACCCTCTTCAAGATTTAGTTCAAGTTGCCATGATGCATTAAAAAGAAAAACAAACATGGGGAGTGGGGGAGAGGGATGGGTGCAGGGCTATAAAATTCAGAGCAGTGAACTTTGCTGAAACTTCAACAGTAAGTATGCAGATCTGTTTGCTCAGGTGAGCGATATAGGACCATCATGGTCCTCTTGTTTATATAATAGTTTGGTAAAAAAAGCTTGTAAATGAGACAGCATTATTCCTTAAGTAAAGCATTCAACTGTGAAAACTGAGGAAAAAAGAAAGGTAATAAATAAGAGGAACTTAACTGGCATTTTAATGTGACGTCCTGCTACAGTGTTGCAAAGTTTCATTTAAATATCTACATTGATTCAGTGAATGGCAAAGTTAACATATTTTTTTTGCATTAAACATTTTGGCCTTAGTGTCCTAGTGGATAGTGATCTCAACCTGTAAGCCAGGTGTTATGGGTTTGAACCTTGTTTGGGTAGGGAAAGTTTCTCATCATTAGTACACCATGTTGATACTCAGCATGTCCTGGATTGAGTATAAATTGGATGGGGAAATGCTTCATCACAAGACAGCAGGAAAAGCATGCATGGACAAGACTGTACCAATGCAAGCATTAACTCACATCATGGCTCAATGCATCACAAAAACATACCTATATAATTTTGACCCCTTTAAACCCCACTTTTATATAGGAAAACTGGGGTTTACAAGGGTATACATTATTTTCCTTATTTCTGTTCAAAAACATAGATTGTGGGTACTCGTTAGAACTGCCTCACTGAGGTGGTTGTTCTAACGAGTACCTACAATTTATGTTTTGAGAAGTAATATGAAAAAACTGTTAGACTTTTTATCTGAAAACTTCCAGATTTTGGTGGTGAAATTTTCAATATATTTGAATAGGCGTGTTTTCGTAATGGTATCTCAAATACGACACAAAGGACTACAAAGCTCCAGAAGACCACCACAAACATTTGAATTGTTGTGTTCTGTCATTAGCTCACCTCAGCCAAAGGCTCAAGGTGAGCTTTTGTGACCGGTCTTCGTCTGTCATGTGTCGTCCACTGTGCGTCTTCTGTCGTGCATCATCCGTTGTCCATCGTCCGTCTGTCAACTTTTTACTTAAAAGAAGTCTCCTCCTAAACCAGTGAATGGATTTTGAAATAATTTTACAGGAATGTTCCTTGGGTGACCCTCTACCAAAATTGCCTAAACGGTTCTGCTCTGCTAAACAAAATGGCCACCAGAGCTAAAAAAAAGAAAAAAACCTTTAAATGACATCTACTCCCAAAAGCTATTGGCTCTATTTCAAAATAATTTTACAGAAATGTTTCTCTCATGCCCCTTTACAAAAATTGCTTAAATGGTTCTGCTCCGCTAAACAAAATGGCTGCCAGAGCTAAAAATAGAAAAACCTTTAAACAACGTCTCCTCCCATGCCAGTGGCCTGATTTCAAATTAATTTCACCGAAATATTCCTCACATGCCCCTTTACCAAAATTGCCTAAATGGTTTTGCTGCATTAAACAAAGTGGCCATCAGAGCTAAAAATATAAAAGCCTTTAAATGACATCTCTTCCCAGGCCAATGGCCCGCTTTCAATAAACTTTTACTGAAACGTTCCTCTCATGCCCCTTTACCAAAAATGCCTAAATGATTCCGCTCCGCTAAACAAAATGGCCACCAGAGCTAAAAATAGAAAAACCTTTAAATGACATCTTCTCCCAGGCCAATGGCTCGATTTTTGAATAATTTCACAGAAATGTTCCTTTCATACCCCTTTACCAAACTTGTTAAAATGGTTCTGCTCAGCAGAACAAATTGGCCGCCAGAGCTAAAAATAGAAAAAACCATTTTAAATGACATTTTCCTCTAGGCCAAGGGCCCGATTTCAAAATAATTTCACTGAAACATTTCTCTAATGCCCCTTTACCAAAATTGCTAAAATGGTTCTGCTCAGCTGAACAAAATGGCCACCAGAGCTAAAAATAGGAAACGGGCATAGATTGTCATGCGTCTGTCAACAATTTACTTAAGAGACATCTTCTCCTTAACCGGTTAATGGATTTTAAAATAATTTTACAGGAATGTCCCTTGAGTGACCCTCTACCAAAATTGCAAAAAATGGTTCCACTCAGTTTAACAAAATGGCTAAAAATAGAAAAACCTTTTAACGACATATCTTCCCATGCCAGTGGCGCAATTTCAAAATAATTTCACAGAAGTGTTCCTCTAATGCCCCTTTACCAAAATTGCTAAAATGGTTCCACTCTGCTAAACAAAATGGCCATCAGAGCTAAAAGTAGAAAACCTTTAAATGACATCTCCTGATAGGCCGTTGACCGGATTTCAAAATAATTTCACAGAAATGTTCTCTTATGACCCTTTTCCAAAAATGCTGAAATGGTTCTGTTTTGAAGAGCAAAATGGCCACCAGAGCTTAATAAAAAAGAAGAAGGGTGTAGACTGTCATGCATCTATCAACAACTTACTTCAGAGACATCTCTTAAACGGGTTAATGGATTTTGAAATAATTTTACAGTATTTGGTTTGTGTTGGGGTTTAACGGCCCAGTTAACCCAAAGGGGTCATGTCAAGCATGGTCAATTTACCTAACCACATGTTTATCGGGCAGGCTTAGTGCTCTAAGCGGTTAACCAGTATTGTGCACAGTCTTTTGCCCGAAAAATTTTACAGGAATGTTCCTTGAGTGACCCTCTAACAAAATTGCTAAAATGGTCCTGCTCTGCTGAACAAAATGGCCACCAGAGCTAAAAATAGAAAAAAAAAACTTTTAAAGGACATATCCTCCCAGGCTAATGGCCCGATTTCAAAATTACTTCACAGAAATGTTTCTCTCATGCCCCTTTACCAAAATTGCCTAAATGGTTCTGCTCCACTAAACAAAATGGCTGCCAGAGTTAAAAATAGAAAAATTTTTTAAACAGCCAATGGCCTGATTTCAAAATAATTTAACAGAAATATTCTTCACATGCCCCTTTACCAAAATTGCCGAAATGGTTTGCTGCATTAAACAAAGTGGCTGTCAGAGCTAAAAATATAAAAGCCTTTAAATGACATCTCCCAGGCCAATGGCCCGCTTTCAATAAACTTTCACAGAAATGTTCCTCTAATACTCCTTTACCAAAATTGCTAAAATGGTTCTGCTCTGCTGAACAAATGGCCACCAGAGCTAAAATAGAAAACCTTTAAACATCTCCTCTTAGACCTATCACTGGATTTCAAAATAATTTCACAGAAATGTTCCTCTTATGTCCCTTGACCAAAATTGCTAAAATGGTTCCCTTTGGCTTAACAAAATGGACAACAGAGGTAAAAATAGAAAAAGGGCATAGACTGTCATGCATCTGACAACAATTTTATATTAAAAGAAATCTCCTCCTAAACTGGTTTATGGATTTTGAAATAATTTTACAGGAATGTTCCTTGAGTGATCCTCTACCAAAATGCTAAAATGGTGTCTTGCCGCTCAACAAAATGGCATCCAGAGCGAAAGAAAAAAAAAAAAAAAAAAAAAAAAAAAGGAAAAACTTTAAACAACATCTCCTCCTAGGCCAAGGGCCCGATTGGAAAATAATTTCACAGAAATGTTCCTCTAATGCCCCTTTACCAAAATTGCTAAAATGGTTCTGCTCTGCTGAACAAATTTACCACCTGAGCTAAAAGTAGAAAAACCTTTAAACAACATCTGTTAGGCCTATGGCCCGATTTCAAAATAATTTCACAGCAATGTTCCTTTGTTTAAGTCATATTCTCCTTGAGTGCTATGATACTCAGGTGAGCAATATAAGGCCATCATGGCCCTCTTGTATATGTATACATGTAGGACAACTAGACACAATTCACACATAGGTTGTGTTTCACAAAACAGCCTATGTCAGGGCAGACAACTGTTTCTTTGTCCTTTTTTTTTTTTGAGGTGGTCGGGTGGTGCGAAGGTGTCATGTACCTTATGTCACTGGGGCGTCCAACTGATATTGGCTTACAGTTGGGCAAGGCCTGCTATCCTTGTAGCAGGTAAGGGTAGGGGGAATGTCTTTATTTCTTCTGTTTCTTCACTTTCATTCCTGTTCCTCTTTCTTCCTTGTCTCTCTCTTTCATCTCTTCTACTATCTCTTCTATCTCTTTTCTCCCTTTCTCTGGGAGACAAAACAAAATTACCCATAAGGGTTGAGGGGTTGTTAAACTCTATCACAGGAGGTCCCGGGTTCAACCCCCGCCAAGGTCGGCAACATTTTTTCGTGGAGATTGATTATGAAATATTTTCTACGGTCATTCTCTCCCTTCTGCTGATTCTAGAAGGGCAGTTGTCAGTTTCTGGCCAGAGAATGTGCACAATACTTGTTAACTGCTTAGAGGACTAAGCCTGCCCAGTCAGTGCATCTGTCCATCCATTTACATTTTCAAATGACTTCTCCTCTGAAGCTGCTGAGCAAATTTTGCTCAAATTTCATATGGAGCTCCCTTAAGTTAGGGGAACGAAAGATTGCTAAAATGGTTGCTGTCTGTTGATCAAGATGGCTGCCATGCCCATTATGGTAAAATCTTCTTCTCCAGAAATGATCACTCAGGATGCCTTGGGGCTGACACAAATCATCAGGGACAAGAGGTCTACCAAAGTTGCTAAAATAAATGTTGTACATTGACATTTGACCTTTCTACAGCGAGTTCAAGTTTGCTTCCCTGTGCTTTGTAGGGGCACCATACATTTGTATAGGAAACATGCTGAGAATTTCAAACAAACTTCTCCTCTGAAGTCTCTGGGCCAATATTGCTCACATTTCATGGGGAGCCTCCTTAGGTTGGGTGAAGATTGCTAAAATGATCATGGTCTGTTGACCAAGGTGGCCGCCATGCCCATATATGGTAAAAACCTTTAAAAATCTTCTTCTCCAGAACAGAAGATGCCTTGTGGCTGAATCTTTGCACAAATGATCAGGGATGGAAGGTCTACCAAAGTTGCTAAAATGATGGTCATATATTGACTATTGACCTTTTTATGGCGAGGTCAAGTTTGCTTCCCTATGCATTTGTATCTGCACCAGACATTTGTATGGAAAAAATGTTGAGGATTTCAAACGACTTCTCCTCTGAAGCCTCTTGGCCAATGTTGCTCAAATTTTTTGTGGAGCCTCCTTAGGATGGGGGAACGAAATATTGCTAAAATGGTTATGGTCCATTGACAAAGTTGGCTGCCATATCCATATATGGTAAAAACCTTTAAAAATCTTCTTCTCCAGAACCTAATAAGCCCTGAGGTCTTATCTTTGCACAAATCCTAGGGGTCAGGAGATCTACCAAAATTGCTAAAATGATAGTCCTACATTGATGTTTGACCTTTTTAAGGCAAGGTCAAATTTGCTTCCCTCATGCATTTATATGGTCCCTATACATCTATATGGGAAAAATGTTGAGAATTCATATTTTGGACAGCTCTATAATCTAGTTGAATAGAAACTTGATGATGAGCATTAGGCACTTACGAGACACAAAATAGCTAAATGAGCCAATAGAAAATCCAAGATGGCCACCACAGCCACCATCTTGAAAATCAATTTTCAACATCTCTTATCAAACCTTGGATCACTTTGAGCTGAAACTTGCTCTTTAGCAACAGGAGGACTTACAGATTGAAACAAGCTAAAATAGTGTTGATTGAAAATCAAAGATGGCCGCAATGTTTCTGCTCCATTGAACAAGATGAACAAAATGGTAACCAAAGCTAAAAATAGAAAACTTTTAAATGACATCTCCATGGCCAGTAGGAAGATTTCAATATAATTTCACATTAGTGTTCCTCTGATGCCCCTTTGCCAGAACTAAAAAATAGAAAATTTTCAAATGACATCTCATCCTTGGCCAGTGGTCTGATTTCAAAATATTTTCACAGAAGTGTTCCACCAATGGCCGACCAAAATTACTAGAATGGCATCGCTTGGCTGAACAAAATGTTGACCAAAGCTAAAAAAAGAAAAACCTTTAAAAGACATCGTTTTCACAGTAATTTCACAGAAGTGTTCCTCTTATGGCCCTTTAACTAAATTGCTAAAAAAGTTCTGCTCAACTAAACAAAATGGTTGCCAGAGCTAAAAATAGAAAAAAAAAACCTTTAAACATCTCTACCTTGGCCAATAGCCTGATTTCAAAATAATTACACAGAAATGCTCCTCTTATTCCCCTTTACCAAAATTGCGAAAATGGTTGTGCTCTGCTGAACTAAATGGTCACTAGAGCTAAAGATAGAAAACCTTTAAATGACATCTCCATGGCCAGTGGCAAGATATATTTCACATTAATGTTCCTCTGATGCCCCTTTGCCAAAATTGCTAAAATGATTTTGCTCTGCTGAACAAAATAGTTGCCAGAGCTAAAAATAGAAAAAAAAAAGCTTTAAAGGACAGGATAAGTAGATGAATCAAATTACTTCTGAAAAATATCTGAACTTTTTTTCACTTATGGCATTTTGAAAATTTCAGCATTTTAAGCTTGTAAGCAAGATATCCCGAAAACTGTTTAAGCCATTGCCTTGTCATAAGTTTCAATATTTAACAGTACTGAAAAAATGTTGCATGCCACCTGCATATCTGCAGTGGTGGTTTTACTCAGTGAGCAAGTTCTGGCCCGTGGTCCTCTTGTCTATAGGTTAATGTATTGTGCAGTTAAAATGAAGTTTTTAAAAATAAAACATATTTTAACAAGCAATACTTAATCTATAGATAAGATAATCCCGCCTCCCTATGCCCGCTTAACTCTACCCTTTAGGGTTTTACATTCAAAGAAACTGGCAGGTGATCAAAAGAGCGGGAGAAATGATGTCACACAGGTGATTGCCTAAGGGGCATTCTGGATTAAGACTGTATGGGACAACTGTACAGTCATTTTTTTCTGTGGAAGGTATGAACATAATAGAATATAGCACATTATCTATAGGTTAAGAATTGCTTGTTAAAATATGTTTTATTTTTAAAAAAACTTCATATTTGGTCTATATGCTGAAATGACACTTCAAATGTGCTGAGGCAAGTGGCTATTACATAGCTACAGATAAGAGGGGGTATCCACATAATATTTTTCTTATTTCTCCACAACATATGTTTTTGTGAAGAAATAAGAAAGATATCTGCACTTTTCGGATGACAAAAAGCGCCTTATCTGGTGCTATGTATTTACTGCCCAACAGTATTGGTGCAGATGTTGGTATTTTTTTTCCATGCCTTCACTGTTGGCATCCAGTTAATCCTTTTGCTGTGGAACTTGTTGTGTGTCCACATTTGGTTTGGATGACAAGGAAAAAAAAAATATCGGTGATATTTTTCTTATTTTTCCCAGGAAACAGTACATGACATTTCATGCAAATTGCCTCCATCCATTGGAGACAATCTGTATGAAATGTCAAAACCTCTTTTCAGAGATAAATTAGAAAAATATTTTAATATGTCCTCTGCTGAAAATTTTTACCCAGAGTGCTAAGCATTAAAATTAAAGGAACTTCAGTTTACTAACACAAATAGTTTTTACAACATTCTAATTTTGAACTTTCACTTTTAAAGTATCTAAGGTATCTAAGGTCCCAAAACCACAAAAAACAGTCAAACTTTAACCCTTGTAGTGCTGAATAAATTAAGATGCCATACCCATTTCTAATTTTCATCCAACCAGATTACTTGATCTAGATTATTGATATAAATTCACATACTTAATGGCAAACAGTGTAGATCCAGATCAGTTGGCTTCTACACTGTTTGCAAAGGTGGGGCATATCCTGGTTCAGCAGGACTGGGGTTAAAACTAACCTTGAGCAATGGGCCAGTTCCACAGATGACAGATAGTTTTCTTATTTTTCCTAGACATTGGTGTCTGACACATCATGAAAATTGTTTCTGAAATGTTGAATCTTATTTTTGGGGAAAAAGTAAGAAAAAATATTTCAAATTGTCATCCACTGTAATTTTTACCCAGCATGAAAAAAGTTAATTTTAGTAAAAGTTTATACATGTAGTTGTAACAAGAAGGTTCAGTGGATATTGGAGACATTTTGTGATGTTGGAGCCAGATGTACTGTTCTTTTATATACACTGCTAATAATTGAACAAGTACAATGCTAATGCATAGTACACCTAGTGTGAACAGAGATTAGATTTGTCAATAACGAGCATGTAGTTAGGTGGTCCGGCGCAAATTTTAGGACAAGTCTTGGTCAAAATTTTGCACATTACCTTTACTCAAAGTAATGGCCTACAGAAATTCAGAGATTTTTCAGTAGCAATTTGCAAAATGTGTTTCGTGGGCTAAATCACAAAAATCAGGGATATCATGATAGTCTTCAGTAATCAGTAATGCATATAAAGGCTTTGCAAAACAAAGCCATCACGTTGCTTAGCAAAATGCCATACAGAAAAGAAACAACAGCAAAAATGCGTGACCCCATGTGAAATGAATGAGGCAAGTTTTAGGCATAAGAAGGATGCGTGTATAGCCCCAGATAAGAAGGGGTATCCACATCATCTTTTTTTCTTATTTCTCCATGAAAACATATTCGAGAGTTGATCTCAAGACTGTAGTAACTCAAACACATTTTTGAAACCCTTGTTTAGGGGCAACTTTGACCCCTTTATAAACAATGCAAATTTAGGTGCCATTGCTCATACGAGCAATGGCACCTAAATTTTCATTGTTTACAGAAAGGAATGTGGTAATCTTCATAATGCCTTCATGGTGAGGAGATTAAGTTCAGATTAAGTTCAGGAAAAAACAACCATCTAACTTACTTTTGAGGTCGGCAACTTTCTTTCGTGGAGATTGATCATGAAATATTTTCTACGGTCATTCTCTCCCTTCCGCTGATTCAAGAAGGGCAGTTGTCAGTTTCTGGCAAAAGAATGTGCACAATACTGGTTAACCGCTTAGAGGACTAAGCCTGCCCAGTAAATGTGTGGTTAGGTAAACTGACCGCGCTCGACATGACCCATTGGGTTGACTGGGCCGTAAAACCTCAACACAAACAAACAAACTTACTTCAGTCTTGTGCTCAACCCTCGATATTATATTGTGGGTACCCTTTTGAAGTAACTCAACGAGGCTAGTCTAGTGAGTACCATGACATATGTTTCGTGGAAAAATAAGAAAAACATCAGTATTTTTTTATTGAAAAACACACCTCATCTGGAGCTTTGACTGACTTGTCTGGTGGGAGAACGCAAGGCACTTCATAAGACAGTAATGAGGCTAGATCAGTGCAAACATGCTACAGGCTACATAGATGGTAGGGTATAACATATTTCAGCATGCATACATTACAGCACGAGAGAAGCGAGGTAGACATGCCCCAAGAATAAGCTGGCCAACAGTTAGATGACATTTATGTGAAATGGAGCTGACAGTCAGATGCCCATGCCACTGGTGTTACATGGTGCCTACATCTCCAGTGGATGCAAAATCAGTGGAGGGCAATCTTGTTCACCCATGAGTCTTGATTTTACTTAAACAGGGTGGCCAGGCTCCATTGCACAATCAATAGCTCATCTGACTGCAGATCCAGGGATCACAAGTTTGAATCCCAGCTCAGCCACATAAGTTAATAAAATCATTTCTGTGGTCAGTATTCCACTTCTACTGATTCAAGAAGGGCAGTGGTTAGTAACTGCTGAAAGTATGTGCACAAAGTACTGATGAATCACTTAGAGGACAAAGCTTGCTATGAAAGTATAAATAGATTAATCAAATCAAAATTAAAAAATAAAAGGTAGGATGGATGGATGGATATGTGTGAGCCTGGCATCTGATCGGAGAATCCCATGCAGTATGAAATGTCTTGTCAAATGGATTGTTATGGCATGGGCTGTTATCATATGACACTGCAGAATTACTCTGCTAGTGATTGATGGCAGTCTGATGACAGATATACATTGAAGAGGTATTCAAACCTCTAAATCTTTCTTTTTCTGTGCCAGCACCCAAACCAACCTTTTCCAGCAGGATAATATTTGCATATCATCCTCTGGCAGGATAATCTAGTAAAGTAGGTGTGACAAATTTACTGGTAGGTCACTACAATCTTTATACATGTACTGATCTCTGACCTATATTACAGAAAAAATATATCTAGGGTAGATTTCTTGTGGTATATGGTTTATGAGTACAGATAATGGGTTTAGATTGTACTGTGTCCACGTCCAGTAGCAGGTCACAATAGTTTATGTGTTAACCCTGATCTTGTGTCTGCCTGAGACCTAAGTGTCTTGGACATCTCTCCAGTACTCTGTATCCCATGCTGACCCAATTTGGAGTATGGATATTTCCAGTAAAGATCATTTGTCAGATAGAGAGTTGATCAGTAGGACTACAGACCTGTATTATAGAAAATATCAGTACTTTTCCTGAGTGGGTTAAATTGCATTGTGCAAAATGGTTCCCACCTACTGGGGCTTCCAAATTGGGCTGTTTTGTGCCTGTACAGCAGTTGTTGGTAATCTTATGCAGAAATTGAGTTTGTGAGGTTGGATAAAAGTCCCACAGATTCAGAGGCAGTGCCTGTGGAAGATGGCTCAACAGGACAGTTGACAAGACTGTTTAACATTGACTCAAATCAAACAAGTTTTAAATATTAGGTGTTGGGATCCATAGAGCAGTTCATAGCATGCCTGTTTATAAGTTCAAATCCCAGCTTGGCCACACAACTTTCTTGGCAGTTGATCATAAAATAATTTCTGTAGTTATTTTCCCCTTCTGCTGGTTCAGCAGGTCTCCATAGCAGTCAGTAATACTTCTGACAGCAGGTCCTGGGGTCACAAGATAGAATTTCAGCTCAGCCACATAAGTTGTGGAAATTGATCGGAAAATCATTTCTACAGTCCTTCTCCCCTTCCAGTGGTTTAAGAAGGGCAGTTGTCAGTAACTGACCGAAGTATGTGCACAAGTACTGGTTTAAACCACTTAGAGGAATAAGCCTGCCCAGGAAAAGTGTGGGTAGGTTAACTGGCCAGCTTTATTTGATCTGAATTGAGTTGACTGGACTGTATAATTCCAATTCCAACTCAAACTCAGCTGATTCAAGAAAGTCATTTGTCAATTACTGGCAAAAGTATGTGCACAAAGTACTATTTAACTGCTTAGATGACTACTCATGCCCACTAAAAGTGAGTAGGTGGACTGACTGGCAAGACATACATGATTTTAAGATTGTTGACTGGACTGTAAAATTCAATCGAAGTCAAAAGTTTAGATATCAGAGTGCAGTTCTTCAGATTTAGTCTTCCAGTTTTAGAGAAAAAATTCTTGGATCTTTTGTTTCACTTTGACAGGTATGAAGATGTTGGAAGATTTCTTCAGGTCCCACCTTCTTGGTAAGAGGGTTGAATTCAAGATTTAGTTGTCAGCATGTTGTTGACTACATTTCTGAGTTTTTATCAAAGGAGTTTCATGGATTTGTTTCACATTTTCAGGAGTTTAGGTATCAGTAGGTATTTTCAGGTCCTGTTGTTTTGTTTGTCAGAGGGTTTCAAGGTATCAGAGGATTGTTTTTAGCTCACCTGAGTATGCTCAGGATGAGTTATTGTGATTACTTTTCGTCCGTGCATCCATCCATCCGTTAACATTTTCAAACCACTTCTCCTCTGAAGCCTCTGGGCCAATGTTGCTCAAATTTCTTGTGGCCCCGCCCTTAGGTTGGGGGAACAAAGGATTGCTAAAATGGTTGTGGTCCATTGACCAAGATGGCCGCCATGCCCATATATGGTAAAAACCTTTAAAAATCTTCTTCTCCAGAACAGAGGATGCCTTGGGGCTGAATCGTTGCACAAATGATCAGGGATGGGAGGTCTACCAAAATTGCAAAAATAATGGTTGTATATTGACACTTGACCTTTTTACGGCAAGGTCAAGTTTGCTTCCCTATGCATTTGTATGGGCACCATACATTAGTACGGGAAAAATGTTGAGAATTACAAACAACTTCTCCTCTGAAGCCTCTGGGCCAATGTTGCTCAAATTTTATGTGGAACCTCCTTAGGTTGGGAAAAAGAAAAATTGCTAAAATGGTCGCAGTCCATTGACCAAAATAGCTGTCGTGCCCATATTTGGTAAAAACCTTTAAAAATCTTCTTCTTCAGAATCAGATAAGCCCTAGGGCCTTATCTTTGCACAAATCCTTGGGGACAGGAGATCTACCAAAATAGCTAAAATGATTTTCCTACATTGACGTTTGACCTTTTTAAGGCAAGGTCAGATTTGCTTCCCCATGCTTTTGTATGGGCCCTATACACTATATAGGAAAATGTTGAGAATTCATATTTTGAACATCTCCTCTATAATCCAGTTGAATGGAAATGATGATGAGCATTAGGTGCTTATGAGACAAAAATAGCCAAATGAGCCAATAGAAAATCCAAGATGGCCACCACAGTCACCATCTTGAAAATCAGTTTTTGACATCTTATCTCAGACCATAGATCACTTTGAGCTGAAACTTGCTCTTTAACAACAGGATGACTTCTGGGTCAAAACAAGCTAAAATTATGTCAATTGAATATCTAAGATGGTTACAATGGTTCTGCTTCAATGAACAAGATGGCCACCAGAGCTAAAAAATAAAAAAAACTTCAAACAACATCTCGTCCTTGGCCAATGGCCTGATTTCAAAATATTTGCATAGAAGTGTTCCACCAATGGCCCTCAACCAAAAATACTAAAATGGCTCCACTTGGCAGAACAAAATGGTGGCCAGAGCTAAAAATAGAAAAAAAAACCTTTAAAAAGAAATCTCCTCCACTGTTACAGTGAGCCAGTGTCCTGACTTCACAAAGTAATTTCACAGAAGCATTCCTCTTATAGCCCTTTACCAAAATTGCTAAAAAAGTTCTGCTCGGCTGAAGAAAATGGCAACCAGAGCTAAAAATAGAAAAATATCTGTAAACATTTCCTTGACCAGTGGACTGATTTCAAAATGCCGGTCTCGGTATCTCAGTGGTGATCAGGACGTTGCGGGTTTGAGCCCAGCCTAGGTCGGCAACATTCTTTTGTGGAGATTGATCATGAAATATTTTCTACAGTCATTCTCTCCCTTCCGCTGATTCAAGAAGGGCACTTGTCAGTTTCTTGCAAAAGAATGTGCACAATACTGGTTAACTGCTTAGAGGATTAAGCCTGCGGAGTAAACGTTTGGTTAGGTAAACTGACCGCGCTCGACATGACCCCATTGGGTTGACTGGGCTGTAAAACATTAACACAAACAGACAACTCAAAATGATTTCACAGAAATGTTTCTCTTATCCCCCTTTACCAAAATTGCCCAAATGGTTCTGCTCTGCTGAACAAAATGGTCACCAGAGCTAAAAATAGAAAAACCTTTAAAAGACCCTAGATTTCATCAAAAGAAACATCCGCACCAAAGACCCGCGTATCAGAGAAGTAGCATATAAAACCCTAATGCGACCCATCCTTGAATACTCTTCTCCCATCTGGAGCCCCCACACCCAAACACTAACTCACAAAGTTGAAATGGTTCAGAGGTGGGCTGCTCGTTGGACACTTAGTCGCTATTCAACCTATGACAGTTTTACTAGCATGCTCGGAGAGCTTGGATGGAGGTCTCTTGAGGACAGGCATACAGATGCATAGTTATGGCTATTTTACAAAATAGTGCATGGGCTTGTAGCAGTACCAATGCCACCATATGTTGTGCACACCTAGTTTTTACAGGACATTCAAAGTTGCACCCACTGGCATTTATACAAATCCACACATCTGCCGACTATTACAAGTACTCATTTTTCCCCCTCGCCATTGTTCAATGGAATAGGCTGCCTCCGAACATGGCATTACTGCCAGACCTTGAATCCTTCAGACTGGCAATCAGCAGTCTGACCTACTCCATGCCCTAGATTGGAAGCATTGTTTTTAACCATTTATCTTTGCACTTTGTCTTGATCAGACTTTTTAACCTATCATCTTTATTTCATCCTCACTATATTTCACCTCTTTGTCTTATTTTTAACTCACTGTACTGACGCACGGTCTGAAGCAGACCAGACACCTGCACATAATCCCCCCCGAGAGGGTGATGCAGTATCAGTAGATAGATAGATAAATAGATAGATAGATAGATAGATAGATAGATAGATAGATAGATAGATGACATCTCAGTGGCCAGTGGCAAGATTTAAAAATAATTTCACATCAATTTTCCTATTATGCCCCTTTGCCAAAATTGCTAAAATGGTTCTGCTCTGCAGAAGAAAATGGTTGTCAGAGCTAAAAATAGAAAAAAAAAAAACTTGAAAGGACAGGATAAGTAGGTGAACCAAATGACCTGAAAAATATCTGAACTTTTTTTTACTTATCGCGATTTGAAAATTTCAGCATTTTAACCTTGTAAGCAAGATATCTCAAAAACTGTTTAAGCCATTGCCTTGTCATAAGTTTCAATATTTGACAATACTGAAAAAATGTTGCATGGCATCTGCATATCTGCAGTGGTGGTTTCACTCAGGTGAGCAAATTGTGGCCCATGTGCCTCTTGTATTATTTAGGGTGCTGTCTCCATTTTTTATCAAGGGAGTTTCTGGATATTTTGGTTAATAATTTCCAGAGTTCAGGAATCAGAGTTTGTTAAGGGTTTTTTGTCAGAGGTTTTCAAACTGTCAGTCTGTTTGTCAAAGATGAAGTGTTTCTTCAGGTCCTCTGTACTTTGTGTGTCAGAGGGTTTTATGGTTTAGATATTGGAAAGTTTCTTCATGTACAGTCTGTTTGTTGGAGGTTTTGGTATCAAAGGTTTCTTCAGATCCTTTTTTTGTTGTTTTTTTGTGGGTTTACAGTTTGTCAGATGGTTTCTTCAGGTTCTCTATGTTTGTCAAAGGTTTGAGTGTCAGAACATTGCTTCGGGTTCTTTGGTTTGGTGTGTCAGATGTTTCAAGGTTTAAATGTCGGAGGGTTTCTTCGGGTTTGCTTTTTCAGTTTGAGAGGTTTGGGTATCAAATGATTTTAAGGTTTATCTGATAGAGGGTTGTTTTTCAGGGCAAGTATTTCAGGTTGTCAGAGGTTTAGATGTCAGGTTCTTCAGGTCCAGTCTTTGTCAGAGAGGTAAAGTAGAGTCTTTGTGGCTTATTTCAGTTTTATTTCAAAGGTTGGTAAGTAAGTGTTGTTGGGTATGTAGTGTTTCATAAGTAGGTTTAGGCATCAAAAGGTTTCTTGAGGTCCAGTTTTTCAGTGGTATCATGGATATTGTATCTCATTTTGTCAAGTTTTAAGGTGTTGCGGTGTTCCATCAGGTCCTGTTCCTTTGGTTTATCAGATTTGGTTTATCAGTGGTATCATGGATATTGTATCTCAGTTTGTAAAGTTTTAAGGTGTTGGAGTGTTCCATCAGGTATTGGAAGGTTTCTTCATGTACAGTCTGTTTGTTGGAGGTTTTGGTATCAAAGGTTTCTACAGATCCTTTTTTGTTGTTGTTTTGTGGGTTTAAAGTTTGTCAGATGGTTTCTTCAGGTTTTCTATGTTTATCAAAGTTTTTGGTGTCAGAACATTGCTTCGGGTTCTTTGGTTTGGTTTGTCAGAGGTTTCAAGGTTTAAATGTCGGAGGGTTTCTTCGGGTTTGCTTTTTCAGTTTGAGAGGTTTGGGTATCAAAATGATTTTAAGGTTTATCTGATAGAGGGTTGTTTTTCAGGGCAAGTATTTCAGGTTGTCAGAGGTTTAGATGTCAGGTTCTTCAGGTCCAGTTTTTGTCAGAGAGGTAAAGTAGAGTCTTTGTGGCTTATTTCAGTTTTATTTCAAAGGTTGGTAAGTAAGTGTTGTTGGGTATGTAGTGTTTCATAAGTAGGTTTTGGCATCAAAAAGTTTCTTGAAGTCTAGTTTTTCAGTGGTATCATGGATATTGTATCTCAGTTTATCAAGTTTTAAGGTGTTGGAGTGTTTCATCAGGTATTGGAAGGTTTCTTCATGTACAGTCTGTTTGTTGGAGGTTTTGATATCAAAGGTTTCTTCAGATCTCTTTTTTGTCTGTTGTTGTTTTGTGGGTTTAAAGTTTGTCAGATGGTTTCTTCAGGTTCTCTATGTTTGTCAAAGTTTTTGGTGTCAGAACATTGCTTCGGTTTCTTTGGTTTGATGTGTCAGAGGTTTCAAGGTTTAAATATCGGAGGGTTTCTTCGGGTTTGCTTTTTCAGTTTGAGAGGTTTGGGTATCAAATGATTTTAAGGTTTATCTGATAGAGGGTTGTTTTTCAGGGCAAGTATTTCAGGTTGTCAGAGGTTTAGATGTCAGGTTCTTCAGGGCCAATCTTTGTCAGAGAGGTAAAGTAGAGTCTTTGTGGCTTATTTCAGTTTTATTTCAAAGGTTGGTAAGTAAGTGTTGTTGGGTATGTAGTGTTTCATAAGTAGGTTTTGGCATCAAAAGGTTTCTTGAGGTCTAGTTTTCCAGTGGTATCATGGATATTGTATCTCAGTTTGTAAAGTTTTAAGGTGTTGGAGTGTTCCATCAGGTATTGGAAGGTTTCTTCATGTACAGTCTGTTTGTTGGAGGTTTTGGTATCAAAGGTTTCTTCAGATCCTTTTTTGTTGTTGTTGTTTTGTGGGTTTAAAGTTTGTCAGATGGTTTCTTTAGGTTCTCTATGTTTGTCAAAGTTTTTGGTGTCAGAACATTGCTTCGGGTTCTTTGGTTTGGTATGTCAGAGGTTTCAAGGTTTAAATGTCGGAGGGTTTCTTCGGGTTTGCTTTTTGGGTTTGAGAGGTTTGGGTATCAAATGATTTTAAGGTTTAGCTGATAGAGGGTTGTTGTTCAAGGCAAGTATTTCAGGTTGTCAGAGGTTTAGATGTCAGTTTCTTCAGGTCCAGTTTTTGTCAGAGAGGTAAAGTAGAGTCTTTGTGGCTTGTTTCAGTTTTATTTCAAAGGTTGGTAAGGTAAGTAAGTGTTGTTGGGTATGTGGTGTTTCATAAGTAGGTTTTGGCATCAAAAGGTTTCTTGAGGTTCAGTTTTTCAGTGGTTTCATGGATATTGTATCTCATTTTGTCAAGTTTTAAGGTGTTGCGGTGTTCCATCAGGTCCTGTTCCTTTGGTTTATCAGATTTTTAGGTATCAACAAGTTTGAAAGATTGAAAATTGGAGGATTTCACGAGGTCAAGTTTTTGTTATCCTTCATCTTGTGACTGAATTCAAACCTTGTGACATCTGACAACTTCAGATCATGGCACTCTATTATTATTGACCCTCTTTCTGTACGAAAAGAACAGTGGGGATATTATGATCCCCTCTGTCAATCTATCCATTCTGTCTGTCTGTCTATAATGGTATATCTTCCTGCACTGTTGCATGGTTTCAGCCAACTTTGCTGCATTCCTTTCCCATTTGCTAGGCTCTTGCAGTGTCCTATTGATTTCTGGCCCTGAGCAAGGGATCAAAAGGTTAAATACTTTGATGTTTGTTACTAACTCTGTTTTCTCTTAAACAATTAGGTGCAGGATTTAAAGGTACTTTTGCTGTTTACCTTCTTGTATGCTAAAGTCATGAAATATATAATGAACTTTTTACTCTGACTCCTAGGGTCTACTGTCCTCTGTCTATTTAACCTTCTGTCTTCTTTGATAGTTTGGAACACAGGAAATAGAAATGTAAGTTAGATCCTAGCTGGTCTACCCCTATGGCTCAGTTGGATGGTGATCAGGAGGTCCCAGGTTTGATCTCTGCCTGGTCCAGCAACATTTTTCCTTGAAGATTGATCATGAAATAGTTTCTAAAGTCAATTTTTCTCTTCTGCTGACTCAAAAAGGGCAGATGTCAGTTTCTAGTTACAGAATGTTCACAAGTACTGGAAAACCATTTTGAATGTTAAGCCTGCCTGGGAAAAGTGTGGTAAGGTAAACTGACCAGCTCATCATGACCTTAGTAGGTTGACTAGGCCATTATAAAGCCTACACTGAAAAAAAAACACATCCTAGCTCTAGGCATTTCTAATGAGTACCCACAACACATGTTTTTGTGGGGAAATAAGAAAACTATTGATAGTTAGATGGCAGCAGGCCCAGTGCAAATTTTAGGTCAAGTTTGGTTATGGTTGGAAAACGTGCCTTATCTGGAGCTATGGCAGATATAGTATGCTGTGGTCATGCATTACTCCATGAGTTATTAGTGCTGTGGTGGGTAACATTTAATTCATGAAGGTGGGATTGCCACTGACAAATATCCATAGGTTAAATATATGCTGATATCTCCCACACAGGTGGTTGCACAGGATGGACGTGGTCTTCCTGCATTGTTACATGCTCACTCCCTGCCTAGCATGTTGATATATGTTTTCTGTAGCATTTCAGTGTTGATCTAGCCTCATTACTGTCGCATAAGCACAACTGAAACATACTATCTTCTGATAGGGCATCCCTATCTGTATCAAACCTACATTATAGTCGTTTCTCTGCTATGCAGCAATTTGCTAAGCAATGTCATGGCATCCTTTTGCAAGTGGCTTCATTGTGCAAGAGGTGCAATACTGATTACACAAGACACATTAGCCATGATTTTCATGATTCAGCTCATGGAACACATTTTACTTATTGTGACAAAAAAAAAAATCTTGGCATTGCTTTAAGTAAAAGTAGTGTTAAAATTTGTAAAAAATAAAGAAAAAAAAAAGGAAAGAAAACCTTGAAAATTTTATGTATACATTTAGCATTAGTTTATTCTATGGCGCAAAATGCATTGATGGTTAGTATAAATTTCAGCAGATAATTAATTATCTTGCCTAAACAAAGTTTGGCCCTTTTTTGGCTTAGCACAAAATTGTTTAGTTTTGTGCTTACAAAACTGTTGTTTTTTTTACAGAGAAAAGAAGACTTCACATTTCATGTGACTTATCTGCTAGGCAGACATTTCACATGTATTGTCAAGCTCTATTTTCTCTGAAAAATGAAAAACAAAAAAATTGTCTGTTGTAGTTAATCGTTATCAACACTAAGGGTACTGATAGAGATGTTATTGTCATCCTAGTGTCAGCATTAGTATGTGAGTCATGCTTTGTTAACCCATTTATTTTAAGTGAACTCTTCTGTAGCAACACTTTAGGACAGTCTATTTCCAAAAGCAGGTATCTGGATAGTTTTTACGATCACTATGTTTTATAAAAATTCCTGTAATTAATGCAAACAGTGTATACCCTGATCAGACACTACATTTTGCAGCATCTGATCTGGGTCAACACTGGTTACCAATTATCCTTTTGGGGGTTCCTGACTAACATCAGTTAAAGTTCTACAGTAAAGACTTTTAACCTTTTACCACTCATTTATCCGGTGACTAGATGATATTTTTCTTATTTTTCTCAGAAAACAGGATTTGTTGATATTTCATGCAAACTTTCTACTTTTCCAAGAAAACAGTTTTTTACATTTCATGCAAAGTGTTCTTAGTATACAGTTTGTATGAAATGTCAAATCCCTTTTTTCTGGGGAAAATAAGAAAATATTTTCAAATTATCATCTGTTGAACTCTTTACCCAGCATGCTTGGCAGTAAAATACACAACAAAAAGGCCCACAAAAGTAACAGGCATTAGAGGACATGTTTGTCTGGCTGTAGCAATATCTGCTCTACTGTTTGTAAAACGAAATTGTTGAATAGACATTTCTGCTGCAAAGTCTTTTTTCTAAATAGCAAATAGTACTGAACCTGACCAGAATGCTCCTTTAGGAGCAGTCTGATCTGGATCTACAGTTTTTTTTTTCTGACTTTTTTTGGAAGTGTCCAATTGTCCAAGTGGTTAGTGCTCCTGACTTCAGGTCAAAGGTTCCAGGTTTGGAGGCAGAATTCACCTCATGACTGTACTGTGCTTCATTGCAACGAGCCTATCGTTATCACCTTTCCATTATCTGGATATGACATATATAATATTGATAGGGATGTAAAACACCAAACCTTCATCATCATCTGACTATTAGGTATCTGCATTTTTATACCCTGCCACACAATAGTGGTGGGGTATTATGGTTTCATGTTGGTCATCTGTGAGTCCATCCATCTGTCCGTTCATCAGTCTGTCCATCGTACGTCCGTCCGTCCATTTTTCGTTTCCTGATGATAACTTGAGTAAACATCAATGGGTTTTCACCAAACTTGGTATGTGCATTGATATTGTGGAGATCTGGTTTGGGATTGCTAATGGGCAAATTTTGTCAATTTTTGACGGAGTTATCTCCGGAGACATGCCCATATTTTCGTTTCCAGACTATAACTTGAGTAAATAACAAGGGATTTTCACCAAACTTGCTATAGGCATTGACATTAAGGAGATCTGGTTTGGGATTGCTAAAGGGCAAATTTTTCCAAATTTTTACGAACTTATCTGCCCAAGACACGCCCATATTTTGGTTTCCGGATGATAACTTTAGTAAATAACAAGGGATTTTAACCAAACTTGCTATATGTATTGACAGTAAGGAGATCAGGTTCGGAATTGCTAATGGGCAAATTTCATCAAATCTTTACGGAGTTATCTGCCCGAAACACGTCCATATTTTCATTTCTGGATGATAACTTGAGTAAATAACAAGGCCTTTTAACCAAACTTGCTATATGCATTGATATTATCAAGATCTGCTTTAGGATTGTTATCTGTCCATTGATATTATCAAGATCTGGTTTAGGATTGTTATCTGTCCCTCCATCATTTTTTTTCCACACATTTTTGCAATGATAACTTTTATACATAAACAAATAATTGCTATGGCAGGTATTATACTTGCGGTGCTTTTATTAGTGTTAATACAGAATGCTCTATACTACTACCTCTAATAATTTTGAAATTTACTTTGTGTGTGATCTTTAACCCTTGCCAAGCTGAATAAATTAAGAGGTCATGCCCACTTATAATTTCCAGCCAATCAGATAAATTAATCTGGGTGTTTGATAGAAATTCATATTTCATAACAAACAGTGCAGATCCAGATCAGTTAGCTTCTTAGAAGCCAACTGATCTGGATCTACAGATCCAGATCAGTTAGCTTCTTAGAAGCCAACTGATCTGGATCTACACTATTTGCTAAGACAGGGCATGTTGTGTTCAGCAAGAGAAGGGTAAAACTGACCATTGACCTTATATTTACTTGTTCCTTTGTATTAAAACAGCATGAGATAGGCAAATTCAGCAGAAAATGAATGGATGATGTTTTTTTTTTCCTATTTTTCTCTGAAAATAATTTGCATTAAATATCAAAATCTGTTTTCTGAGAAAATTAAAAAAAATATTTAAAAAATGTCTACAATTTTTTTTTTTACTAGCAGGGGGTGGTCGGGTGGTGCGAAGGTGCTGTGTATCTTACATCACTGGGGCGTCCAACTGATATTGGCTTACAGTTGGGCAAGGCCTGCTATCCTTGTAGTGGGTAAGGGTAGAGGGGGAATGTTTTTATTTCTTCTGTTTCTTCACTTCCATTCCTGTTCCTCTTTCTTCCCTGTCCCTCTCTTTCATCTCCTCTACTCTCTCTTCTATCTATTTTCTCCCTTTCTCTGGGAGACTACACAAAATGACCCTCAAGGGTTGACGTGTCGTTAAACCACAACACAATAAACAATAAACAATTTTTACCAGCAATTTTTGGATTAAACTGTACATCTCCAGATTTGTTGAGGTCTTTGAATCATACATTAAACACAAGAGAGCCTCCATGAACAGTCATCTCTCAACTATAGCCAGCTCAGTATAACAGCCACCTCAGTACTATAGGTACCTCAGTATAAGACATAGCTTCAGATATTTTTCTTATTTCTGCATAAAAAGATATGTTGTGGGTACTCATTAGAAGTGCTTTGGTGAGGTGCTTCTAATGAGTACCACTGCTACCAGTTCTCTCTTCACTCCACCTCTCTTTTAAAACATGTGGCCATGTGTACAGCTCTTGTATGCCGAGTGCAATGCTCCATGCCAGCGAGACTTGGCCATTGACAAAGCCAAACCTCCAGTCTGCAGCAAAATGACAGGGCAATGATCAGACAGATCTGCAGTGTCAGACAGCAAGACATTGTCACCACCAGGTCCAATGAGCTACTTGTGGGACTTGGCATTGAGGATCTCGACTGCATTCTGAAGGAGAGAAGACTCTGATGGTATGGACTCCAATGGTGCAGTCAAGACAGCCTTTGACATACAGGTTGATGGAAAGCGTTGGCCTGGGAGGCCCAAGATAACATGGAAACAGCTGACAGAGAGGGATTGCAGAGTGGAAGCTCTTGGCCATCAACCTTCATGATAGACATACCTGGAGATCTGGTGTGAGATCTGCCATGCGCGCAGCAAGCCAGCTATCTGGAAGGGGGCCCACTGGTGTGGATGTTGCCCCTGTACCTGCATGTTAATCAAAAATCCGATTGTGATGATGATACCGCATTTTTGTTCAGAATTCAGAAAAAAAAATCAGTAATATTCAGTTGAAAAATGTGCCTTATCTGGAGCTATGTAATAGCCCTTTTCAGAGTTCTAAAAGATTTTAGTATAAATTTAACTTTTCCATAACAGCCACCTCTCTGCAATGGTAACTGTGCCTCCCCAGGTGTGGCTGTTGTAGGGAAGCTATATTCGGTATCTGTTAACCCACTTATGTCCAGTGAACTGTTCTATTACAGCTCTTTGGACTTGTCTATTTCTAATAACAGGATGTCTGGTTAGTTAATTAATTTTTATCATTACTATGTTTTATAGAAATTTCTGTAGTTAATGCAAACAGTGTAAAGCCTGATCAGATGCTGCATTCTGTGGCAGCTGACCTGGGTCTTCACTGTTTGCCAATGTCCCCTTTATGGGTCACTAGGCATAAATGAGTTAGTTATTTAAGTATCGTATCCCTTGCATGCCTATAGTCTTTTAAATCAATGCTTGGTTGTTTGTGTGTAAGGGCCCAAAGATTCCTTTGATGTGAGTATCAACTAGTTCTGTGACCCTAAGGTCAAAGACACAGACAAAGAAAATTCACTGTCGGACCTGCTTTTAGCATGGTGTGATATAAGGGTCGGGTCCATTTTTCTGTCCATTCATCCAACAATCCATCATCATCTGTATCAACCCTAACTATGACCCTAATGTTTAATATCATTTCCCAAGAACTGTAATGGCTACAGTGATGGTAATTGGTGTAAACAGGCACTTCGGGATGACAACTCAGCAGTAGCCATATTTGACCTTGAACTATATTTCATAGTTCACCAACTATGTAAATTTGTGTGGCACAACATAGCCTTTGGCGGAATTCTTGTTTCATAAATTTTATATTCAAGATTTTATAACATCTCCTGACTAAATGGATGTAGCTCATACTTGGATTAAAGTTAGAAACTGATCCTAAGATTTCACTACAAAATCCTAATCAGTGGCCATGAGGTCTTGTCACTGCCATAGGTCTAGATAAGAGTTGTTGTCAAGTGAATATTTTTTCTTATTTCTCCATAAAAACATATATTGTGGGTACTCATTAGAAGCACCTCACCAAGGCACTTCTAATGATTATCCACAACATTAATTTTCATGGAGAAATAAGAAAAATATCAATATGTTTGGATTTTAAAAAAAATACAAAAAACATCTTATCAAGAGCTATGACTGTTTTTTCTTTTTTTTTTCAATTGATGGACACTGTGCATTTTCTGTCTGGTGACAAGTCAGTTATAGTTGCATCTTCTCAGCATATGAACCCATTTATGCCATGTGGACTTTTCTACCTTAACTGTTTGGACTGGTCCATTTCCAGTAGAAGGAATGTCTAGTTAATTTTCATTCTGTCCCTGTTTTATAGAACTACTTGTTTTTAATGCAAAGAGTGTAGATCCTGATCAGACACCACTGTGGCATCTGATCTGGGTCTGAACTGTTTGCCAATATCCCTTTTAAAAATGCTAAGGCATAAATGAGTTAACATCATTCCCTCTGACAAAGAACAATCGGTAGTTTACTGTTGTTTGGTGGAAGACTTGAATAAATAAGATCTAATAGTGCTTGTCAGTGTCCATTAACACTTGTCCTGCTGAACCCAGAATAACGCTGTATTTGCAAACAGTGTAGATCCAGATCAGTTGGCTTCTGAACTGATCTGGATCTTTGCAAACAGTGTAGATCCAGATCAGTTGGCTTCTGAACTGATCTGGATCTGCACTGTTTGCCAGTAAGTATGAGAATTTGTAGCAACAATCTGAATCAAGTAATCTAATTGGCTAAAAATTAGCAGTTGGCATGGCATCTTAATTTATTCAGCAGGACAAGGGTAAAACCATAGTTGCGTCTTCACTTACATTAACAGCATTCAGTCTGACAAGAATTATCAGTAGTTTACTCCTGTATGGTGGAAGACTTGAGTGTATATCTGATGGTACATGTCAGGGATCAGTAACACATGCATTTATCATAATGATTGTGGGATTTAACAAGATCTAATCATAGTTGCATCTTCACAACTTACATTAACATCATTCGCTCTGACAAGAATCATCAGAAGTTTACTCCTGCAAAGTGGAAGACTTGAGTAAATATGATGTGATGATGCTTGTGAGGGATCAGTAACACATGCATCTAACATAATGGTGAGGTTTAACAAGGTATAATCATAGTTTCATCTTCACAACTTAAATTAAAGAGGAACACAACCTTAAAGCACATTTCTCCACAAAACATATGTTGTGAGTACTCATTAGAAGCACTGCACCAAGGCACTTCTAAATGAGTACTAACAACATTAATTTTCATTGAAAAATAAGAAAAATATCAATACTTATGGATTGAAAAAAAAATCCTATCAAGAGCTATGACTGGCTTTTTTTTTCTTTTTTTTTTTTCTTTTTTTTTTTCATTTGATGGACACTGTGTATTCAGGTGAGCTTTCCTGTCTGGTAACAAGTCAAATATAGTTGCATCTTCTCAGCATATGACCCCATATATGCTGTATGGACTCTTCTACCTTAACTGTTTGGACTGGCCCATTTCCAGTAGAAGGGATGTCTGGTTAATTTTCATTCTTACCATGTTTTATAGAAATACTTATTTTTTAATGCAAAGAGTGTAGATCCTGATCAGACACCACTGTGGCATCTGATCTGGGTCTGAACTGTTTGCCAGTATCTCTTTTAAAGAATGCTAGGCATAAATGAGTTACCATCATTCCCTCTGACAAAGAACAATTGGTAGTTTACTGTTGTTTGGTGGAAGACTTGAGTAAATAAAAAAGATCTAATAGTGCTTGTCAGTGTCCATTAACACTTGTCCTGCTGAACCCAGATATACACTACATTTGCAAACAGTGTAGATCCAGATCAGTTGGTTCTGAAGAAGCCAACTGATCTGGATCTGCACTGTTTGCCAGTAAGTATGAGAATTTGTTGCTACAATCTGAATCAAGTAATCTGATTGGCTAAAAATTAGCAGTTGGCATGGCATCTTAATTTATTCAGCAGGACAAGGGTAAAACCATAGTTGCGTCTTCACTTACATTAACAGCATTCAGTCTGACAAGAATTATCAGTAGTTTACTCCTGTATGGTGGAAGACTTGAGTAAATATGATGTGATGATGCTTGTCAGGGATTAGTAACACATGCAGCTAACATAATGGTGGTGGGTTCAAATATTGAGTAAATATGATCTGATGGTGCTTGTCAGGGGTCATTAACACATGCATTTAACATAATGGCTGTGGGGTTTAACAAGATCTAATCATAGTTGCATCTTCACAACTTACATTAACATCATTCACTCTGACAAGAATCATCAGAAATTTACTCCTGCAAAGTGGAAGACTTGAGTAAATATGATGTGATGATGCTTGTCAGGGATCAGTAACACATGCATCTAACATAATGGTGGTTGGTTCATAGTTGGTTCTTCACAACTTACATTAACATCATTCACTCTGACAAAAATTATCAATAGTTTACTCCTGTATGGTGGAAGACTTGAGTAAATATGATGTGATGATGCTTGTCAGGGATTAGTAACACATGCAGCTAACATAATGGTGGTGGGTTCATAGTTGGTTCTTCACAACTTACATTAACAGCATTCACTCTGACAAAAATTATCAATAGTTTACTCCTGTATAGTTGAAGACTTGAGTAAATATAATGTGATGATGCTTGTCAAGGATTAGTAACACATGCAGCTAACATAATGGTGGTGGGTCCATAGTTGGTTCTTCACAACTTACATTAACACCATTCACTCTGACAAAAATTATCAATAGTTTACTCCTGTATGGTGGAAGACTTGAGTAAATATGATGTGATGATGCTTGTCAGGGATTAGTAACACATGCATCTAACATAATAGTGGTGGATTTAACAAGATCAAATCATACATAGTTGCATCTTCACAACTTACATTAAAGGGGAACACAGCCTTAAAGCACATTGTACTGCAAAGTAAAGAGCTTTACAAACCATGAATTTTGCTACAAATTTTACCAAAATAGATCAAGAATTAAGGAGGTTATGGACAATGGAATATTTCAACATTGGAGGTATGGGCACTGCCATTTTGACCTTTTAGTGGGGTTTCACAAAATATAAGATTTGATTTTAAAAGTTGTTCTTCTTGAAAATTTGGATTACTTTTGGGGAGAAATGATTCCCTGTCACCATAATAATGCACATGATCAACACTGTAGCAAAGTATTCTTGAAGACCCATTATAATTAGGTTTTGGGCTGTCACAATAAAGCCTAACCATTCAGCCAGTTTGAAAATTTCAAACCATTGTAACTTCCCTATTTCTCAACTGATTTTGATAAAAGTTGCATCATAGTAAATGGTTTGCTTAGCTCTTTTCTCCAGAAAACACTTACAACTTTCATTGCCTTTCCCTTTAACATCATTCACTCTGACAAGAATTATCAGTAGTCTACTCTTGTATGGTGGGAGACTTGAGTAAATATGATCTAATGATGCTTGTCAGGGATTAGTAACACATGCATCTAACATGATGATGGTGGATTTAACAAAGTTTAATCACAGGTGCATCTTCACAACTTACATTAATATCATTATACCCCCTGCAAACCTTTTTTGTGGTGGGGTATACTGTTTTCAGTGCATACCGTCCATCCATATATGTGTCCATCCGTGACACTCTTGGAGTTATTGCCCTTTGTAAAATTTTTTCTTAATGCAGTAAAAAGTTTGTGCGTACACTATCTCTTTAACCAATTGCTGGAATTTGATCAAACTAGCACAGATACATCATCAGGATAGGGGAAAAATGTGATTAGATTTTGGTAACATTGACCTCATTTTCAATGTCACTACATTATAAATATTCAAAAAATTAGCCTTGTATACACTCTATCTCATGAATCAATAAATGGAATTTGATCAAACTAGCACAGATACATCATTGGGATTGCTAAAAAAAGCTTATGTGCAAATTTTATCTTGAACTAATGGCTGGAATTTGAACAAATTAGCACAGATACTTTGTTAGGACATTGACCTCATTTTCAAGGTCACTACATCTCATGAATCAATAGATGGAATTAGTTCAAACTAGCACAGATACTTCAGTGGAATGGGAGAAGGAAGTGATTACATTTTAGTGACCTGGACCTCATTTTCAAGGCCCCACTGACACTTTGAAACTAAAATTTTGATATAAGAAAGCTTATGTGTACACTATCTCTGGAACAAATGGTTGGAATTTTACCAAACCAGCTCAGATGCATCAATTGTGGGTGGGGATAGGAGGTGTTGAAGAAGTCATTTGATTTTACCTTTACCTTATTTTCAAGGTCACTACATTATAAAGACTCTAAAAATGAGTCTTGTGTGCTACCTATTTCATGAATCAATTGATGGAATTTGACCACACTTACACAGCTTTATCAATCACATATGCTTCAGCTATGAAAAGCAATACCAAACACTGAAAAAAGAGGGTCATTCATATACTTTCAGAACAGAAAAAAGGGGGCTTTTTGGGCTACACTGCCATATTACACCTTGTGTAGGGAGTTACCCCCTTGAGGTGCAGGGAGTATCTAATAAGCATTGCTTATTGATACTTTTTTCATTCACTCTGACAAGAATTACCATATTCGACCTAATTACCGCACTGTGTGCTTAGGTTTTTCAAAATTACAGGGAACACTCGGCTGTGGTAAAATACGTATCTATCTGCTAAGGATACACTATTAAAAAAAAGTCAGAAAAGGCCTTGTTTGATGATAATTATGCGTTTTTTTCTAATTTTATTTATAAAGGCATATGTTGTGGGTACTCATTTGGATTGCATCAACAAGTCGATGCAATTCAAATGAGTACCCACAACATATGCCTTTATAAAGAAGTAAAGAAAAAGTACACTGGCTGTAATCTGAAAACTACGGAATTTCTCGACTGTGCGCTTATAGGGGTATGTGTGGTAACTAGATCGAATACGGTATTAGCAATTTACTCTTGTATGTTGGGAGATCAGTAAATATGATCTGATGGTGCTTGTCAGACATCATCAACAGTTATGCATCTAACATAATGGTGGTGGTTTTAACAAGATCTAATCATAGTTGCATCTTCACAACTTACATTAACCCTTGTCCTGCTGAACCTGGATACACTCTGTCTTTGCAAACAGTGTAGATCCAGATCAGTTGGCTTCTGAAGAAGCCAACTGATCTGGATCTGCACTGTTTGCCATTAAGTATGTGACCTTGTATCAACAAACTGGATCAAGTAACCTAATTGGCTGAATATTTGAAGTAGGTGTGGCATCCTAATTTATTCACCAGAGCAAAGGTTAACAACATTCACTCTGACAAAGATTTATCAGCAGTTTACTCTTGTATGGTGGGAGACTTGAGTAACTAAGATCTGATGATGCTTTTCAGTGTCTAGTTGCATTTGTAAGAAATACAGTTGTAGTATGATCACATCAAGACCTATCACTTGACAGGATAGCTCACGAAAAGTTGCACAGGTTCATTATTTGAAAAATTTGTCATTTGTGACTTGATCCCTGGGTCACTGCTGGGTGAGAGAGAGTCTTGCTCTTTGGATGAGTATCTAGCACCAACCCAAATATCAATGACATGCCTCCTGACACTCAGGAGATATACATATCTTAAAAACTTTAAAATAAAAACTTAAGTATGAAAATTCTAAGCCTCCAATGAAGTTAACTTTGGACCATTGTTTAACATCACTACTTATCCCCACGCTTTATTGATAGGTATATTGTGAGTGCCTCTGTCTGTCCCTCTGTCCTTCCATCTGTTTGTCACACTATCTCCTCCTAAACTGCTGTGTGGAATTTTAACCAAACTTGCTTCATGACTTCCCTGTATGGTAGGTGCGCAAGAGCAACATTATTTTTCTGTCCATCCATCCATCCATCTGTCTGTCTGTTTGTCCATCCATCTGTTTATCATGCTATCTCCTATTAACCACTGGCAGAGTTTAACCAAACTTGCTTTATGACTTGCCCTCATGGTAAGGGTGTGCATAGTAAGATTTAATTTCCATCCATCCTTCAGTCTGTCCATCAGTCCATCATGCTTTTAGCAACATTAGCACAGAAAGAGGGGATTTTGTGATGGCATGCCATCAACTATGCAATCACGTTATCCATATAAGTTCATTCAGGGGATCTTGAGCTTTAAAATCTTTTGATATTAAAACATTAACATGGATATTCTAAATAGATTACTTCGAGGGTTGATCTTGCTCAGCAAAACTTTTGACCAGTATCTAAAATCAATAATTCACCTAAATCCATTAAAACATTTGGGACATATAGAGCTTTAAAAACTTTAACATACCAGTGTAACATGAAAGGTCTGTGACCTTGACCAGGGATTAGGTGGTACAGTATGAAACTACTGACCAATATCTATACCAGTTGACAGACAATAAGCTTAATCACATAAGGGCTTTGGCTAATATGATTTCTTAACACTTAGCAGTCTGGGTAATATTTTCAGCAGATGACATATTGAAATTTTTCAAGAAAGCATTTTTGACATCTGATGCATCTAATGCAAATGGTCTCCAAGGGACACAATTTGCATGAAATGTCAAATTTCTGTTTTCTTGGAAAAATAATAAAAAAAATATCATCAGTGTGTTGCCTGCTGAGTTAGCCCAGAGAGTGCTAAAGGTTAATGGCCCACTCATCCAAGATTCATTGCAGGATGAGGGGCATTATTATCTAGTAAAGCCGGAGGCTTGAGTATGCATGTTACTTTGCGTACGCGAAAAAGGTGCTCTTTCAAGCAATGATAAACTACACTAAAAATAGATCCACGTGCCCTGGTGTAGCCTCGTTATAAATATGGAAACTCCGAGAATTCAGTCATAATTTAAAGACAAGCATTTTGTTGTTAAGAAAGTGACGGGAGGGAACAACCTGGGTGGGTTTCTACATGCTCATGCCGGCTTTACTAGATAATAATGCCCCTCATCCTGCAATAAATCTTGGATGAGTGGGCCATTATTTTCCGTAAAGCCTTCAGCTATATCGCATGTAGAAACTGCATCTTTAAAGAACAACAAAATGGTTAAGCAACCAACTTCTTATTGTCCCTCAAATGACTACTGATCAAAAATTTTAGACATATGGGAAAAAACCCCTGACTTATAAAGTTTTAAATTTCAAGTCACTTTATAACTGCATCAACAAATTTGATACTTCCTGTTCTCTCACTATACAGGTCTCCCTATACAGGTTATCAGGGTTATCCACTTCTCTCAAATAATATTTCTTGAAATTCTTAACTAAAGTTCAGGGCCCAGTTGTTCAAAGCGTCATTAGCTTAACAAGCTCATTAAGGGTCATTTTGTTAACTGTTTTAGCAGATTCAATATACAATATTCTGATATTTTTTGCTGAAAAAATGTGAGTAGCTTTTGCACTGCAAAAGCTACTCACATTTTTTCAGCAAAAAATTTCAGCGTATTTGCGCATCATTCGATGTAAATTTTAACGAATCGTTAACTAACGACGTCGTTAGCTTTGAACAGCCGTGCCCAGTCTGCTGTCTTCAGAATTTCTTTCAAAGAGCATCCACTCAGAAAGGCAGCAGAGGCTGCTGCTCCTTTATACGAATGTGCTTTGAACACAGAAATGTCAATTCCTGATAACTTTAGAACCTCTTTGAGCCAACTGGCTACTGTACTTGTAGTCACACTAGAATATGTACAATACAACACAAGAACATATTGAGATTTCTGCACACTCTGTGTTCTTTCAAGGTAATACAATAATGTATGCATTACACACAAGGTTTCGTCTTCCTTATGAAACAAATTCAACTGGAACCTTCGGTAAGGTCTTGAAGTTTTAAGTAAATCGGGGAAACAAAAAACTCACTCTGTTCTCAAAAATCCTCATGGAATCAATATTCAAGGAAACTAATGTCTGAGCCCTAAGGACAGATGATAAGGCCAATAATGCAACAAGCTTAAATGTTAACATTTTAAGAGAAAGATTACACAATGGAAACAGGGTCCTTAAATAATCCAATACCTTTGACACGCGCCATGTGAAATTGTAACGAGGACGTGGTGGTCTCTGGTTAAAATAACCCTTCATAAATCTACTGATGAATAGGGGATTGTCACACCACTTGTTATTTAAAAACCTCAAAGTCTCTAACAGCATAGACTCATGTGTATTAATAACACTATAAGACTTACCTTGTCTAATGAGGTTTTGAAGATAAATCGGTACTATTACCTCAGACGTACGAACGGGATTATGTTTCCATTTAGCACACCAAACACACCACTTTGACCATGCCAAACTGTACTGTTTCTCTGTACCCTTCCTCCAAAATGTGCAGATGGTATTAATAACTGAATCTGGAACTCCTCTGCTTCTGAGAGAATACCTGATACAACCAATGTGACAAGGGATAAACGTCTTAATGGATGCATCTGTCCGTTGTGTGGGAGCACCAATATATCCTTGTGCCGTGGAATCCTAATAGAAAAAGATACAAGCATGGATAACAGCATAGGAAACCAAGGTTGTGAAACCCAGTGTGGATTCACTAGCAATACTCTGCTTACTCAATCTTCAATTATTTTGTTTAAACAACAAGCTATTAAAGCAAACGGTGGAAAAATATATGGAGCAAACTCTGCCCACGAAAAACTAAAGGCATCATACCTGAATGCTCCAGGTTCTGGGAACCATGAAACAAATTTTTCCACCTGATAATTAAGTCTTGAGGCAAACAAATCAATGTCAGGCACAAAACACTGGTTGCAGAGCATCTGAAAAATCTCTTTCTTTAACATCCATTCTGTGGAGTCAGAAAAAATTCTCGATGAGAAATCAGCGGAAACATTCTCACATGAACTGATGTGAGAGGCACATAGATGAATATCTCTTTCTAGACACCACTGCCATATTTTCTTTGCCAGCCTATCCATCTCTAAGGATGCCATGCCTCCCATATTATTGATATAGGCTACTGCACAGGTATTATCAGACTGAATACTTACACAAATGGCTTCCAATTCAGAACAAAATGATTTTAGTGCATAAAAAATGGCTAAAAGCTCAAGAAAGTTTATATGATTTTTAGTTTCAGATCTTGACCACCTACCACCAATAGATATATCTGTGTTTTTATTATAAGCACCCCAGCCAAGAAGAAATGCATCTGTCTGAAATAATACTGTTAGTTTTTGGGATCTTATAGGTTTTCCATTTTTCTTTTGTACATTGTCAATCCACCACTGGATCTCTGATATGCTAGATTCTGACAACTGAATTACCCTATTGAAATCTCTGGACCTGCCTAATGCAGATATTTTATTCCTCTCTAATTCTCTGTAATGAAATGAAGCCTCTAAAATTGCATGAAAAACATTTCTTATAAGGCCTATGAAAGAGGCTAGGTCCCGCACTATTAATTCCCCCCCCCCCCCCCCCCCGCCCCCCCCCCCCCCCCCCCCCCCCCCCCCCCCCCCGAAAGCAAAAATTTTGCCAAGCAAATAATTTTTTCAACTTTTTCTGTTGGAAGAAAGACTTTAAACAGAACTGAATCAAGGATAAAACCAAAATACACAATTCTTTGTGATGGTTCAAAGACTGACTTTTCTCTATTGATATCATAACCCAGTGAGGAAAGGGTATCAGCAATTATTAGTGCATTTTTCTTGCAAATGGTTTTATCCTTGTTCATATTCAAAGAATCATCTATGTAGTATGAACATGTAATTCCTTGTTGTCGGAACCAAGAAAACACTGGTTTAAGCAGCTTCGTGAATAGACGAGGAAGGGACGAGAGGCAGAAAGGGGCACAAACAAATGCATATAACTGGCCCCGCCATGAAAATTTGAGATATTTCTGGAAATTTCTATTAATATGAATACTAAAATATGAGTCCCGCAGGTCAACAGAAGTGAAATAATCATTCCTTTGAACAAGATCTTTTACCACTGAAAAGGTTTC
The DNA here is from genome assembly GCA_964016985.1 of Anodontia alba. Taxonomy (NCBI): domain Eukaryota; kingdom Metazoa; phylum Mollusca; class Bivalvia; order Lucinida; family Lucinidae; genus Anodontia; species Anodontia alba. The sequence goes on along the minus strand of OZ024830.1, from coordinate 26,703,138 downwards.
TTGCTTAAAATGCTCGTAAATAACAAAATTGTTCAAATATTTGAGATTTATGATTAGATGAAATTTTCCATTTGGTTTTGGTACAATAAAAATTGTTGAAATAAACTGATCAGGTTCAGCATTAGAAGGGATAATAGCTCCTTTTGATAATAATTTTTCAACTTCCTGATCCACAATATTACTCTGATCTTCTGAAAATGGGATTTCATTTGGAATATAATTTTGCACTGGGCAAGAATCAAACTCTATCTCATCCCGAAACTGCTTTCAACACCCAGGGATCTTTGGTAAATTTTTGTCATTTATCAAGATGAAATCTGATCTTACCTGTCAAGCCTACCTCATTTCATGCAGTATCTTCCATAGTAGAGACTGCAGCTGCCTTTCTGGGCTTTCTCATGGGATTTTGATATTGGTATCTAGTGTGAGAAGGCTGTCTTGCATAAGGCTGATATCTATACCCTCGGGAGTATCCAGTGCCATTGAAAGGACTGACTACCTCTGCCTCTAGCCCTACTTCTGATCATACGCTGGTTATAAGCATTTCCACCATAACCGTAAGAACCCTGGTATTGTTCTTTAGCTAATGACAAGCTAGTATCGGACTTTTTTATTTCTTTCTGAACATCATCACCAAATAACAAACTAGCCACAGGTGTATTAAGACTGCACAGATTTGAATATTTCTTTTTAAGGTAAGGACGAATCATATACCTTCTACGGAGAGATAAATTGAACTGTGCTTGGCCAAACAATGTAATAACATCTGTAATCATCTGTTTTGCCTCTGTATTCTTTGATATCTGATTTTGTAACAATTCTGCTAACTTAATAATGAGAATGATGCCTGTGGCAAGTAATGACTGAATATCCCTAAGAAACTTATCATAAGGTTGGGCTCGTTTAGCAATTTCATTCCAGATCTCTGGGTTAACTAATGAGGGAGCCAACTTATCACAATTGGAAGGCAATTTGTTTGTTTGTGTTGAGGTTTTATGGCCCAGTCAACCCAATGGGGTCATGTCGAGCGCGGTCAGTTTACCTAACCACACGTTTACTTGGCAGGCTTAGTCCTCTAAGCGGTTAACCAGTATTGTGCACATTCTTTCGCCAGAAACTGACAACTGCCCTTCTTGAATCAGCGGAAGGGAGAGAATGACCGTAGAAAATATTTCATGATCAATCTCCACGAAAGAATGTTGCCGACCTCGGCGGGGGTAGAACCCGCGACCTCCTGGTCTCCAGTCGGACGGCGCATCCAACTGAGCCACCGAGGCCGGCGGAAGGCAATTTGTATCTGGACACAATATCATCTGTATCACACTGAACAGTGCAAGCTGTATTTATAAGGGAAGCAAGAGAACATTACGTTAACACGCCTATTCAAATATATAGAAAATTTCACCTCCAAAAACTGAAAATTTTATAAGGGAAGCAAGAGAACATTATGAAAACACGCCTATTCAAATATATAGAAAATTTCACCTCCAAAAACTGAAAATTTTCAGATAAAAAACTCTATTTTCATATTTCTGCTCAAAACATAGATTGTGGGTACTCGTTAGAACTGCCTCGCCGAGTACCCACAGTCTATGTTTTGAGCAGAAATAAGAAAAATAAGGTTTACCCCTTTAAACCCCAGTTTTACTGTATAAAAGTGGGGTTTAAGGGGGTCAAAATTATATATGTATGTTTTCGTGATGAGGAGCAATGGCATCTCCTTTCTGAGGAGCTTTAAGTTTTGGTAACAGCGAAGAGTCATCTTGATCACAGATATTCTCACTGTTTTCTTGTGTAACAGAACTGGAGTCAAATAATGCACTACTTATTTGGTTCCCTATATCAGACAGGGGTGGTCTTGCTGTCTTAGGAATTCTATAGGCTGAATAACGGAGCCCATTTTCCTGTGTTAAAATATTCTGGTCATCTTCCAGAAAAACCTCTGTATCACTACAAGGTTCATTTTCCACTTCCACATGGACTTTTGGCAAATTTTCAATACCATCGGCAAATAAATAATCATATTGTTCATCTTCCATTTCATCAGGCTGAACTTGGGAATTATATGAGATACCCAGCATGTTTTTTAGCATGGAAATATTAACTTCTGATAAATCTGCTATGTCCAAAGAATTATTTTTCTTTTGCAAAGCCTTTCCTTTTGAAACATTCGGTGCTGACTTACCTTTTGTGGCAGTATTCTTTTTGGATGAACTTGTTACATGCGAATTTACATTCACCAACTCGTTTATGCTGGACACATTTGGTGACGTGGAACCGGAAGTCTGCTTCGTTTTGAACGAAACTGAAGCTTTCTTACTCTTATTTTTATCTGTAACAGCCAACTGCTTGGTTTTGCTTTGCTTTTTGGAAGTGACAACGTCACTCTGCTTTGGAATATCGGTTTCTTCGAAACCGGAAAAGTCTGAATCACTGCCATTGCCATTGTCAAATAATGACAGGACTTCATCCTGTTCTGCAGCCATTTTCAAACAAATAAAAGGCTAGCTGCACAAATAAACTACAAAATTACCAACAAAAAGTCGAATGACAATTACTTACAGAAGGGCCAATACCAACCTTCTTCTTCACTCGCAAAATAACTATGACTGAATTCTCAGAGTTTCCGTATTTATAACGAGGCTACACCAGGGCACGTGGATCTATTTTTAGTGTAGTTTATCATTGCTTGAAAGAGCGCCATTTTCGCATATGCAAAGTAATATGTAGTTTCTACATGCGATATAGCTGAAGGCTTTATGGAAAATAATGCTTAGTATGCTGGGCAAACAATTCAGCAGACAATGTTTTTGAAATATTTTCCTTAATTTTCCTACAAATTAAGTTTTGACATTTTATGCCTATTGTCTTGACATTTCATGCAAATTGTGTCTAATGGAGAAAAATATTTCAAAGTGTAATCTGCTGAATTTACGCGTTGTGATAAAGGTTAAAATACATGTATGTAACAAGACCTGCATTCTACAGTATCTGATCTGTGTCCACACTGTTTACTCAGGTCTGTGTTTGGATACTCAGAGCAGAAGACTTATGAAGGAGGAGCATTTGATGATTATTTTAGGAAAATTCCTCCATAAACCCTAAGTAGTGGATACCCATTAGAAGTGTCTTGGTTTATGGATAAATAAGAAAAAATATCTCAGTATTATCACCAAATAATACTCCTTAAAAAGTTTTCTGTTAGGGTAGTTAATGTAACCTGCAACAAAGTTTTATTGTCTAATTACTTATACTGGCCTTTTGGTTAAAAGAAGGATAAAAGCTATTAAATTAAAAGAATGATGTACAGTGTTTATTTGATACAAAAATATCTGTCACTCAGGAGTATGGATACTTTGGTAAAATATTCTGTCTTTCAGAAGTCATTTTTACCGAATTATCATCATGCTCCTTCATGATAGTTATTTTTGTATCAGGTAATCACTGTTTTATTTTCTGTATATTTGTAGGTTCTCATCTGTGGTGTCCTGACTGTGTACAGATGATAGAAAAAAAAACTGACCAAGGAAGGTATGACTATGGAAAAAAAATGCTTTTATTTTGACCATTTTCATAGCCCCAGACATTCATGAGGATGTATCACATAAATATTTTTTTCTTATTTCACCTCAAAGAATGTACATTGTGGGTACTCGTTAGAAGCACCTCAGCAAGGATGGATGCATCAGACTTAGATGGATGCAATAGTTGATGGATACATCAGACTTAGATGGATACAATAGCTGATGGATGCATTAGACTTAGATGAATGCAATAGCTGATGGATGCATTAGACTTAGAGGGATGCAATAGCTGATGGATGCATCAGACTTAGATGAATGCAATAGCTGATGGATGCATCAGATGGATGAATGCCATAGCTGATGGATGCATCAGACTTAGAGTGATGCAATAGCTGATGGATGCATCAGACTTGGATGGATGCAATAGCTGATGGATGCATCAGACTTGGATGAATGCAATAGCTGATGGATGCATCAGACTTAGAGGGATGCAATAGCTGATGGATGCATCAGACTTGGATGAATGCAATAGCTGATGGATGCATTAGACTTAGAGGGATGCAATAGCTGATGGATGCATCAGACCTGGATGGATGCAATACCTAATGGATGCAACAAACAGGTGATGGAAGGCATTTTCTGTAAGGTATTGTCTACTGGACTTAGACAATGCCTTACAGAAAGGCATTTTCTGTAAGGTATTGTCTACTGGACTTAGACAATGCCTTACAGAAAATGATAAGCATGTCTCAGAATGGTCAACAAAAAGGATGTTATGGACTCCCTAACTATTACTACTCATAATTGTGTGCATTTCTCATCATCCTTCATGCCACATTGTCCAAAAGTCACCAAGCAACTTTAGCATCAAACATGGTTCAATTGATCCCTAAATAAATTTAGTAGAACTGCAACACTTATTTTTAAGAATCCTAGGTTCTGGGAACAAGTAAAGATGACATTTACTATCATGTTTGACATTGTAAGATAGGTTGAAAATACAGACTCCACTGGAAGAAAAGTCATAGTTCTTACTAATACAGGATGATAGTGATGATGTGTGTGTGTGTGTGTGTGTGTGTGTGTGTGTGTGTGTGTGTGTGTGTGTGTGTTTGTGGGGGAGGGTGGCATGGCAGTGCCCACTAGGGATTGTTAAACTGCTGGCATACATAGTTTTTGTCCATTCTGTTAGGGGTGGGGCTAGAAGTCAAAATCTAGGACACCTAAATAAAGTAGTATATTGCAGTTTGTTTATACAGACAACCTCTTATTATACCCACGACATACGAAGTATGTGGGGGTATATAGTTTTCGCTTTTCTGTTTGTCCGTTCGTATGTACATTCATTCGTTCGTCTTTCCATCACAGGGGCACAGTTTTTGCGCTAAAGTTTATAAGACCTCATATTTTGAAGACCCTTTGATGGATTTCGTTCATATATGGCATGATGATAGATATAGGTCTAAAGTTTTTATTAGCACCATCCTCACCCCGGGGGTGACCTTGGGGTCAAAGTCACGGACTTAAAATTTTCGTAAAGAAAGTCAAAGTTTTTTGTGTTTAAGTTTATATAGCTTATCATCAAGACCCTTTGAGGAATTTCATTTATATTTGACATGTTGGTAGATTTTGGCCTAGCATCTTACTCGGCATGATCCCCACCCTGGATGTGACTGAGGTCAAGGTCACAAACTTAGAATTTTCATATAAAAGTAAAAATTTTTGCGTTTAAGTTTATATAGCCATATCATCAAGACCGTTTATTAAATTTCGTTAACCCCTAACTGAAAGGTTGAGCTGATATAGCTATCAGCAAGGAATCTGTTCATCTGTCGGTCAGTCCATTGAAGTATTATTCGTTTATACTTTATTTTTGTCTTAGGGTCAAAGTTTTTGCGTTAAAGTTTATAAGACCTCATATTTTGAAGACACTTTGATGGATTTCATTCATATTTGGCATGATGGTAGATATAGGTCTTAAGTTTTTATCAGCACCATCCCCATCCTGGGGATGACCTTGGGGTCAATGTCACAGAATTTTCATAATAAAGTCAAAGTTTTTTGTGTTTAAGTTTATATAACTATATCATCAAGACCCTTGAGGAATTTCATTTATATTTGACATGTTGGTAGATATCAGCCTAGCGTCTTACTCCGCATGATCCCCACATGGGTGTGACTGAGGTCAAGGTCACGAACAGAATTTTCATCTAAAAGTAAAAATTTTTGCGTTTAAGTTTATATAGCCATAGCATCAAGACCTTTTATTAAATTTCATTATCCCCTAACTGAAAGGTTGAGCAGATATAGCTATCAGCAAGAAATCTGTTTGTCTGTCCATCCGTCCTTTGAAGCATTATTTGTTCATACTTTATTTTTGTCTTCGAGGAATTTCATTTATATTTGACATGTTGGTAGATATAGGTCTAGAGTTTTACTCAGCATCATCCCCATCCTAGGGTATGACCTTGAGGTCAAGGTCACAGAAATTTCATATAAAAGTAAAAAAAATTTGCATCTAAGTTTATATAGCTATACAATCAAGACCTTTTGTTGAATTTCGTTATCCTCCTACCGAGAGGTTTAGGGGATATAGCTATCAGCATGGAATTCATCCATTCATCCATCCATCCATCTGTGTGTCCATAAACGCATTATTGTGCAGCCCATAACTTCTAACTACCCTTTGAATTATTTTCAGGAAACTGTCAGGTTGTAGCGGGCATTTGGTAGGGTGTCAGGTACAAGAAAGACAACTCAACTGACTTGGTCCATGAGTTATCTACCCTTGTCTCCAGAATTGTAAAAATTTTGTGCAAACCATAACTTTAAAACATGTTAAGATATTTTCATGATACTTCACCAGTATGTATAGGACATTGAGTAGGCATATCACATTCAAGAATGACTTTCTGACTCCATTCTGCAGTTTTCTCCCTTGGTTATTTAAATCTTGTGCAGGCAATAACTCTAAAAATTCTTTAAGATATTTTTGTGATACTTTACCGATATGTAGAGGGTATTGAGTAGGCAGGTGACCTTAAAATTTTCATTAAAATTTATATAGCTATATTATGAAGACCCTTTTGTTGGTTTCATTAATATTAAGCATGATGGTATATATAGGTCTAAAGTTTTTCTCGACACCATCCCCAAGCTGGGGCATGGCTTTTAGGTCAAGGTCACAGACTTTTCATACAAATGTCATTTTTGCTTATATTATAAAGACTGATTGATTTCACTAGCATATGGTGATAGTTATAGGGCTAAAGTTTTATTTAGCTCAATCCCTGCACCTGTGCCTGATCTTTGAGGTTAAGGGCTTCATATTATGTGTGATTGATTTTTTTCAATGTTATAACATATAGCATACATCTCCAGAGTCAAAGCTACATACTTTGTGCTCTTTAAAAACTGGTGGTAGCGCTGGTCGGGGGTATACGTGCCCTGCTGGGCACTTTGTCTAGTTAAAGAAGGATGTGCATCAGACATGTTTATCACGTCAACATTCAGTGTAATAAGGTCAAGGTCTTTGTGACCTTATTTACATGCTTCAGTGATTTTGACATATATTTTGAACTATTTCATGGATTAATGCCTCAATAAAATAGAATGTTGCAGTTTGTTTATACAAACAACTTCATAGTATTTTCATATTGCAGCACTTTTGCCTTATATCTTGAAGCTTATTTCATGGATTAATGTGATACTTGGAATATTGGTTCTGTGTGACACCACTGTTGACAGCCTAACAAATGTAGATCAGCTTGACCTATATTTCATGGTCCAGTAATTTTGCCTCATATCTTGAATGTTAATTGATGTATGAACATCATTATTTAGGAATATGAATTAGTATGATCCAACAGTTGACCTAAAAATAAATTTAGGTCTCTGTGACATATATTTTATAGTCCAGTGATTTTATGTTACATCTTGAAGACAATTTGGTGTGTTACTAGTATGATCCATATTTCATGGTCTTGTGATTTTGCTTAGTATCTTTTAGATTATTTAATGGATTAACATCATAGTTGGTATAGTGCATGAGTGTGACCATCAGATTAACTTCTCAAGTATATGTAGGTCAGTGACCTATATTTTATGGCCTAGCAAATTTGCTTCATAATTTAAAGACTATTTACTCCAGGAAATTTGTTCTTGGAATGATAGATCAGTGACATTGTAAACTATAGCTCTCCTTATATCATTGTCATTAACTTTAAAATATTCATAATTAAGAAATGGTGGCAGCCTGGGTTATTCATGACCCTGTGGGCACTTGCTCTAGTTGTAGGCAGGTGGAGGTATCTCCTAGATGAAAATGAATGTTTCATGACATGGAAATATGAAACCAATAGTCATTATAACCCTGGCATATGAAGTATGCCAAAGGGATATATAGTTTTTGTCTGTCCCGTTAGTCTGTTCATCCGTCTGTAAGTCCTGATCTGATTCTGTTACCAGGTTTTACTTGGAAGTTTTTTTTATTTCTTATATCTCTGCAGCCATTGATAAATAAACTTTTCATATTTGGTATAGGGGTACCTGGGAGGGTTTTCTCCATTCTACATCAATGAACCCCTGGTCATGCCCCAGGACGGAGCTAGAGGTCAAAATCTAGGACACCCCAATAAAGTAGTATATTGCAGTTTGTTTATACAATCTCATATTAAAGATGGATGGGCATCAGACATGTTTATCAAATCAACATTCAGTGTAATAAGGTCAAGGTCATTGTGACCTTATGTTCATGCTTCAGTGATTTTGACATATATTATTGAACTATTTAATGGATTAATGCCTCAATAAAGTAGTATGTTGCAGTTTGTTTATACAAACAGCTTCTTAAAGATGGATGGACATCAGACATGTTTATCACATCAACATTCATTTAATAAGGTCAAGGTCATTGTGATCAAATTTTCATGCCCCAGCAATTTTGCCCTATATCTTGAAGACTATTTCATGGATTAATGGGATACTTGGAATATTGGTTCTGTGTGATGCCACAATAGACAGCCTAACAAATGTAGGTCACCTTGACTTATATTTCATGGTCCAGTAATTTTGCCTCTTATCTTGAATGTTAATTGATGTATGAACATCATTATTTGGGATTATGAATTAGTATGATCCAACAGTTGACCTAAAAGTAAATGTAGGTCTGTATGACCTATATTTCAAAGTCCAGTGATTTTATGTTACATCTTGAAGACAATTTGATGTATTACAATCATATTTTGGGATTATGTGATCTATATTTCATAGCCCTGTGATTTTGTCTTATATCTCCCACTGTTTGATACTTAAATGTCATATTTACATATAAAGACACAGTCTGACCCAAACTTTCACCTCAAAGTAAATATAAATCAGTATGACCTATATTTCATGATCTCTTGATTTTGCTTACTATCTTTTAGATTATTTAATGGATTAACATCGTAGTTGGTATAATGCATCAGTATGACCGTCACATTAACTTCTCAAGTATATGTAGGTCAGTGACCTCTATTTTATGGCCCTGCGAATTTGCTTCATACAGTGGAACCTCGGTAATTCGAACGCCAATTTTTCGAAACTACCGGATTTTTCGAAGATGACTGATGGTCTGGACTTCTTTCACTATAATTTTTTGCAAAAAATATCATCGATTTTTCGAATTTCAATTTTTCGAAAAAATCAATTTTTCGAACAGATCATTTGGTCCCAATCAAAGAAATTCCTATTAAAATCCCCTGCTAAATTTGAAATACCCAAACTGCCAGTCAAGGTCACGCATGGTGATCATGATTTCTTTGCACGGCGAGTTCGATTGTTACACACCCGAGTGACTTCACGGGTTTATTCACCACAGGTAGCTGACACCGTCTTAACGGTGAATATTCTGAACATATTTGTCGGACCCAATCAAAGAAATTTCTGTTGAAATCCCCTGCTAAATTAAAAATTCCAAACTACCAATCAAGGTCACGCACGATGATCATGATTTCCATGATTGTTACACACCCGAGTGACTTCACAAGTTTATTCGCTACAGGTAATTGACACCGGATTAACGGTCATACTATTAAGTGATGATGCTTGATTGAATAAAAGGTTTCTTTAATTGAGATCATTAGCCGTGATCGTGTTATTTGATAATTTTAAGTGTTTTCATTATGGGTCATTAATGAACTTTAATGGATTTTAAAGATCAGTGATTCATGTAACGTGTAAATATGAAGGATCTGTAATAGTACGATTACAGCAAAAATAATAATTCTGAGACGACTTTCCTGAATATTTTTGGACGTTTTTTTAAAGTGAAAGTAGGGACAAAAAGGCAAAACAAAATTGTCTAGAAATGTGGTTAGCCCTTTCGGATCTGTACCAGTCAGTTTATTGCAGACTGATACAAATCTTCGCTAGCTGTCAACGTTTGTCTTTTCTTCACCGCGTTTTGCAAGGTTAAATATTTCGTCAGTTAATTGGTTCGTTACTTTACATTTAACCTTCATTTTCGTTATTGTTGACGGTTGTAAGTAAAAATGTGAGTTCATGTTTTCTTTTTATTTTCTGGTTTCGCCTGTCAAGCGTAGAAGATGATTAGCCCAGTCTTCAAGCAGCTCATTATCTTAAATGCAAATGTCCCCATTTCTTTAACGGTATTGAATAAAAAATCCGAACATATCCGAAAACTACCGATTTCGGAAATTCGAAATAGCGATAATTCGAAGGAATTCCTGCAGTCCCTTGCACTTCGAATTATTGAGGTTTTGCTGTATCTTAAAGACTGTTTACTCCAGGTAAGTTGTTCTTTGAATGATAGATTAGTGACAATATAAACTATAGCTTGCCTTATATCATTGTCATAAACTTTAAAATATTTTATAATTAAGAAATGGTGCCAGCCGTGTGTGGGTATTCGTGACCCTCTGGGCACTTGCTGTAGTTTTGTTATATGTCAACAGCAAAAGCCTGGCTCATCCTGTGACATCTTACCAAGGTCTCAACTGTCCACCATTATGTTTCATAATTTGTAATATACCATTCAATTTAACTACCCCAACTCCTCCATCCAGTCACCATCACAATATGAAATAGCAAGGACTTTTTTTATCGCACCTGCTTGTAGCAGGGTGTGGTAAAGGTGTCCGTCAGTCCATCCGTCCATCTGTCTGTCAACATTTATGTCAGCGTTAGACATTTATGTCAAAGTTAGTATTCTAATCAACTTCAAGACTTATAAACAACCATCAAACCTTGCATGAAACATCTCCCTGACCTCCTGACTTTGCGACATAGGCATCTGCTTTTCTGTTCGTCTGTCTGTTCTTCTGTTCGTCTGTCAACATTTATGTCGAAGTTCGACATTTATGTCAAAGTTAGTATTCTAATCAACTACAAGACTAAACAACCATCAAACCTTGCATGAAACCTCTCCCTGGCCTCCAGACTTTGCGACATAGATGCCCACTTTTCCATTCGTCTGTCTGTTTGTCCATCCATCTGTCCGTCTGTTAACAGTTCTGTTATGTCGAAGTTAGACATTTATGTCAAAGTTAGTATTCTAATCAACTACAAGACTAAACAACCATCAAACCTTCCATGAAACATCTCCCTGACCTCCCGACTTTGCAACATAGGTGCCCGCTTTTCCATTTGTCTGTCCATTTGTGTGTCTATCTGTTAACAGTTCTTTTATGTCGAAGTTCAACATTTATGTCAAAGTTAGTATTCTAATCAACTACAAGACTAAACAACCATCAAATCTGGCATGAAACATCTCCCTGACCTCCTGACTTTGTGACATAGGTGCCCGCTTTTCCATTCGTCTGTCCATTTGTCCGTCTGTCCGTCTGTTAACAGTTCTGTTATGTCGAAGTTAGACATTTACGTCAAAGTTAGTATTCTAATCAACTACAGTTCTACAACAACCATCATACCTTGCATGACACATCTCCCTGATCTCCAGACTTGGCAGGTACATTGACCCAGTGAACTTGACCTATATTTTGTGCTCCATTGACTTTGACACAATTTACATTGACGATCCAGATCTTCTCAACTATAAGGCGTACAACTACCAAACCTTGCATAGTGCTTCTCCTAGATGTACTGACTCGGCAGATACCTTGACCTGGTGACCTTGACCTATATTTTGGCTGCAGCGACTTTGACATAATTTACGTCAACATTCCAGATCTCCTCAAGAGTAAGATCTCTAGCCACCAAACCTTGCATAGTGCTTCTCCTGGATGTACTGACTCAGCGGGTATCTTGACCCGGTGACCTTGACCTATCAAAGAAATTGTGCTCCAGTGCCTTTTACACATTTTACGTCGACATTCAATACCTCATTAACTATAAGGCCTACAACCATCAAACCTTCCATAGTGTTTCTTCTCAATGTACAGACTCCGCAGGTACCTTGACTGGGTGACCTTGACCTATATTTCGCGCTCCATTTTTACATCTTTTACATCTCCCTTCCATATGCCCTCAACTGTAAAGCCTTCAACCACTAAATCTTAAATAGTGCTTCTTCTCAGTGTACTGACTCGGCAGGTACCTTGACCTGGTGACCTTGACCTGTATTTTGCACTCCAGTGACTTTGACACATTTTACGTTGATGTTTGGTATCTCCTCAAATATAAGACCTGAAACCACTAAACCTTGCATAGTGCTTCACCTCATTGCACTGGCTTTTCAGGTACCTAGACCCAGTGACCTTGACCTGTATTTGACACATTTTACGTTGATGTTTGATAACTCCTCATTTATAAGACCTACAACCACCATACCTTGCATAGTGCTTCTCCTTGATGTACTGAATTAGCAGGTACCTTGACCCATGACCTTGACCTATATTTCACACTCCAGTGACTTTTTACATCAACATTCCATTATCATTGGGCTGTATAATACGAAACGTCAGTGCTGAAGATATAGCCATTAGACGGAATGGCACTGGCCTGGAATATATGTGCCCCACTAGGCACTTGGTCTACTTTTTTTTCAACCCAGTTTTCCAACTAAGCACTGCTAAGAATGAAATAAACTTATTTAATAACCACGTTCTGATTGTGGCTCCTGTGACTTTTGCCCCAGCAGGTAGGATGAAGCCTTCTGCGGAATTATTGTTAACCCCTAACTACACACATAACCAAAATTCACTACTATGAATAGTACTATCAATAGTTATGAAGAAGAATGGCATAACATATGGATTTTATGGAATTAAACAGATGGTTTAAAGACCTCAATATTTTTTGCTTGGAACCTGGGATTATGAGTAGGTGCTATAATTCCCATTATTATTTGGTGGTCAGAAGCACCCTATGTTTGCTACTGAAGTATCAGCTAATCTGTTATTGTCATATGCTGCAACATGTGTAGACTATGATAATGAATCAGTGTGTATAATTATGAATGGTAATGGTAAAGGAATCCATTGAATCCTCTGAAGCCTGACCTATCTTTTTCTGCAAAATGTTATCTGAGCCTCACAGTTCCATCCTTAACCCTAGTCCTTGGGGAACCCGGATGTGTCCTACCTTTGCAAACAGTGTAGATCCAGATCAGTTGGCTCCTGAATGTGGATCTGTACTGTTTGCCATTATGTGAATTTATATCAACATTCTGGATCAAGGATCAAGTAATCTGATTGGCTGAAAATTAGAAATGGGAGTGGCATCTTAATTTATTCAGCAGGACAAGGGTTAAAAAGCTGTGCACTCCAGTCCATTGCATCCTTGAGATGTTATACCATGTGTATTTGACCTTTATTGCTCTCTGGGCAAGAAGTGTCCTGGTTGCCTTGTGATTAGCCCTCCTGACTGGATCATGGGGTCCCCCGGTTCAAATCCTGCTGGAGGCAGAATGCAGCTCATAACTGTAGGGCACTTCATTGCACAGAGCCTTTCATTATCATCCTTCCATCATCACAATATATTTTAACCCTTGTCATGTGGAATAAATTAAGGTACCACACCCACTTCCAATTTTCAGCCAGTCAGGTTACTTGAGCAAGGTTGTTGCTGTAAATGCACATATTGAATAACAAACAGTGCGGATTCAGATCAGTTGGCTTCTGCACTGTTTGCAGAGGCAGAATACATCCAGGTTCAGCAGGACAAGGATTAAATAGGATTGAAAGGGACGTAAACACTAAATCATGGCATCATCTCTGGGCTAATTCAATAGATTACAAACTGATGATATTTTTTGTTATTTTTCCTAGAAAATAGGCTTTGACATTTCATACAAACTGTCTCCTAAGGAGAAAAAAATGACTGAATACTCAAAGCCAGTTTTCCTGGTAAAATAAGAAAGAAGTCTGCTGAAGTAGCCCAGAAAGTGGTAATGGTTAACGGTCAAAATCTCTACTACTGCATTCTAAATAGTTTTATGGCCTGCCCATAAGTGTTTCTTGTTTTGGTTTGTTTTGCTTTAATTGCTATTTTTTTAAGTGAATAAGGTAGAGAAAAAAAAGATGGCTGTATATATTAGGATAGGCCAGGTTCAATTCATTGTGCTGTGGGTAGCACATCTAACTGCAGATCCTGGAGTCGCAAGTTTCCGTTTGGCCACATACATGTAACTTTCCCCCTTTCTGCTGATTCCAGTTTGGCCATATACATGTAACTTTCCCCCTTTCTGCTGATTCAAGAAAGACAGGTTTTCAGTTACTGGCAAAAATATGTACACAAGTACTGGTATACTGCCAAAGAAAAGTGTGAGTCGGTTAACTGACTGGCTTGACATGAGACTAACAGTGTTGACTGGCCACACACAGTGTGGGGAATCCACATGACCACCAGAAAGAGCTTGATTTTCCACGTACTCTGCACTTTATTTGAACAAATTCCATCAGGTATAAGTCGAGATATTCTTAAAAATCCTACCTGATGCAGAGCTAAAAATAGTAACAAACTCCATGCACTTGGTCATTTGGTCACTTGTGATTCCCCACACTGATACAACTCCAACTCAAACAAATTTTAGGGTCATTGATTTTGTCTGCCAGATATGGAAATTTTTGGGATGTCTAAATCCCTGGTGGAGAGAACAAATAGAAGGGCATTACCAAATTTACCCTAAATATTCAGACATCTCAACTCATTATCATACTAGTACTGACATTTGAACAAGTCCAGTTTACTCCTTGTTGATTGAACAAGTCAGTTTACTCCCTGTTGATTGAACAAGTCAGTTTACTCCCTGTTGATTGAACAAGTCCAGTTTACTCCCTGTTGATTGAACAAGTCAGTTTACTCCCTGTTGATTAAACAAGTCAGTTTACTCCTTGTCGATTGAACAAGTCCAGTTTACTCCCTGTTGATTGAACAAGCCACTGTACTCTCTGTTGATTGAACAAGTCAGTTTACTACCTGTTGATTGAACAAGTCAGTTTACTCCCTGTTGATTGAACAAGTCTGTTTACTCCCTGTTGATTTAACAGGTCAGTTTACTCCCTGTTGATTAAACAAGTCAGTTTACTCCCTGTTGATTGAACATGTCTGTTTACTCCCTGTTGATTGAACGAGTCAGTTTACTCCCTGTTGATGTGTCTAAAAGTGATGGATGGGTAGCAAACAGTGTAGAACCTGACCAGAGGGCTGCATTCTTATCTGGGTCTACACTGATTGCTTTGGCTTGTATGTCCCAATGCTTAGGTCTCTAGAGAAAGCATGTGCACAAGTACTGGTTAACTGCTTAGAGAACTAAGCCTACCTAGGAAAAGTGTAGTTAGGTAAACTGACAAGCTGGCCTCAGTGGCGCAGTTGGAAGGGCGTCCAACTGGAGACCAGGAGGTTGCGGGCTTGACCCTCGCTGGGGTCGGCAACATTCTTTCTTGGAGATTGATCATGAAATATTTGCTATGGTCATTCAATGTCAGCATACATCACCTCAAGATATTATAAGCCTTATTTGAGCGGTTCACCGCGAGATCGACCTTCAAAAGAAAGACAACTAGGAAAAAAAAAAAAATTGTTTGAAACAGACTATAGCTCGTCCTAGTTGTCCCCCCTACCAAGCGTCCTGTTTCTAGGTGACCAAGATCAGGTACCAGTCACGCACTGGTTCCCTTCCGTTCACGCCACCGTAAGCAACCAATCAGGACGCGCCAGGTATATTCCCGCCAAAGCACGCACCAAGCGTGTGGCACGCCTAATGCATGCGGTAGACATGGTTACTATAAAGGGTAGACGCAATGTAGAAAACATTACTATTTTTTGGTTGCTTGCGAGGTCAGCACCTTCTGTATAGATTACGACGTTTGGATTTGGAAAGAAGTATTTTTCGCTAGAACAGATAAGTCTGTATCTTTATTTTCACTAAAGCTTTTCTTTGTAGCCCATATCAGTAGTAAGATGTTGTGCATTAATTACAAGCAAACTAAACTTCCGGCAGACAGCCATGTTTTATGTTTTAGATGTTGCGGGTTTTCGCAACTATCTCCTTGTGCCAGGTCTGCCAATTGGGCTTCAGAGATCTGGGAAGAATTATCCCACTTCCCCTCTTATGTATCTTCTGGTCGAGGGCAGGCTCAGGGATTCCCTTCTAGTACTCTGGTGAATAATTTTCAATTGAACTCTGAGCCTGCTCCAGATTTGGAAAGCAGACGTAGGGGACCCCAGGTCGCCGTTACTGTCACTAGTAATGAATGCTTGACTAGGGACCTCGCCCCGCCCCCAGCGATGCTTCCCGACGGAAGGCAACGCAGGGGGCGCTGGCGAACCCCTGTTCCGGCGGAAATTCCGAACCTAGGTACCTGCCGGGGTATCGTACACCTTGTAGGTATGTTAGCTCGGCGGCCTTTTATACGGCGGGCTGATTCCCAAGTAATGTAACTGTGCCTTCCTCTCAATTTTCTTGGCAGGAAGGCGCAGATCAGGGGGCCTTTTATTGGCCTTATTTTTATCCCTGGGGTTCATGGGATGGCTTTAGTGGGTATGGTTATTACCCCAACTTATATTTACCCTGTCCCGAAGCCATTCCTAGCTCGTCCAGTTCAATTACTAAGGCTGTTTCCCAGGAGAATGGTTCTCTCCCTTTAGTTGCTGGCATTTGTACCGCACCAAATATCCAGGTAACAGGATCTGTTTCTAATACTTCTCCTGCGGTGAATTCATTTAGGAATCCAAAACCTATTCAAAGTGGTAAGGCCAAAGTATCTCTTTCCACTGTGCCTACTATTAGTAAGGCTTCTCAACATAATAATACTATAGCCATTCCGACTTGCTTGGGTATTATGTTTCAGGAAGGTTCATTTTCAGATTCTTTGATAGCGGAACCAGTTATTGGTACTACCAACTTGGGTAGAAGTAGAAATAGTAAGAATAGACTGGGTACCTCTTCCACATCATCTGCTCTTCCTTCAGTCAGGGTAAGTCAGAATGTTAATGAAGCCTTCAGGCATTTGTATACGGAGGTACAGAATAGCAGCAGGGTTCCATTGGCTGACTATTCATTGTAAGCGCACTGGGATCTGTAGGTCCTAGTGTTTCTGCAGCCAGACCTTCTGTGGCTATTCCTGCTTTGAGCAGGGATAGTTCTTTAGGTCTTACAGCTACGCCATTGAGGGTAACCAACCCCTCATGTAGCACCCCTGACATTGCCTCAGCCATATCCCAGGCAGTATTGAGGACTATCAGGGTGGGCAACTTGGCTTCGTCAGTGGATCTCCCTTCTGTTGCTGAAGAAGGGGAGGGGCAAACTTTCACGGGTCAGTCTGGATCCACAGGCAATGGTCGCGACCATGTTCGGACCATTAGCCAAGACCCCCGGGCTCCATATCATAAATGTGATTATGTCCCGGACCAGGCTCTGTCAGAGAGTTCATTAAGTTCTTCTCAAAAGAGCCAGTCTCATGAGCCTGCCACAAACTACCATGAGACACTGGAGGAAGTTTACTCCCTTTTGGGAGACCTTTGCCCCAAGGCTGACCAAACTCAAGACAGCGCACGAGTCCATTCCCTGCTTGAGTCTATTTTGGACCAGCCTACTTCCTCCAGGTCAACACTTCCAGAATCCTCAACAGTGAATCAGTTGATGGGGAAGCTGTTTGACAACACCGCAGAGGCTAGAAATAATCCAAATTGGTATGTACCTAAGAAAACAATTGATTACCTTGCTCGACCACATTCTTACGCTTGTCATACGGAATTTTGGCCGAGTAAGATACCCACCCTTGATGCTGACGCTGGCAGGCTAGGCATCTCAGTGGGCAGATTCGCCTCTTTACCAGTGGCTCATTTAGAGTACCTTGAGCGGTTAGCAAGGAGAGCGGTGGCCATCAGTTCACATTGTGATTTTTTTTTGGTTCGGCTGCATTTCAGGCCCTCTGCGCAGAACATGTTGACCCGGATGTTCTGCGTAGTCTACTTCTAGCAGTGAACCGCTCTGCTAAGCACATCATGGCCCTAGGCCTATCTGTGTCTGCTGTGCTGTTGCATCAGCGCCGTAACGCTGCTCTAAATACCTCTAATTTACTTTTATCTCATAACAAGGACAATCTTAGAGCAGCTCCTCTGAATTCTTCCTCTCTTTTTGGGTGTAAAATAGAGGAAGTTTTCAGAGCAAATTTAGACGATAGACATCATTCCCTCCTGAGAGCAAATTATTCAGGAGTATCGGCCAACAGAAAGAGACCTTCCTCCTCTACTTTTAATTCAAATCCAGCGAAGAAGTCTAGGTGGGAACCAAAAGCTAGCCGGGTTCCCACTTCCACTTCTTCTTCGTCTGCTGTCTCTTTCAAACAGTTTCGATCCACCAAGGGGGGCCGTGGTGGGTCATCTTCTTTTAGGGGGGGCCCGCTAGGAGGAGTAAATGACATCATCAGGGCCCTTCCAGCTGCACCTCATCCTTCTCTTCCGGTGGGAGCTCGTTAATTTTTTGTGGAGGCTTGGTCAGCCATAACTCGGGATTCCTGGGCCCTTTCTATTCTCCGGAAGGGCTACAGGATTCCTTTTGCAAGGGAACCACCATTATCGTTGTCTCCAATTCTGTTCCCTGTAGCTCAACAACATTTAAATCACTTGAGGGAGGAGGTGCAGATTCTACTGGAAAAGAAGGCTGTAGAGATTGTGAGAGATACCACCTCTCTACAGCCGGATTTTCTTAGTGAAGAAGAAAACCGGCCGTTTTTTCGTCTCATTATAGACCTATCATCGCTCAACAAAATGATGAAGGTAGATTACTTTCAAATGGAAACTGCGGCCTCCATTCGGAGAGCTATTCCTCCAGGGGCTTGGGCGGTTTCTATAGACTTTATGGACGCATACCTCCATATTCCTATTCATCCAGCATCTCGCAAGTACCTGAGATTTTCCCTAGAAGGCACTATATACCAATTTCGGGCGCTTCCATTCGAAATCTCAACAGCACTTTTTGTTTTTACAAACTTGATGGAGATTGTGGCGGGACATATTCGATCTCTAGGACCAAACATTCACCAATATTTCGACGATTGGCTTGTCCATCGTCTTTCGCAGGAGTCCCTACTGTCCGACCTTTCACTAGCTTGGGAAATCATTACAAGTCTGGGTCTAATACCAAATCCTCTGAAATCAGACCTAGTTCCATCTCAGGACTTCGTGTATGCAGGAATGAGGTTCCTGACTCACATTGGCATTGTCAGAGTTCCAGAAGAGAGTCATCAAAATTCTTGTCCTTCTATTTCGGGTTCTACAGGTTCAATTCATTACCGCCCGAGAATTTTTGTCCATGTTGGGATCACTCAATGCTGCAGCAGATTTAGTTCAGTTGGGTCGCCTTCATGAGACCTCTTCAGTTCCATCTTCTGGCCAACTGGAAACCTCACCGCGACAGTTTGGTCCAACCTATTCCAATATCCCATTCACGTGGTGTAGCAATCAAATGGTGGATGAATCCTTCCATTTATGTGGCTGGAATTCCCCTTGTTATACCAGCCCCAGATTTCCATCTGTTTTCAGATGACAGCCATTCGGGCTGGTGCGCACATTTAGAACCCCTAGGTCTAGAGGTTCAGGGACTGTGGGATGTTGCTTCCCAAGACCTTCACATCAACAATTTGGAGTTACGAGCAGTTTTCCTAGCACTCCCAACATTTTCAGAGTCACATTTACAATTCTTGCGTGATGGTAGCGTCAGACAATTCATCAGTAGTGGCTTACCTCAAGAAGCAAGGGGGGACCCACTCTCCATCTCTGTGCATGCTAGTATGGGAGCTTCTTTACTGGTGTCATCATAGGAATATTCACATTCAAGTCGGGCATATTCCAGGGAAATTGAATGTTTTGGCAGACAGCCTGTCTCGCCCAGACCGAATTCTCCCCTCCGAATGGTCTCTAGATCGGGAGATAGCTACCCAAATTTTCAGTCTTTGGGGTACTCCTCAGATAGATCTTTTCACCACCAGATTAAACCATCTTCTGCCCCTGTTTGTTTCTCCAGTACCGGACCACAGGGCTTGTGCAGTGGATGCTATGTCACCAGAATGGAAAAACCTATTCGCATACGCATTTCCTCCATTCAAACTTGTTCCCCTGGTTCTAAACAAGATGAGGGATTCCAACAGTCGGTTCAATCTCATAGCCCCGTGTGGGCCTCAGAGGAGCTGGTTTTCAGTCATTTTGAGTCTCATAATAGACTTTCCCAGGGAACTTCCGGTTCATCGGGGTTTGGTATCACAACATCAGGGAAAAGTACTCCATCAGAATCCAGCTATGTTGCATCTTCACTCTTGGAAGTTGTCAGGAGTCAAATCAGAGGTAGACACATTTCTGAATTCGCTACCCAGTGTATCTCTCAATCCCGCAGAGAGTCTACGCTCAAGGTCTACTCTGCGAGGTGGAAGATGTTCTCGGATTGGTGTTTGCAAAGGGAAGTTAATCCTGTCGATCCCGCTTTAAATGATTTGGTAGATTTTTTATTGCTACCTTTTTAACACCCTGAAATTATCGGTAGCTTCTATTAAAGGCTACCGCTCCGCCATCTCAAATACACTGAATTTTTTCCAAATCAGCAGACTGTACGGCGGACCCAATCATTTCAGATCTTATTAAAGGTTTTGCCCTGAGAAAACCGGTTTCCAGATCTCTTACGCCCAAATGGAATTTGACTTGTGTTCTTTGGTCTCTTAATAAAGCTCCTTATGAACCACTAAAGACTGCTGACATCAAATACATCACGCTTAAAGCAGTGTTTCTTCTTACATTTGCGGCTGCTAGAAGAAGTGAGATTCATGCTCTGTCAATTGAGGAAGGCTGTTTTAGGTATGACCGCAACTCTGATTCCATTACCCTCCTCACACAACCTGGGTTTTTAGCAAAAAACCAACTTCCAGAGTCATTACCAGAACCTATTGTTATTCCAGGTCTTTCTCAGTTTTGTGGTTCTGATACGGATGTTAGACTTTTGTGTCCGGTCAGAGCTGTTAGAGCTTATTTGTCCAGAGTGAAAGCTAAGAGATCGGGAAGGAAGAGACTGTTTTTTACTACTGAAGGGCTCTAAAGATATTTCACCTTCCACTATTTCTTGTTGGATCTGTGACGTTATCAAACTAGCTTATGCAGATTTATCATCTTCGGATCTGTCATTCATGAAAATCTCGGCTCATGAATTTAGAGCTTTGTCTTCGTCTTGGGCTTATTGGAATTCTGTTGCCCTTGAGGATGTGGTAAGGGCTGCATATTGGCGTACAAATAGTAACTTTTCTTCTTTTTACTTCAGATATTTGGCCCCAATTAGGCAGGATACATCGTCATTGGGACCTCTTGTGGCGGCGCAGTCTATTACTGGCTGCCATCGTTCTGTATCTTAAGTCTCTTCACAGTATTTTAAGCCTGCTTGAATCCGGTGTGAAACTTTTCTTCAAAGGGTCTGTCTTATTCTTCTCCATCAATGGATATTGGCATTCGACCCGCAAGCATACCTACAATGCAAAAATATTCCCCTAAAAATACTATGAATTACCAGGGGACTGCTGAACTTCACCGGATTCCAGCATGGGTGAGTAGAGATTTATATTATTTTTATTATTACCTTCCCACCTATGCTTATTATTCAGGCTTATAATATCTTGAGGTGATGTATGCTGACATTGAAATGAAATTTTTAAAGTAAAATTAATTTCAATTAAAGCATACTCACCTCAAGATATTATCAAATGTCCCTCCTCCCACCCCGCTTTCATTGTTAAATTTTATTGCTCCCAAAAAATAGGGATGTTTTCTACATTGCGTCTACCCTTTAAAGTAACAATGTCTACCGCATGCGTTAGGCGTGCCACACGCTTGGTGCGTGCTTTGGCGGGAATATACCTGGCGCGTCCTGATTAATTGCTTACGGTGGCGTGGATGGAAGGGAACCAGTGCATGACTGGTACCCGATCTTGGTCACCTAGAAACAGGACGCTTGGTAGGGGGGACAACTAGGACGAGCTATAGTCTGTTTCAAACAATTTTTTTTTTTTCCTAGTTGTCTTTCTTTTGAAGGTCGATCTCGCGGTGAACTGCTCAAATAAGGCTTATAATATCTTGAGGTGAGTATGCTTTAATTGAAATTAATTTTACTTTAAAAATTTCATTTCTCTCCCTTCCGCTGATTCAAGAAGGGCAGTTGACTGTTTCTGCCGAAAGAATGTACACAATACAGGTTAACTACTTGGAGGAATAAGGCTGCACAGTAAACATCTGGTTAGGTAAACTGACCGTGCTCGATATGACCCCCTTGAGTTGACTGGGCCATAAAACCTCAACACAAACAAACAACATGAACTTAATAGTGTTGACTGGACAGTTAAATTCCAAACCAACCAATCAACCCAATGCTTAGGGTTGTTACGGTAACCTTGCCCTTTTTATATTTGCAGGTTCTGAACATTCCAAATGTGATTCAAGAAAATACAGGTAGTATCTACAACACAAGGTTACAGGAGGAATATCTAGGTAAATATTTTTATGCCGCCACCAATTTTAATGCAGGGACTTAGAATATCACTGCTGTCCATACATACATCCATGCAGCCCGTCCTTACATACATCCTGTCGATCCGTAGGTACGAAAAATAGTTTCTGCTTGATAGCTTTTGAAAAGATAAGTGTATTTGATTCATATTTTATACAGCGATATATAATAATAAAATATTCATTAAATTCAATCTTTTGTAAAATGCACCAATTATTATGGGAGTTGTGGCTCTTTTTCAACTTCATTGTCATGTCAGTATGTACAAAAGTGGTTTCCATTTCTTCTGAAAAGATTAGTGTATTTGATTCATATTTTATACATAGGTCTATAATCATAAAATATAGGTAAAGTTTAGTTTAGGGTAAAATCCACCAATTACTATGGGAGTTATAGCCCTTTTTCATTTTCATTTTTCAGCAAAATGCTTGTTTTCAGGTAAAGATGGCCCCTGGGCAGGGGCATCTGTATCAAACTGACACATTTCTAGTTTTAGATCTTCATTAACCTTTACCACTCTCTGGGCAGATTCAACTGACAACAAATTATTTTTTCTCAGAAAATAGACCTTGACATTACATGCGTTGTCTCCTCAGGAGATAATTTACATGAAATGTCAAAATCTATTTCTAAGAGAAATATTTTAAAATGTTGTCTGCAGAATTATTTACACAGTCGTTAACACATGGACAGCTTCCTTGGGCAGATTCAGCAGTCAACAAACTGATGATGTTTTTCTTTGAAAAAAAAAAAACCTTTGACATGTCAGTCTATTTTCTGGAAAAAATAAGACAATATTTCAAAATGTTCTCAGCTGATATTCTTACCAAGCAGTTAAAACATCATATTGTGATGAATTGCTTCACTGAGCTGTATCTAACATAAATGTTATATAACACTCTTCTCCAAATTTGACTGGCTGATTAAACTTAAAATGCGCAGGTTCCATTGTGCAGTCATAGCATGTCTGACTGCAGAATCAGGGTTTGCGAGCTTGAACCCCAGCTTGGCAGCATAACTTTCATGGATATTGATCATTAAACCATTTCTGTGGCCATTTTCTCCTTTTCCAAGATTCAAGAAGGGTAGTGTCAGTAACTGACAAAAGCATGTGCACAAGCGCCAGTTAACTTCTGAGAGGACTAAGCCTGCCCAGAAATAGTGTGAGTATTGTAACTAAGCCCACTCGACTTGACACTAAAAGGTTGACAGGGCCGTAAAACCTCAACTCAAAAGGAAAAAAAAACTTAAGGGATCTGGATACACATGTAAACCCTTAGCATGCTGAATAAATTAAGATGCCACACCCACTTCTAATTTTCAGCCAATCAGATTGCTTGATCCGGATTGATGCTTTAAATTCACATACCTTATGTCAAACATTTGCAGATCCAGATCAGTTGCTTCTTCAGAAGCCAACTGATCTGGTTCTACACTGTTTGTAATGACAGGGTATATCTGGGTTTAGCAGACCTAGGGTTAAATTTTCTGCCATTTAATATAAGGAAGACCTCTTTTGTGAGTCCCTTCTGAAAATGGATCTATTCTAAAAGGAAAGAATTTGCTTGAGAGCAAATTCTTTCCTTTTAGAGTAGAACTATTTTAAGAAGGGGGCAATATCAAGTTTTACAGAGTTGAATCACCTGAAAGTGTATCATATATTTTACCTTAACCCTCATCCTGCTGAACCGGGATATACCCTGCATTTACAAACAGTGTAGATCCAGATCAGTTGGCATCTGAAGAAGCTAACTGATCTGGATCTGCACTATTTGTCATTAAGCATGTATATTTTTATCAACAACCTGTATCAAGTAATCTGATTGGCTGAAAATTGGAAGTGGGCATGGTATCTTCATTTATTCAATATGGCAAGGGTTAAACTGCATACGGAGCATCATTTGGACAATAGTAATATAAAAAATGTTACATAATTATTGATAATGGTCTTCCAGGATGGATGTTATGACTCATGTATTTACCTTGTGTATTTTGGCAGACAGGGCTGAGCAAACAGTGAAGACCCAGATCAGCTGATTTCCACTGCTTGCCACTCATCCAGCAATTTTTGACAAATAAAATGGACTTGTTCAAATATCAGGACAAGTATGGCAATCAATTAAGATATCCAAATACTTTATCACTCTCTGGGCAAATTAAAATGATATTTATCTTATTTTTCCCAGAAAATAGGTTTTGACATTTCATGCATATTGTCTCCTTAGAAGATAATTTGCATGAAACAACAAGGCTTGTTTTCTGGGGAAAATAAAAAAAAATATTTTAAAAGTGTTATCTGCTTAAATTTTACCGAGTAGCCAATGTTTGAAGCATCCAAAGTTATTTACTGTATCCATCCTAAATAATGCTATACAAGTCCTAAAATTTGAATAAGGATGTGGCAACAGTGTAGATCCTGGTCAAATGGTGTCTGTTCTAAGTTTAAAACAGTTTTCCAGGCTTTTCTGTCCGAATATTTAGGGTAAATACAGTAAAGATGTCAAAAATGCTAATGCCTCTCTACCATGGTTGTTTCACTCAGGTGAGTAAATCATGGACTTTGGGAGTCCTGTTATTATTATAAGCTCACCTTAGGAAAGCTGGGTAGAGCTATAGCAGCCACCATGGCATTGCACCATGTCAGTATGGGCTGAAGTTTTGGTAAAAATTTTAACCCATCATAGACTAAATAGACTTTCCCACACTATGTATTGGGAGAGTTCATTTTGAATTTTAGGTACATCCAGCTATGAGATTTAGATATCCCTTGGGAAAAATGGCAAACAGTGGAGATCCTGATTAGACACTGCATTTTGTGGCATCTGATCTGGGTCTGCACTGTTTGCCAGTTACCCTTTTTAGTGTCTCCAGACTACAATAGGTTTAAAGGCTATATCTCCAGAACTTCTGGATGGAAGTAGTTCATTCTTGCACTAATGTTAGATACTGATCTGAAATTCTGTGCTGTACTATCCCAATCTACATGAGTGACCTTGAGGTCAAGGTCATGGACTTGGAAGCTAGCCTTGATGGCGCAATTGGATGCGCATCCGACTGGAGACTAGGAGGTTGCGGGTTCGACCCCCATCAAGGTTGGCAATATTGTTTCATGGAGATTGATCATGAAATGTTTTCTACAGTCATTCTCTCCTTTCTGCTGATTCAAGAAGGGCAGTTGTCATTTTCTGGCGAAAGAATGTGCACAATGCTGGTTAACTGCTTGGAGGACTAAGCCTAACCAGTGAATGTTTAGGTAAACTGACCGCGCTCGACATGACCCCACTGGGTTGACTGGGCCATAAAACCTCAACACAAACTAACAAACATGGACTTAGAAAAAAATTATGTTGCAATGGTTTTGGTTAAAGTTGTTAGAAGTTCATATCTTCTGAAGTTTGAGCCTGATCTTATTTATGCAGTCCTGCGACAGTTCTTTTTCTTATCTTCATCACTATTATTATTATCACACAACATTTAGTTTACAAATTTGACATAACATGATTTATCATACATTTACTAGAAAATATGTTCATTTTGCATATATGATACTAACATGGCTTTCAAGCACATCTCACTCTTGTGGAACAAAAAAGGTGTGATAATGGGTCACATGGGTGCTATGGTTTTATTGCCCGGGCAAAAAACACATATCACCAGGTCATGTGGGTGATATGGCATTTTTGCTTGGGCAAAAAACCCACATCTTTGGAGCACTTGGCAGTCTTGTCTTTGACTCCACATATGATATGAAATAGGCAAACTTGTCAGAAAAAAAAAAAATAAACAATAAACAGATAGTCTGTGGTATGGCAATTTTCATATACTCCATATCAACCCTCAGCCCATATTAGCCCTCAGGCTGATATAGTCTCCAGTTGATATGGGGTGTGATATGAAATTGCCATATACTAATCTCTATTTATTGCTTGCAGCAGTTTGGTTGCTAGGCGTTTTTCATCATTGAAGTTCGTTGAAAAAGGCCTAGTGGCTGAAATGGTGAAGTAATGTTATCTTATATGAATTGTCATTACAGTAATACTCCTAAAATTTCAAACACCAAAATGTTCAACAAAATGACATATGCAAACAGTGCATACCCAGATCAGACAGTCTGATCAGAATGCAAACAGTGCATACCCAGATCAGACTGCTCTTCAGGGTTTACACTGTTTGCCTTTCCACAAAGCATTTTAAGAAACAGCTACATAAAAAGCAAACTTAAGGCGAAAATAATATGGAATGAAGTGTTCCAATTAGGCCATATACCATATTATTATTATTATTATTATTTTTATTGGTGAGGAGGGACATTGATCAATGGCCATATACTTGTTGATGTCTGAGCACATTCTACAACTCCAGTTTACTGTGAAATCATGAATGTTTTATGCAGTTTCAGCGTCACTATTTTTATGGTTGAATCTTTGCTACTCTGTGGGTAAATTCGGCTAATGACAAATCGGTTATATATTTTCTGTTATTATTATTTCCAGAAAATAAGGTTTGATGCTTCATGCAAACTGTTCCTGGAGAGAGTTTGCATGAAATGTCAAACCTTATTTTCTCCAAATGAGTTTTACAGAGTTGTCTCCTCTGAAAGCTTATCCCCTTTCTGTACTATTAAATTATGATTCCAGGAAGCTAATGTTAACTTTTGACAGCATCACATTTCTGAAGCACAGCTCTTAAAAGCAACACCATATTTACCCTAAGTATATGGACACCATAACTCCTTACCATACTTGTCCTTTAATTAAAAAAGGTTTCTTCCGCTATCTGTCGTGTTTAAAAATTACTGAGCAAGTGGCTAACAGTGTAGTGGGCCTACACTGTTTGCTCAGGCCTATTTGTCCTAGTATTTAGGGTTAAGTATCAGGACAAACATGCCTGAGCAAATGGTGTAGATCCTTATCAGTTGCCACAGAATGTGGCATCTGATCAGGATCTACACTGTTTGCCACTCATCCAGTAGTTCTTTAGACACATCTTGGCAGACAGAATAGACCCTGATCAGATGCCGCAAAATGTGGCATCTGATCAGAGTCTTCACTGTGTACATGAAATGCAGGAATTTGTATGAAACATGGTATCAATGAAAATTAACCAGACATATGGAAATGGACTGGTCCAAAGATTGAAGGTAGAAGAGTCCACTTGGCATAAATGGATTAAAATGGACTAGTTCAAATTTTAAGACAAGTAAGGTAAGGAGTTTGGGTGTCCCAGTATTTAGTGTTAATACAGTATATCAGTCTGAAATCACTGAGAATGTCACTTGAGTATATCCCTAAAGAGGACTTGTTAAGAAGGAATACAAGGAGTATTCGGTGATAATTCGTGGGTACTTTTCTCCAGCTCTCCATAAAAACATATGTTATGGATACTTATTTTAAGCAAGGCACTTCAAATGAGTACCCACAACAAATGTTTTTTATGGAGAAATAAGAAAACTTATCCTAAAATTATCAGCAAATACTCCTCCTTAACAATTCTACTTCCATCAAATGAAAATATGAAATTATTCTGCTTCCACCAAACAAAATATATGAAATTATTTTGCATCCACTAAACAAAATAAGGTATTTTGCTTCCACCAAACAAAAAATATGGAATTATTCTGCTTCCTCCAAACAAAAATATGAAATTAGTCTGCTTCCACCAAATAAAAATATGAAATTATTTTGCTTCCACCAAACAAAAGTATGAAATTATTTTGCTTCCACCAAACAAAAGTATGAAATTATTTTGCTTCCACCAAACAAAAATATGAAATTGTTCTGCTTCCACCAAACAAAAATATGAAATTATTCTGCTTCCTCCAAACAAAAGTATGAAATTCAGCTTTTTCTACAGCTTCCAGATATAAAGTTCTACCATAAAAATCATCAAATGCAATTTCCTAGTAATTTCAGACAGAAAGATGGATGTCACTTGATTTCACCACATCTGAATATGAAATGTTGAAAAAATAAAGCAACAGTAAACATATTTTGCTTTTAGACAAATTGTACAATTTGGCAGTACCATATCTGGACAAAGTCATACTTTCTGAAACCCGTACTGAACAAACACAATAGTAAGGTATAGGCTTTGTTTTTAGTAATTTCGATTTTTCAGTTTTTTGCTATTGACAGACTTTTTTTTGTTTTCAGTTTGTTTGGAGGAAATCGTTATTTTCATGCATGATATTTTAAAAAGAAAATATAATTTTATCTGTCTCTGTATCACAAGTTCTCAAAATGATATTGTCATTACACTTACGATGCTATGGATAATTTCAGCAGACAACAAACTGATGATGTTTTTCTTATTTTTCCTAGAAAATAGGATCTGACATTTCATGCAAATGTTTGCATGAAGTATCATATCATGTTTTCTAGTTGAAATAAGAAAACTACTCCAAATTGTTGTCTGCTGAAATTTTTACCCAGCATGCAAAGTGTAAATCATCAGCTTCCTGATAACCATAATTCAGTTTAACCCAAAAATGCCAAGTAAAATTTGAAACAGATGATATACACTTTTTTTTTTTTCAGAGAAAATAAATATTGACAGTTCATGTGAATCATCTGCTTAAGGATTAAAATTGGCAAAGCATCATTTATTTGTTTTTGTTGTTTTTTTGTTTTTTTTCAGAGAAATTAAGTCTTGATATTTGATGTTAATCCTCTATCTAACAGACAATTCACATGAAATATTGAATCTTATTTGCTTTGAACAATAAAAATCAAAATCTTCAGAATGTTGTCTGCTGCAGTTACCACTCATGCTTTAACCCTTAAACTGCCAATCATAACAATTATCATCTGCTTTGTCATCTTCTTGTGATTTAAGAAGTCATTTTTGCAAACTGTGGACCCAGATCAGACTGCTCCTCT
This sequence comes from Anodontia alba, assembly GCA_964016985.1. Classification (NCBI taxonomy): domain Eukaryota; kingdom Metazoa; phylum Mollusca; class Bivalvia; order Lucinida; family Lucinidae; genus Anodontia; species Anodontia alba. The sequence continues at coordinate 26,673,793 of OZ024830.1, read as the reverse complement.
AGGATCTAGGAGCAGTCTGATCAGGGCCCACACAGTTTTTCTGTATGCAAAAATAAATTTGAAAAGTTATCAAGAATATTTAGCAGACAACATAAACAGACAACATTTTGAGATGCTGGTTTTCTTGGCATTTTAAGGGTTAACCTTTACCACTGTCTGGGGAGATTCAGCAGATGACAAATTGATAGTTTTTTCTTATTTTTCCCATACACTAGATTTTTAGATTCATGCAGATTGTCTCCTTAGGAAACAGCAGAGCCTATTATCTGAGAAAAATAAGAAAAAATATTTTAAAATGTTGTCTGCTGAAAGTTTTGCTCAACAGGCTAAATAAGCAATAAAACATTAAAATAAACAAAAAAAATGATAACTTCTACCTGAAGATATCCTGACCGTAGACTTATGCTTGGGATTTGCATTAGTTGAAAATAGTTTTGTTACCTCTCCACAGTAGACTTGTTAAAGAGGAGTAATTCATAATAATTATTTGACATTTTCATCATTTCTCAATAAAAACATATTGTTGTTTGTATACTCATTTATTAGATATGCCGCTAATAAATACCCATAACATGTTTTCCTCCACAACATGTTTTCACCTTTTTCTAATGAGTATAACTCAATATATGTTTTATGGAGAAATTTGTTTTGTTTTTGTTTTTTTTGTTTTTGTGTGTGTGTGTGTGTGTGTGTGTGTGTGTGTGTTTCAGAATTCTCATCTCACACAAGTCCATGCTCTCTAAATAGGCAGTTCCAATATTTTTGGGGTTTGCAGCAGATGGAAACTAAGACATATTATTACTTGTCATATTTCTTGCTTTAAAGGCTCCATATTCCTCAAAAATGGACATTTTATTTAAAAAAAAAAAAGGTTTAATATATTGATATATGGTATTAATACAATCATAAAATGTGACATTGGACATTTCAGTTAGTCTCTTGCTCTTGAAATGAAATGACTTTTTATCATATCCCGCAATTAATGTTGCCAACATTAATTCAGAGATGGGTAAAAAAATCCAGTTCAAAAACGAGAGAATGAGAGACTAACTGAAATTTTACAAGCTGTCAGATTCCACATTTTATGATCGTATTAATACTATATATCAATTTATTAAACCTGTCTTGGTTAAGAATGTCTGTTTTTGAGGAACATGAAGCTTTTAACCTACAACAGAATACAATTATTGATACTTTTCTTATACTTTCCTATTTAACCCTTAAAAAGCCAGTCACAATTATTGTCGTCTGCTTTGTCTTCTGCCGGTTACTTTAAAAGTCATTTCTGCAAACAGTGTGGACCCAGATCAGTCTGATCAGGGTCCACACTGTTTGCCTGTATGCAAAAAATAGGTTGGAAAAGTCTGCAAGAATATTCAGCAGACGACATAAACAGACGACATTTTCAGATGAAGTTTTTCTCGGCGCTTTAAGGGTTAAATTATTTCTAAAGGAAAAATAAGGCTTGAAATTTCATCAAAACTGTCTCCAGACAGTTTGAATGAAATTTCAAACCTTATTTCCTGTGAAAAATAAGAAAAATATCTGTAATTTGTTGTCTGCTGATTTTTGACAGAATGGAAAATTCATCTCCTTGAAAACATATGATTTCACAGTATCTCCTTTGTAGAGGTGGAAAGGGAATGGTCTGAGATCAGTGTCTGAGTGAAGTATGAGCACCTTCTACCACTCCAGCTCATCATTTGTCATTTTGTAGAAGTCCAGTAAAGTGTTTAGTTGTTCTGCTTTTTTTTTTTGCTTCTTTGTAAGTGTGCAGACTCTACATGTCACCAACCATTGACTTGCAACATCTACCAAATTTGCCCTAAATACAGACAGCTTAACACTTTACATGCAGGGTACAAGTTTCAGCAGACATTTTGAAATACTTTTCCTAGAAAATAGGGATCAACTCTTCATGCAAACTGTCTTCTAAGGAGGCAATTAATTTGCATGAAGTGTCAGATCCTATTTTCAAGGAAAAATAAGAAAAAATGTCATCAGTTTGTCATTTGCTGGGTTTGCCCATAGCATGGTAAATGTTCTCTTTGCCATACTTATCTTAAAATTTGACCACCGGGTGATCTCACTCTGAATTTTGTGATGGAATGACAAAAAGTGTAGACCCTGATCAAACTGCTCCTTTAGAAGCAGTTTGATTGAAGTCCTCACTGTTTGCTCAAGCTTGTCTTTCTACCATATTTGACCTAATTACCACACATACTCCTGTAAGCGCACAGTCAAGCAATTCCATAGTCTTCAAATTACAGCCAGTGTAGTTTTTGTCTACTTCTTTATAAAGGCATATGTTGTGGGTACCCATTTGAATTGTATCAACTTATTGATGCAATTCAAATGAGTACCCACAACATATGCTTTTATAAAGAAAATCAGAAAAAAAAACGAAAACACAATAACATTACATAAGCATCATTCACTGATCTTTGTTTAAGTGTACCCTTAGTATAGGTGGATGCATATTGTACCACAAGTTCCCCAGTAATTTTGAAAAACCTAAGCGCATGGTGTGGTAATAAGGTGTAATATGGTATTTTGAGTAAATACAGTACTCATTCAAAATACTCATTTCTACTGACCTTCCTTATGAAATGTCAAGCCTTATTTTCCCTAAAAATACAAACAAAAATAAAAAATGTCTGCTGAAGTTTTTATTAGCACTTTAACCCATTTATGCCTTGTGTTCTATAAGAGGGACGTAAGCAAACAGTGCAGACCCAGATCAGATGCTGCAGAATGGGACATCTGATCAGGGTCCACACTGTTTGCATTTAATACAGGAATTTCTAAAAAAAAAAACATGGTAATAAAACCAACCAGAGACTCCTTCTGTTTGAAAAGAACTTGTCCAAAGTGTTGAGGTAGAAGAATCCATTTGGCATAAATGGATTAAGGGGTAAAACTATTTTTCTTCTGTTGGTCATCTGTAACTTAAAAGGCTGGAGACCAAGCATCAGGTCTGGGCGAGATGTCAAAGTCATGAATTATGACTAAGCATAATTTCAAGCTATGGCATCCAGTAAAAGTTGAATATATGAAAACCTCTGGTGAGTACTCATTAGAATTGCTTAGTGAGGCAGTTCTAATGAGTACACATGTTTCTGCAATGACATAAGTCATGAGGTTGTTTTCTGTTTGGAGTTGTCAGACTTTATCAGACTAGGTATTATGCCCCTGCCCATTGGGGCCCGCGAAGTAGATGGGCTGCCTTGTGCCTCTGTGGCAGATCTGCTAGTAACTTAATGCAGGACTTGAGTTCATTATTAGCCCAGGTCAGGTAAAAGTCCCACAGATTCAGAGGTGATATCTTGACATGACAACATGACTGAAATAAGGTTGACTGGGATGTTAAAACTTGAATAAGTATCATGCCCCCACCCATTTTTAATGCTGGAGTTTGTCTTTTGACCAGGTTGGGTAAAAGTCCCACAGATTCAGAGGCAATATCTTGACATGACGACATGACAAGTACTGTTGACTGGATTATGTATGACTTTAGATAGGTTAGATTATATTTGATAGATACTTTGTTAGACAGGAATAGATAGTCGTAGTAGATCAGAATATGAAATTGGTCCACATCAAGCAAAAAATGGTGTCTTCACATCACAAAAACATGCCTATATAATTATGACCCCTTAAACCCCATTTTTATAAAGTAAAACTGGGGTTTATGGGTGTATACATTATTTTTCTTATTTCTGCTAAAAACATAGATTGTGAGTACTCGTTAGAACTGCCTTGCTGAGATGGTTCTAAGAAGTACCCACATTTGCTTTGAGCAGAAATATGAACAATGTCAGTTTCTTATTTGAAAATTTTCAGTTTTTAGAGGTGAAATTTTCTATACAGTTGATTAGGCGTGTTTTCATAATGAAGCATGCGCAGAATGCCCAGATTCAGATACATCTTTAGCATGCACACGGTCTCATTTGGGCCTTTGATCTCCATTGATACACTCTATAGTATCCTATGACTCTGGCAGTGTACAGTGAAGACCCTGATCAGACTGCACATTTGCGCCAAAGGCACAGTTTTGCTTGGCACAGCTCAGTTCAGTATGTATGATTGTGATAATTTATTGAAAGTTTTCTGATTGACTGCTTTGAAAGTGACTGCATATATGGATGAGTGTTCCTGTGCGCCTTACGCTTGCGGTTTCATCTCAGTACAGTGTTGTACTGTTCACGACACTTTCAACACGTTTGTGATTCACATTTGCGGATTAACGTTTGCGATTTAAATTCATAGTTCCTTGGCAATTTACACTTGCGATTTATGTAATTCATGTGCCTCAATACTTAGCATGCTGGGTAAAAATTTTAGCAGATTTCATTTTGAAATATTTTTTTTCTTATTTTCCTAGACAATAGGATCTGTCACTTCATACAAGGAGACAATTTGCATGGAGTGTAAGATCCTATTTACTAGATAGGGAACAAGAAAACATATGAGTTTGACATCTGGGCCCAGTTGTTCAAAGTGTCGTTAGCTTAACGAGCTCGTTAAGGGTCATTTGGTTAACTGTTTTAGCGGATTCAATGTACAATATTCTGATAGTTTTTGCTGAAAAAATGTGAGTAGCTTTTGCATTGCAAAAGCTACTCACATTTTTTCAGCAAAAAATTTCAGCATATTTGCATATCACTTGATGTAAATTTTAACGAATCGTTAGCTAACGACATCGTTAGTTTTGAACAACTGGGCCCTGCTGAATTTGCCAATTGCATGTTAAGTGTTAATCAGGTTTTTTCTGTTTGTAACTCATGTATATATTTTGCTTTTTCTCTTGAGTTGGATTTTGTATGTTTGTATTTTGATTACCACTTTAAGGGCAAACTCAGCAGATGACAAATTGATGATATTTTTTCGTAATTTTTCCAGAAAATAGATATTGATTGATATTTCATGCAGATTATCTCCTGGGGAGACGAAGTTCCTTCTTTCTAGGGAAAACAAGAAAAAATACGAGTTTGACATCTGCTGAATTTGCCCATTGCATGGTTAGTGTTAATCAGGTTTTTTCTGTTTGTAACTCATATATATATTTTCTCTTGAGTTGTATTTTATATGTCTGTATTTTGTATACCACTCTATGTGCAAATTCAGCAGATGACAAGTTGTTTTTTTTTTCTTTTTATTTTTTCCAGAAAATGGGCATTGACATTTTATGCAGATTGTCTCCTAGGGAGATGATTTGTATCAAATAAAGACACCTATTTTCTGGGGAAACAAGAAAAGTATTTCAAAATCTGCTGAATTTTTTTCCCAAGGTGCTGAGTGTTAATTTTGTTGTTATTGTATGTAATTCTTTTGCTTTAAAGCTCCATTTTCTTCAAAAATAGACATTTGTATGCTGCAGAATCGGATGATGCTGGGGGAATATAGTTTTTAGGTTTTCCATATATAAATACATATGTGATCCTTTTAGACTCAGATTAAGGCATTTGTACCAGGTAGAATTTTGCAGTTTTATAGTCAGGTACCCCACAGCAGGGGCATCCGTGTACTGTGGACACAATTCTAGTTTATCCTAGAAAGGTTTAATAAATTGTTCTATTGTAATGATATGATCATAAAATGTTGCATCTGACAGGCTGTAAAATAACATTTAGTCTCTTGTTTTTGAACTGAATCAAAAATGATTTTTTATCATATCTCTGAACTAATGTTGGCAACATTAATGCAGAAATATTATAAAAAAAATCATTTCATATTTTTTTATCCAGTTCAGGAACGAAAGATTAACTGAAATTTTACAGGCTGTCAGATGCCACATTGTATGATTGTGTAACTTACTAAATCTTTCTTGGGTAATAAAAATGTCTATTTTTGAGGAATATGGAGCCTTTGGTCATGCTATGTCTCTGTTTGTAATTAATGTCTGTATTCTTTTTGTAATTTGTTTCATCTGAATTATTTTTATTTATTCTCATATGTGTTTATAGTTGATATGTCTTAATTATGCTTCTTTTCCAGCATTTGTTATTTATATGCCTTAATTATGCCTCTTTTCCAGCATTTGTTATTTATATGCCTTAATTATGCTTCTTTTCCAGCATTTGTTATTTATATGTTTTAATTATGCTTCTTTTCCAGCATTTGTTATTTATATGCCTTAATTGTGCTTCTTTTCCAATAGGTTACCTTACATCAGCTAGCATTGGTTTCTCAACTCTACCATTCATGACGAGGGTCCAGAGACTTAGCCCGCTGATGGTGATGATAATAATGTAGTAGTGGTGATAATGGTATTGATATTTAAGTCATCAGTTTATTTGATATAATTGTAATGTTACTGAGACTAATGATGATTGATGTGTTAATGATGAGGATGGTATCTTTGTTTCTTTTCTCTCTGTATTTTATATGCCTTAATTTTGCTTCTTTTCTTACAGCATACCTTTCTGCTAGCATTTGCTTTCTCAACTCTACCACTCATGACGAGGGTCCAGAGATTTAATGCCCGTAAGGATTATTTGGTGTGTATCATAGGGTTTACAACCAGTGGCCACTATGATCTGGGAAGAGATTCTGAAAGCAAAGTTTATTACTATTACTTTTATATTCAGCAGTTTTGCCTTTGTCTCTCAGCAGCATGAAAACATACCTATATAATATTGACCCCCTTAAACCCCACTTTTATATAGTAAAACTGGGGTTTGCAGGGGTACAAGTTATTTTTCTTATTTCTGCTCAAAACATGGATTGTGGGCAGTTCTAACGAGTACCCACAATCTATGTTTTGAGCAGAAATATGAAAAATATCAGATTTTTATCTGAATTCTTTTAATTTTTGGAGACGAAATTTTCTATATATTTGAATAGGCGTGTTTTTGTAATGTTAAAGCAAAGTTTATTACTATTACTTTTATATTCAGCAGTTTTGCCTTTGTCTCTTATCTACTTGACTGCGTATCAATTATCAACACTGATGTTGATGATGATGACTGCCATTATGATTGTATTTGTTGATGATGGTAATTCTACTGCAGCTGCTGCTGAATTTAATTGTCTTCAGTCCTTTGCTAGGATTATGATGATGATTGCAGTGCTAACCTAAAGTAGATGACAATAATGAAATTGGTAATAAAATGTTAAAGGTTTGACAAAACTGTTGATGAATCATATACTTGTTGATTGTGTTGACTAAAGGTAGACATTCTAAATATTGTATGTTTAATGATGGTGATGTGTTGAATTATGGTTAACTATGGTGAGATTGCTTATTTACTTATGATTTTAGTATATACATATAACAATAACCTTGTTTAGTGACCTGTGACTTCTGGTTTCAGTTTCTTTTTTAACATAATACAGCTGGGAACCGGAAGCCTCATATCAGTGGACAATGTTATATTTTCCTAAGGTGTAACATGTACAAGTACTTGACTTTGATAGAAATAGTACTGTAAGAGATGATGATGATGAAATGGTTATAATGGTGTTGATGTTTTAGACATCAGTTTATTTGACATAATTGCAATTGTACTGAGAGTGATGATGATAGATATGTTAATGATGAAGATGGTATCTTTGTTATGCTTCTTTTCTCTCTGTATGTGCCTGAATTTTGATTCTTTTTTTACAGCTTACCTTTCAGCTGGCATTTGCTTTCTCAACTCTTACCACTCATGACGAGGGTTCAGAGATTTAATGCTGCTAGGATTGTTTGGTATGTATTGTAGGGGTTATAGTGGATGGCCACTATGATCAGGGAAGTGATTCTGAATACAAAGCTTTTTATTACTACTTTTATATTCAGCAGTTTTGCCTATGTCTCTGATCTCTGACTGCACATCAACACTGATGCTGATAATGATGACTGCCATTATGATTGCGACTTGTTGATTTTGGTAATTCTACTGTGGCTGTTACTGAGTTTGTTAGGAGTCTTCAGTCCTTTGCTAGGATTATGATGATGATTGCAGTGCTAACCTAATGTAGATAACAATAATGAGATTGGTAATGTTAATAGTTTGACAAAGCTGTTGATGAATCATATACTTGTTGATTATGTTGACTTAAGGTAGATGTTCTAAATATTTTATGTTAAATGATGATAATGATGATGATGATGATGTATTGATTTAAGGTTTACCACACCTAATTACTTTTATGATGTTGGTGCAGATGATGATGTAGATTATGATGAGGATGGGAGAGATGATGATGATGATGTGTTCTAAATATTTTATGTTAAATGATGATGATGATGTTATATTGATTTAAGGTTTACCACACCTAATTACTTTTATAATGTTGGTGCAGATGATGATGTAGATTATGATGAGGATGGGAGGGATGATGATGATGATGATTTAAATGCTTTAATTATGCTTCTTTGCCATCTGTTAGTACTTATATGCCATAAGAATTTACTCTCTTTTACATCTGTTAAACATTTCTTTCAGCAATCATTGACTTTCTCAGCTCTACAGTCTTGATGTGGCTCTGCCATTCTTTTGGTGAGATTGCTTATTTATATATGATTTTACTATATACATATAACAATAACCTTGTTTAGTGACCTGTGACTTTGGTTACAGCTGCTGAGTTTGTTTAGTGTCTTCAGTCCTTTGTTAGGATTATGATGATTGCAGTGGTAACCTAGAGTAGATGACAATAACGAGATTGGTAATAATGTATAAGGTTTGACAAAACTGTTGATGAATCATGTACTTGTTGATTATGTTGACTAAAGGTAAACATTCTAAATATTGTATGTTTAATGATGATGATGTGTTGAATTAAGGTTTACTACACCTGATTACTTTTATAATGTTGGTTCAGATGATGATGTAGATTATGATGAGGATGGGAAAGATGATGTTGATGATGATTTAACTGCTTTAATTATCCTTCTTTGCCGTCTATTAGTACTTCATATGCCATAAGAATTGACTATATTTTACACATTTCTTTCAGCGATCATTGGCTTTCTCAACTCTACAGTCCTGATGTTGCTCTGCTAATCTAATGGTGAGATTGCTTATTTACATATGATTTTAGTAGATACATATAACAATTACCTTGTTTTTGACCTGTGACTTCTGGTTTCAGTTTCTTATTTAACATAATACAGCTGGGAACTAGAAGCCTTGTGTCAGCTAAAAAGGTTATATTGTTCTAAGTTGTTACATGTACTTGACTTTGATAGTAGTAGTATGATGATGATGATGATGATGATGTAGTTGTGGTTATAATTGCATTGATGTTAAAGGCATCAGTTTAATTGATATAATTGTGGTATCTTTGTTATGCTTCTTTTCTCTCTGTATTTTATTTGCCTGAATTTTGCTTCTTTTTTTTTTACAGCTTACCTTTCTGGTAGCAATTGCTTTCTGAACTCTACCACTCATGACGAGGGTCCGGAGATGTAATGACTGCAAGGATTGTTTGGTATGTATCATAGGGGTAATAGTGGGTGGCCACTATGATCAGGGAAGAGATTCTGAATACAAAGCTTTTTATTATTAGTTTTATATCCAGCAGTTTTGCCCATGTCTCTGATCTGCATGACTGCTTGTCAATACTGATGTTGATAATGATAACTGCCATTATGATAGCAGTTTGTTGATGATGGTACATGTAATTCTATTGGGCTGTTGCTGAGTTTGTTAGGAGTCTTCAGTCCTTTGCTAGAATTATGATGATGATTGCAGTGGTAACCTAATGTAGATGACAATAATGAGATAGGTAATGTTAATGGTTTGACAAATTATGTTGACTAAGGTAGATGTTCTAAATATTTTATGTTAAATGATGATGATGATGTTGATGATGATGATGTATTGAATTAAATTTTACTACACCTGATTACTTTTATAATGTTGGTGCAGATGATGATGTACCAGTAGATTATGATGAGGATGGGAGAGATGATGTTGATGATGATTTAAATGCTTTAATTATCCTTCTTTGCCATCTGTTAGTACTTATATGCCATAAGAATTTACTATCTTTTACACATTTCTTTCAGCAATCATTGGCTTTCTCAACTCTACAGTCTTGATGTGGCTCTGCCAATCTAATGGTGAGATTGCTTATTTATATATGATTTTACTATATACAAATAACAATAACCTTGTTTAGTGACCTGTGACTTTGGTTACAGCTACTGAGTTTATTAAGTGTCTTCAGTCCTTTGTTAGTATTATGATGATGATTGCAGTGGTAACCTAGAGTAGATGACAATAATGAGATTGGTAATAATGTTAAAGTGCAGATGATGGTGTAGATTATGATGAGGTTGTGAAAGATGATGTTGATGATGATTTGAATACTTTAATTATGCTTCCTTGCCATCTGTTAGTACTTCATATGCCATAAGTATTGACTATCTTTTACACATTTCTTTCAGCGATCATTGGCTTTCTCAACTCTACAGTCCTGATGTTGCTCTGCCAATCTAATGGTGAGATTGCTTATTTACCTATGATTTTAGTTCATGTTAATACATATAACAATAACCTTGTTTAGTGACCTGTGGCTTCTGGTTTTAGTTTCTTATTTAACATAATACAGCTGGAAACCAGAAGCCTTGTGTCAGCTGACAAGGTTATATTTTCCTAAGGTGTTACATGTACATGTACTTGACTTTGATAGTAGTATGATGATGATGATGATGATGTAGTTGTGGTTATAATGGTATTGGTGTGTAAGGCATCAGTTTATTTGATATAATTGTGATATCTTTGTTATGCTTCTTTTCTCTCTGTATTTTATATGCCTGAATTTTGCTTCTTTTTTACAGCATTTGCTTTGTCAACTCTACCACACATGACGAGGATCCGGAGACATAATGCCCTCAAGGATTGTTTGGTATGTATCGTAGGGGTTATAGCGGGTGGCCTCTATGATCAGGGAAGAGATTCTGAATACAAAGCTTTTTATTATTAGTTTTATATTCAGCAGTTTTGCCTATGACTCTGATTTGCTTGAATGCACATCAGTACTGATGTTGATAATGATAACTGTCATTATGATAGCGATTTGTTGATGATGGTAATTCTACTGCAGCTGTTGCTGAGTTTGTTAGGAGTCTTCAGTCCTTTGCTAGGATTGTGATGATGATTGCAGTGGTAACCTAATGTAGATGACAATAATGAGATTGGTAATGTTAATGGTTTGACAAAACTGTTGATGAATCATATTCTTGTTGATTATGTTGACTAAAGGTAGATGTTCTAAATATTTTATGTTAAATGATGATGATGATGATGATGATGTGTTGAATTAAGGTTTACTACACCTGATTACTTTTATAATGTTGGTGCAGATGATGATGTAGATTATGATGAGGATGGGAGAGATGATGATGATGATGATTTAAATGCTTTAATTATGCTTCTTTGCCATCTGTTAGTACTTATATGCCATAAGAATTACTATCTTTTACACATTTCTTTCAGCAATCATTGGCTTTCTCAACTCTACAGTCTTGATGTGGCTCTGCCAATCTAATGGTGAGATTGCTTATTTATATATATAGTTTTACTATATACATATAACAATAACCTTGGTTAGTGACCTGTGACTTTGGTTACAGCTGCTGAGTTTGTTAAGTGTCTTCAGTCCTTTGCTAGGATTATGATGATGATTGCAGTGCTAACCAGATGTAGATGACAATAAAGATTTTGGTAATGTTATTGGTTTTACCTTTCTGCTGGCATTTGCTTTCTCAAATTTACCTCTCATGATGAGGGGTATATGATGAGGCGATTTAATGTGTGCAAAGATTATTTGGTGTCTAATGTAAGGGCTATAGCTGGTGATTCAGCAGTTTTGCCTGTGTATTTGATCTGCCTGACTGCACATCAACACTGATGTTGGCAATGATGAATGCCATTATGTTTGTGATTTGTTGATGATGGTGATGCTACTGCAGCTGCTGCTGAGTTTGTTTAGTGTCTTCATTTCTTTATAGGATAATGATGAAGGTTGCAGTACTAACCAAATGTAGACAACAGTCAATGAGATTATTTATGTTTATGGTTTGACAATACTTTTGATGAATTGTATACCTGTTTGGTCATGTATAATTAAGGTAGACATTGTTCTTATTATTGCAAAAGATGATGATGATGCTGCTGATGATGATGATTATGATGATGAAGAGATGTTGTAGTGAATTATGAAATTACTACACCTGATTACTTTCATAATGTTAGTGCAGATGAATAATGATGATGGGGTATTGATAATGATTTATGCTTCTTTGCCATCAGTTGGTACTTTATTTGACATAAAGATTTACTACCTTTACAATGTTTCTTTCAGGTATCATTGGCTGGCTCAACTCCACAGTTTATGATAAGACTCTGCCAACCTTATGGTGAGATTGCTTATATTAATGATTTAATACTTATAAATACACCCTTGTCTGGTGTCCTGTGATTTCTGGTTTGGTTTCTTATTTGACAAAATACAGCTGGGATCCAGAGGACTCAGGTCATGGGACAAGGCATATTCTTTCATACTGTAAGAAATGATGATGATGATGATGATGTAGTTGTGGTTATAATAGTATTACTGTAATGTTTAAAGTGTTTAAAGTGTCGGTTTATTCAATATAATTGCAATTGTAGTGTCACTGAGACTGATGATGATAGATATGTTACTTGACTATGAAATTGATAGTACTGTAAGTGATGATGATGATAATGGTTACCACCTCAGTATCGATGATGATAATTATGATGATGATGATTAGAATGATTATTGCTTTATTATCCTTGATGACAGTGTTGATGTCATTGCTGACCAGGTATTAAATATAATAGACATGTTTTGTAATGTTCATGGTTTAACAATAGTGACAAAACCACTTTGTACTTATACGCTATTGATTATGATAATTATGGCATTGTTATTGCTGATGGTGATGTTGATGGTAATGATGTTACAGAAACTGATGATAGTTATGATTATTACATCAATACCAGTGATGATGATGATGACAATGCTGATTCTGATGAAATATTGACTGTGGAGTGTGATAATTCTGTAAAAATTAATTCCAGTGATAAATGGTTAAACAACAGTATTTTGATATTATGATATCTGTTGAGTAGTAATTGATATTTCTTAATAATTCTGCAGTTAATTATAGATGTCAGTACCTTAGATAATGATCATGATGCTGATGCTGCTGATGATGATTATGAAGACCTCAGTCGTGACCATGTTGCCATAAATGTTTACATCTGAAAATGTAACTATTATTGGTAAGATGAACTTGATTTTTATATGTTTAACAATATTGTTGATGGAACTTGTACTGTACTGACTGGTAACAAGAATGAAGATATTTTTGTTGAACTTCATGATAATCTTTGATGATAGTGGTACACTGTTGAACTCTATGGTAACTCTTTTCTGGTTATAATGCATGGAATAGATCATTATATCACTGTAAATGGTTCAATACAACTGGCTTTACTTGGTAGCATGTCTATCTTAATGATTAAGAGGTTGTGAGTATGATCCTAAACTGGGTCATAAGGAGGATTTTTCTAAAATTAGTTATATATTTAGTTTGGTACTCAGCGTTAAGAGGAAATGCTAGGGTTAGGTGGTTTGCTCTACCAACCGTTCTGAGGCGGTGGTCCCGGTGTTAGTCTTACTCTTTGTTGCTTTGTGGTTTGTTCTGCAAGGCGATTTGTTGTATGTCTTTCCATGTGTCATGTTGTGTTTGTGTTTTTCAGTCCTTTTAGTATTGCGATTACCTTGCTTGGGGAAGAGAGAGCTAATCTTTGTGCTTTTCGTACATTTGTTCGGTTTGTGCTTGTTTAGATTTGTCAGTTTCCTCTTTCTCTTGGGGTCTGGGAAGGGCTGCGGTTTGTGGCACTCCCTGGACTTTTCTCTTACCTTTTTTTTAGTCACACCACTGGCTGTTACATTCTTTCATGGATATTGATCATGAAATATTTTCTACGGTCATTCTCTCCCTTCCGCTGATTCAAGAAGGGCAGTTGTCAGTTTCTGGCGGAAGAATGTGCACATTACTGGTTAACTGCTTAGAGGACTAAGCCTGCCCAGTAAACCTGTGGTTAGGTAAACTGACCACGCTTGACATGAACTCATTGGGTTGACAGGGCCATTAAACCTCAACACAAAACCACTGTCTGTATAATATGACTGCTGGTAGTATCATTTATCATTGCAATGTCTGCATTATGATACAGCAGTGGGTGAGCACTGTAAAAGGGCATCAGTTCCCACCTTTAAATTCAGACACCATCACAATATGACTGAAAGATTGTTGACAGGGATGTTATAAACTCAAACAAAAAACTTGATGAACAGGAGAGTACTCTATGTACAGTTGAAACTCAGTGGCTCAAACAGCCTCAGGACCATGAAAATTTGCTCAAGATATGATTTATTCATGCCACTGAGGGTTAATCATAGTGCCAGGTCAGGAAGCAAATGGCGACAGTTTAAGGAAATCTTTTCCATCTTCTGCTCAATGATGGTATGGAGTGTACTCATTAGAATTGCCTCACACAACATACAATACCATGATGAAGCGAAAACATTTCCCAAAATGTTTGTTTTCTCAAGCAATCAGAAGAATTTTGTGGTGACTTAAAAAAAAGGAGTTTGAATTAGCCAAGGTGAATGAGCCATCAGAATTGAGCTATTGAAGTTTGACTGCAGTATGCTTTTGTTTCTCAATGTCAAGGGGACACCACACCTGCAGAAAAGAGTTTTCCTCACTGGATATGAATTGCTTCTTAAATGGAGTTGCGGCTAATGTTAAAAGAAAGCAGCCAGCCTGGGTGGCTCATTTGGATGCACATATTTTCTACGGTCATTCTCTCCCTTCCGCTGAGTCAAGAAGGGCAGTTGTCAGTTTCTGGCAAAAGAATGTGCACAAGTACTGGTTAACTGCTAGAAGGACTAAGCCTGTCCAGTAAATGTGTGGTTAGGTAATCTGACCACGCTCGACATGACCCCATTGGGTTGACTGGGCCGTAAAACCTCAACACAAACAAAAGAAAGCATTTGGTTTTTGAGGGAGCAAATGCTTTCATTTGAGAGAAGAACCCATTGAAAAGCATAGGTCTAGATAAGAGTTGGTATCGGGTAAACCCACAAAAACATATGCTGTGGGTATCATTAGAAGCGCCTCTCTGACAGCATGTGTTTTTGTAAAGAAATAAGAAAAATATCAATACGCTTGGCTACGTTTCTTATCAAGAGCTGTTGAAAACTGAAACAAATACTTTTTGGTCAGAATGATCTCCCTTGGAGGTGGATCCATACACCTTAAAGCTTAGCATGCTGGGTAACAGTTCAGCAGACAACAATATGGAATGGAGGCTCCTAGGCTAATGCAACTTCATACACACATCCACTGGCAACATTTATGGAGATTGACTAAATTTTGTACGGTCATTGCCTCCCCTGCTGATTCATGAATGGTAGTTGTCAGTTCCTGCCAAAGGAAAGTGCACAAGTACTAATTAGCCACTTAGAGGACTAAGCCTGCCCGGGAAAAAGTGGGGTCAGGTACACTGATCATGCTTGACATGATCCTAAAGGATTGACTAGGCCATAAAACTTCAATACAAACAAGCAAACTGTCATCTCTATTACTGACCTTGACCTACTTTTTACACTTGGTTGAACAGTGTTTAATCTGTGCTTTTGACTTCAATGTTAAGTCTGTGCTTTTAACTCCATTTCTCAAACACCAGTGTATCTAGGCTAATGAAGCTTCATACACACATCTGCTATGACTTACCCTTACACTGCCCACTGCTATCAGCCATTGTATACTGACCTTGACCTACCTTTCAGGCTTTGCTGAACAGTGTTTAATCAGTGCATTTAGCTCTGATTCCTTAAAACCAAGACCTCTACACTAAAGTGATTTCATAATTACATCCACCATGATGCACCCTGCCCACTGCCATTGACTATTTCTGATCTTGACCTACTTTTCACACTTGGCTGAAAAATGTTTATGCATTTAGCTCCATTTTGTGAATACCCAGGCCTATTGGATAATAAAACTTACAACACACGCATTCACCATCATGCATCCTGCCCACTGTTGTAAATTATTGACCTTAACCTCTTTTTCATGCTTGGTTCAACAAAGTTTAATCTGTGCATTTAGCTTCATTCTTTGAACACCTCTAGCAGTTGTGACATGGCTGTTTGGCAAATTTTATGTTCTGTTTCACTGGTTGGGTTCCTGTGTATAGATACAGATGATGCAATAACTTTTTTAACCCCAAAAGTACTGATATTTTTCTTATTTCTCCACAAAAACATGATTAAGAAAACACACCTATTGAAATATATTGAAAATTTCACCACCGAAAACTGAAAGTTTTTGGATAAAAATTTTGATATTTTTCATATTTCTACTCAAAACATAGATTGTGGGTACTCATTAGAGCTGCCTCATTGAGGCAGTTCTAATGAGTACCCACAATTTATGTTTTTGAGCAATAATAAGAAAAATAATGTATACCCCTGTAAACCCCAGTTTTACAATATAAAAATGGGGTTTAAGAGGGTCAAAATTATATTGGTATGTTTTTTTATTGATGGGTTATGGATACTCAGTAGAAGCCTCTCTCTGAGGCACTTCTAATGAGTACCCCCTACATATGTTGTCATGAAGAACTAAGAAAAAGTTTATGTGGATATGCCCTCCTATCTGAAGCTATATATAAAACTAAAGATGCTTTGAACAGCTGGTCCCTATTGCAGAAGTAATATTCCAAGCAGGTACACAACATTGAAACAGCATTGATTGAATGTTGATTCTACATCTGACATTAAATAATTTTCAACTTTGTGTGCCTGCTTGGTTCCTTTATAGTTTTTGACTGTACTATATTATTTCAGGCCCAGTTCTACTACTTTCTACATTGTTTTGGATGGAGTTCAAGGATATCAACCTCTTCACATAAATCCAGTTCAGATTTGATACAAGATGAAAGTCATTGTTTATGGATGTTAATGCTTAGCACTCTGGGTAAAAAATTCCAGCAGACAGCATTTTAAAATCTTTTACTTTTTTTTCCAAAGAGATAGGATTTGACAGTTTATGCAAATGGTCTCCAACAGAGACAAACTGGTTGAAATGTCAAATTCTTTTTCTGGGAAAAATAATAGAAATTTCATTAATTTGTAGTCTGCTGAATTAGCCCAGAGAGTGATGAAGGTTTTATTGTATACTGTGACTTGTCTCTTGATGTAAAAACTTTAAGTGATAAAATCAAGAAAACATGCCTATATAATGTTGACCTCCTTAAACCCCACTTTTATATTGTAAAACTGGAGTTTACAGGGGTATACATAATTTTTCTGCTCAAAAACATAGATTGTTGGTGCTTGTTAGAAATGCCTCCCCAAGGCAGTTCTAACGAGTACCCACAATCTATGTTTTGAGCTGAAATGTGAAAAATAACAGAATTTTTATTTGAAAAATTTCATTTTTTTTGGTGGTAAAACTTCAGTATATTAGAATAGGCACGTTTTCATAATGCAGAGGAGTGTACCATGAGAATCTTAAATTTTTGAACAGTCAGGCCATAACAAACAGAAAAGACCCAGATCAGACTCCATAGTGCCGTGTCTTATCAGGGCCTTCACTATTTGTGACTCAACTACCAGTTTTTAGACACATCAATAGCAGGAGGAAGTGTAAAAAAACGTGTTGGGAAAATTTTCAGCAGATGATATTTTGAAATATTTATCTTGTTTTTTTTTTGTCTTTCTTTTTTTCCAAAAAATAAGGTTTGCTGTTTCATGCAGATTTGCTTTGAATATCCAGCTCTGTAGTTTCTGAAAAAAATAAGAAAAAATATCAATTTGTTGTCTGCTGAATTTGCCCAGAGAGTGTTAAAGGTTAATGATATCACTGTACATGTATATCTTATGGTATTTAACACTTAACATGCTGGATAAAAAATTTCAGCAGACCACATTTTGAAATATTTTTCTTATTTTTCGCAAACACTAGGCTTTGACACTTCATGCAAACTGTCTCCTGAGACATTTAATATGTAATGTCAAAGTCTATTTTCTGGAAAAAATAAAAAAAATATCAATTGTCGTCTACTGAATTTGTTCAGAAGCCAACTGATCTAGATCTACACTGTTTGCAAAGGCAGGATATATCCAGGTTCAGCAGGACAAGGGTCAACAACAGTCACATCCCTACAATGGACAATTTTATGTCCTCTCAAAAGTGCCTGCTATAGAGAGATTACGCTGTACATTATAATTTTCTGGGCCCAGTTGTTCAAAGCTAATAACATCGTTAGTTAACGATTCGTTAAAATTTACATGGATTGATACGCAAATATGCTGAAATGTTTTGCTGAAAAATGTGAGTGCAAAAGCTACTCACACTTTTTCAGCAAAAAATATCAGAATATTGTATATGGAATCCGCTAAAACAGTTAACGAAATGACCCTTAACGAGCTCGTTAAGCTAACAACGCTTTGAACAAATGAGCCCTGACTTTTCCCATGAAAATTTCTTTCATATTCCTGATCAGTTTTTATGACCTTCATAACCATTTTTGTTTTACTGCTTTCTCTCTTACCTTGAGCAGCCCCTGATCTGTCCACCGAGCTTCCCTCAGACTTCAATGTCTCCATAAGCCAGTTCATGAGTTCATCGAACTTGTTGCTACCCATTCCCTTCACCATGGCTCCGAGAGCACGAGCTGACACTGTCCGAACCTCTGGCACTGGATCCAGTAATGACTGCTTTAATCCTGGGATCACCTTTTCTATGTAGGGATCAAGATCCTGAAATGGTATATTTGACCTAAATGTTAAACCCTTAAAGCACTAATCACAACTACAGCAGATGACACTTTGAAATATATATATATATATATATATATATATATATATATATATATATATATATATTGCTTACGCCTCTTATAAAATGTAATGTACATGTACGTTGTGCATTTATTTATACATGCCATTTCATAATTCAGATTCTTTTATTTTCCGGATTCTACATGTATAATAATAAATTTTGCATGTTTGAGACACCTGTTTTTTCTGAGGATTTTCCTGTACATATTAAGGAAATGAGAAATCCCCATAGTGAGGATTAAGATCATTGATGATCTTCATGCCATCCATGCATGATTTCATGTCTTATTGAGTCACTTGTTGAATGTTTGTAACTACCAACCTGAGTTGTTTTTTTCCTCTTAAATGATTAATCCTTAAAATACTGCAGCAGACAACAGGGAAAGCTAGGCATGGCATTTCATGTGAATCATTTGCCAGAAGATTCACATGAAATGTCAAGCCTTATTTTCTTTGAAAGATCAAACTGTTGACTATTGCAGTTATGACTGGGGCTTTTAAGGTTAATCATTGTTCATCAGTGCTTTCCAATAAAATGGACAGCATGGGCCATCATGAAGTCATCCACTACCTTGGTCACAAGGTGTCAACATTCAAGAAGATCTAGGAACACATGGTGGTCCTACCGTGACATGGTGAAGAAATGTACTGTTGAGTTTAGCAGGGAGAATCTGGAAGACAACCCCCATCCAAGAGGACCAGTCACCATCACCAGACTGGAGACCATTGCCATCATCACTGCAGACAGGTGAGTAACATGGTGACTTGAGTATTACATTGCCAGAGCCAGACATTCCATGCACACATCTACAAGGTACCTGTCAGTTCACTGGGTCCCAAAGCTCCTTGGACCTGGTCAGAAACAGACTCGGCACAACAAGGGAAAATGTTGCCATTTCGGCAGATCCCAACAGTTTCTTCTGGAGATTTGTGAAATATATGAGATCAGGTCCAACACTTCCTGTCAGCAATGATGCACCAATGAAAGCCATGGATAATTCAAGATTTTCTGCCTCCTAAGAAAGCTAAGACAGTGATGTCTGCAAGCAAGGTTCTGACCTATACTTTATAGGATGCAAAAGGAGTGCTGCTGTTGGACTATCTAAAAGGGTCAAACTATCACCAGGACCTCCATTGACAAGAAGGGTGCTCTTCAACTCAAACAATACTCTGGCACACACTTCCACAAGTGTCCAAGCTTGGCTACTAGGTGGATTCTAGCTTGTTAAACAATACTCCTGATGAAGTTTTAAATGCTGTTGACAACTTCCTGAGGGCCAAAGATGATGCCCTCAGCACAGACTGTATGCATCTGCTCTGTGACCTCTGAACTAAATATGTTAATAAAGGTGTGGGGGACTATGTTTTCCTGTGGAACATGATTGTTTGATTTTCTAAAACGGCTCCAACCTCTTGAAGCATGCTCTCAGAAGAGTAAATCAGCTATTTAATACACCATCATAGCAACTAATTTTGTGACAGATTTTTAGTAGGTTTAATTAGAAAAAAAAAACAAAAAACAGAAAAGAAATCCTAAAAATACTGTAATAACACTGTGTAATAGGACAGACAGGCTTGCTGCAGAATGTTGTATCTGGTCAGGGTCTGCATTTTCTTCATCCAGCAGTATTTATACACATGAAGAGGTAATAAATGGATTTGTTAAAATTTTAGGACAATATAGAAAGAAAGTCAAATATTAATGGCCAATACAGTACTTGAATCTTGCAGAAGAAAGTTTTCCACAAATAGAAAAAAAATAAAAAATGGGAATAGGCATTGCTTTTTTGCCCTTACCTTTTGTGCTGGAAAATACACATAGAACAAAAGAACATTTCATTGCAAATATATTGTTCCCAATAGATTATTTTTTTTTAAGCAAGTTTATATATATATATATATATTTATGATATTGTCATATTAATTTCCATCTAAAATACGTTTGGTATAATAGATTGCCTACCATAATGATACTGGTGTGAATCTAGTTAAGTTTTTTTTTGTTTTTTTATTAAGATTTTACTATGAATACAATAAGGTTGTTAACATATATTCTTGAAAAAAAAAATGTTTCATTCTTCAAGCCTTTGTAAATATTACAGAAATTCTCATTGCTACTCATTTTTCGAAATTGTCAGTATGGCATCTGATTAACTTTTCACCCATTTAATAGAAATTTCTATCGTTAAATTAAAGCTATGACTGATTGAATTAAAGATATCTCCATTTTAGTTATAGATGTCTTTAATTCAATAGGGTATATTTAAATGTTCTATAAGTTTATAAAAGATACCTTTAATTCATTAAAGGTATCTTTATTTAAGCATAAACAGATCTCTCTATTGTAAATAAAGGTCTACAATAAAGATGTCTTTAATTGGTTTATCTTAATAATGATATAATTAATTGAATTAGAAATGTCTGCTTCAATTAAAGATATCTATTTTCATTACATGTATCTCTAACTGTATTAGAGATAGCTCAGTTTAATCTTTTATATGGAAATCTTTAATTTGGTTAGAGATATTGAATTAAAGACATTTCTACAAAATGGGTAAAAAAACAAACAGAATGCCACTTGTTGCTCTTTTATCTCCTGAAATTGATAATTATATGGTTTCATCCAGAATCTGCTTATTGTCTAATAATCACTATTAACAGCTTGATACCTAATAACACACAATAATTGATAATTCTGTAATATTAATGTTAACACTTATCCACTCTTCTAGGCAGTTGCTAGATGAAAAGACAGCAAAATTTAATAAATACTTTTATGTCAGTTTACTTTAATTTGGCTGTGTCCTACAGACATGAGGCTTGTATAGGGAGATACCAGTTTCTCATAAAAACAGATCCCTCATATTATCCCATAACTCAGAATTGAACTTTGCAATGTACTTAAATAAACTGGGATGTCTATTCCAAAAGTTGTGATTGATGCTTGAGGGTTAATAAATAAACAATTCTGTAACCTGAAAACCCCAAAATATCTACTCTATGAATGCATACTTAGGCAAAGACCAGCTAGATTCACAGTGGGATGGTTTGCAGTTCTATTTATACAAATTGCCTCTTTTGTTTATTTATTAATTTATTAAGGGCATCAGTATGGCTAATATACAGCTGCTGTATCTTAATACCATTACTTCATAGTAAACGGACAGTCAAGTCCAGGATAAATGCAAAATTGCACAATAAATGAAATATCACTCACTCAGTCTAAATTAAGTATTTCTTACTTCCTTACCAAACATAAGCATCTTTCCTGAATCAAATGGCTGTTAACGGTGTACCAAAAGATTTATTGTTTGTTCTGAAAGCATACTGCATGAGCATTTTTTCAGTTCTGATAGTTTCCAAATTTTAGGACAACACTACTTAAAAGTGGGTCTACGATGGTTGATGGATGTTTGCAGCCAAAAATAACAGTTTAAAAAAAATCAAACAGTTATTTTTCAGCATAGTCCCCTCCTAGATAAAAAACACCTAGTTTATTTAGTCAGCAGTCATGGAGCAGATGGCTCCCTCCTATGTAGAAGGTACCATCTTTGACCCTTAGGAAGTAGTCCACAGCATTTATAACATCATCATCTGAGCCAAAATGACAGCCACCAAGCTACTTTTTGCATAATCAGGAAGAAAAAGTAGTCAGAGGTGCTGTTAATTGAATTAAGTGGGTGTTGAACAAGTTTGAATCCACATTTCTAGATAGCTGCCATGTGGATGTATGTGCAGGAGCATTGTCCTAGTGGAAGAGCATTCTTCTTGTCTCTGGAGATGGGCTCCATGTAGTTGGCTCTGTGGCTCTGGTGATAGCGTGACTCTTTTTAGGGTAGTAGAGCAGGCCATCACCTTGCCTGCAGACATAATTTTCTAAGCTTTCTTAGGAGGCAGAAAATCTTGATGTTTCCATGGCTTTGATTGGTGCATCATTGCTGATGGGAAGTGTAGGACCTGATCTCATATATGCTCACAAATCTCCAGAAGAAACTGTTGGGATCCACTGAAATGACAATATTTTCTCTTGTTGTATTGAGTCTGTTTCTGATCAAGTCCAAGGAGCTTTGGGACTCAGTGAACTGACAGGTACCTTGTAGATGATTGCATGGAATGTCTGGCTCTGGCAATGTAATACTCAAGTGACTATGCTACCCACTTGTCTGCAGTGATGATGGCAATGGTCTCCAGTGTGGTGATGTTGACTGATCCTCTTGGATGGGGGTTGTCTTCCAGATTCTCCCTGCTAAACCCAACAGTACATTTCTTCACCATGTCACAGTGGGACCACCATGTGTTCCTAGATCTCCTTGAATGTTGACACCTTGTGACCAAGGTAGTGGCTAACTTCATGATGGCCCATGTTGTCCATTTCATAGGAAACCACTGATGCACAATGATTAATCCTTAAAGCCCCCCATTTCATAGGAAACCACTGATGCACAATGATTAATCCTTAAAGCCCCAGTCACAACTGCAATAGCCAACAGTTTGATCTTTTAAAAACATGATTTTTCAGAGAAAATAAGGCTTGACATTTCGAGTTTATCTTCTGGCAGATGATTCATATAAAATGCCTTACTTTCTCTGTAGTGTTCTACAGCATTTTAAGGATTAATCATTTAAGAGGAAAACACAACTCAGGTTGGTAGTTACAAACACGCAACAACTGACTCAATGATAGACATGAAATCATGCATGAATGGCATCATGATCATCAATGATCTTAGTCCACACTTTGGGGATTTCTCCCCATTTCCTTAATACATACAGGAAAATTCAGGTGTCTCAAACATGCCAAATTTATTATTATACATGTAGAATCAGAAAAATAGAATCTTAATTTGAAATGGCATGTATAAATCATTGCACAATGTACATTACATTTTATTAGAGGGTATAAGCATTTGACATCTATGTTCACTGACACAGCTGAATAAAATCAAGTCTGCTATTTTGGAGTTACGACATGTATTGATTTGGGCCCAGTTGTTCAAAACTAAACAAAGATTTTAGCTAACATGACATCAAAATTTCTATCTTGAAATATGACCAATACATTGTTATCTTTGCTGCAAATATATGAGTAGTCTTTGCATTGCAAAAGCACCTCAAACTTTGGCAGAAAAAAGATCAATGTATTTGAAAATACCATAGCTACAACAGTTAACTATCATCATAATCGGATTTTTGATTAACGTGCAGGTACAGGGGCAACATCCACATCAGTGGGCCCCCTTCCAGATAGCTGGCTTGCTGCACGCATGGCAGATCTCACACCAGATCTCTAGGTACGTCTATCATGAGGGTTGATAGCCGCCATTAACCATTAACTAGTTTGTCATTAACCAGCTTGTTAAGCTAACAATGCTTTGAACAACTGGACCCTGTTCTAAATTTTCGAAAGGATCTAGCCAAATATCCAGATACCGTATTCGACCTAATTACCACACTGTGCGCTTAGGTTTTTCAAACTTTACTGGGAACACTCATTTGTGTTAAAATATGTACCTACTAAGGGTACACTATAAAAAAAAAAGATCAGAAAAGGACTTATTTGATATTGATTATGCAATTTTTCTGATTTTCTTTATAAACGCATATGTTGTGGGTACTCATTTGAATTAGTCGATGCAATTCAAATGAGTACCACAACATATGCCTTTATAAAGAAGTAGACAAAACAGTTCACTGCCTGTAATCTTAAGACTACGAAATCGCTTGACTGTGCGCTTATAGGAGTATGTGCGGTAATTAGGTCGAATACGGTAAGTGGGGTATCTAGATAGCATTTTTCTTATTTCTCCACAAAAACATACTTCTTATGAGTACCTACAACATATGTTTCAGTGCAGAAAACAAAAGCTATAAATACACTTTTTTTTTTTTAAAAAAAAATAACAAAACAACAACAAGCTTATTTGAAGCTATTTATTGGTTAGCTTTGCATAATATATTACTACACCACAACCTCTTTATAACACTATTGTTGGGGTCCAGAGCAAAAACCGTGTTTCGTAAACAACCGTGTTATATCCAAACAAAAATGTATAGATTGTATTGAAAAATGACCATTTATGGTCATTTTTCAATATAATCTATACATTTTTGGGATCCATCTTTGAATCATGTTATATCCATAAGTGTTATAACGAACTGTGATATAAAGAGGTTGTAGTGTATTTGTCATGTATTTGGATCTCCACAAAAACATATGTTGTGGGTACTCATTAGAAGTGTCTCAGTGAGGCACTTCTGAAAAGTACCTACAAAATGTGTTTTAGTGCAGAAATTAGAAAATATCAGTCCGTTAATTTTTCTTTTAAAAAGTGCCTTATCTGGAGCTATGAGCTAGGTTGCATAACACTACTCTATGTTTTTGGATCTCTGATATTGAATATGTAAATAAAGTATTTAGTAATGTCCTAAAATATCGAACACTTTGTTTCATACTATATTTGGCATTTTATGCAGTTGTTTCTTACTTACTTGAATGACATACAGCGTAGACCCTGATCAGAGAAGGAGCAGTCTTTATCTGGGTCTGAACTGTATGCATATGCCATTTTGTCAGACACAAACTTTTAGGACCTTAGTCTGGCAAATAAAAGAAAGGAAACATGGAGCAGTTTCTGTAATGAATTTTCGTGTTACACTTTCAGGGCAGGCAATTCTTGTCAAATCATGTTTGTCTCCTTTCTGGAAAAGAATCTACTCGGAAAGGAGTAGACACCTTTTTTCAGTAAGGTTTGAAGTTATAAAAGTTGTCTCCCTTGTAAAAATGGTGGAATATCAACCATTTGTATAGCTTCTCCATCATATATTAACAATATCCTGATCAGTGGTGTGCAGTCTCTCGACTTTTTGTCACATGATTTTGTGGTCTTAAATATTTCAAATATGTGATTAGAGTGTTTATAAAAAAAAAACTTAATTAAATAAGTGATTACAGTACAGTGTTGTTGCTTTCCTCTTTCAGGATTCTGTAACTTCAAAGTCCAGTGTATGTTAACCTTTAAAGTGCCAATCCCATCTGCAGTAGATGACAATTCATAGCTATAGATAAAGATACATAAAAAGGATAATTGAGGAATAATTTTCCATATTTCTCAGAAGAACCATACATTGTGGGTACTCATTAGAATTGCCTTAATCAGGCAATTCTAATGAGTACACACAGTGCATGTTTTTTTTTTTTTTGAGAAATCAAAATAATTATCCCTCAATTATCCCTTTATCTTGAGCTTTGGGTACATTGAAAAATGCTATTATTTTTAGAGAAAATAAGGCTTGACTTGACACAGGAAATGTTGAGCCTTATTTTCGCTTAAAAATGGTATAAAAGGAATAGATTGTTATCTGTTACAGTAATGTTTTCACTGTTTGCTTACGGCTTTGCAGAAATATTCCATATCACAACTCGGTACTTTCTGGCATGTTTTACCCTTAAAGCGTCAACCACAACTACAGCAGATGATGTTTTGATTATTTTTTTCAGACAAAATAAGACATTTCATGTGAATGATTATTTTTTCTGACAAAATAAGACATTTCATGTGAATTGTCTGCTAGGCAGATGATTCACATAAAATGTTTTCTTATTTTCTCTGAAAAGTAACCAGAAAAGGTTCAAAATATTATCTACTGTAGCTGTGTGTTAGGGATTAAACTGTTTTACAGTTTGGCAGTAAATGATTGTTTGAAAATGTATTTTTAAATGCTATTTTTTAATACATATTGTTTTGAAATTAAATTCAACCATGTTTTTATTGTTCTTTGTTTTTTACTAATATGGTATAGCCCATATTCATATGCAAATTAAGGGGAGGTGCATGTAAAATTTATTTTTAAATGTTTATTTTGAATATAAATTGTTTTGAAACTAAGTTCACCTGTGATTTTGTTGTCCTTTTTATTAGCTCACCTGAGCAAGGCTCAACATAAGCTATTGTGATCACTTGCATTCCGTCCATCTTCCCTCTGTCTCTGTCCACACCTTTGAACATCTTCTCCTCTGTAACCTTTGGGCCAATTTTCTTCAAACTTCATGCGCCTCCTTCTGTTAAAGGGTGATTGAAAATTTATACAAATGGTCATTGTCTGATAAATCAAGATGGCTGCCATGCCCAATAATGTTAAAAACACTTAAAACTCTTCTTCTCCAGAACAAGAAAGCTTCAAGGCTGAATCTTGGTCTATAATTTATGAACTCAATATTTGAACCTCCTATTTGCAATAAAGGATATGTCCAAATTCGGAAATGGAAGTGTCTATTTCAGAAGCACAAGGGTTAAACAAAATACAATTCCTCTGTTGCAATTCTTTACATAGACTGGCCCCAGACTCTTGTTACAAAATATTTGTTCTTATAATCCAGTTTGATACATCCACTCAAATGAAATCAAAAGAAAATTATGACTATAAAGGCTGGTCACTAGAGTGATGATATCAATTTGGTTATATATAGTGGATTATCAAACATGTTTATAAAATAAGACTTTATATTCTGTACCTGCAAACTGGAGCCAGTCTATTCTTTACACTCATACATTGGTTATTGTAATTTCTTCTTTTGCTACCTCGGAGGAAAGCTGTGCTTCTGAATGTGACTTTCTATATTTTTAACCTTTCATATTTTTATGAAGACGATATCACAAACTTGCCATCTGCTTAAATTTAGCCTTCAGAGCGCTGAAGGTTAACCCTTAAGGCCAATCCCAACTGCAACAGATGAAAGTCTGAATTTCATTTTTGTTTTTTCAGAGGAAATAAGACGACATTGGATGTGAATCATTTGAAATGGCAAGCATTATTTTCTCTGAAATATAAAAACAATAGGATGTCAGAAAAACAGTATATCCTGAAAAGAGAGAATTTCCTCTCCTTGTGAGCAAAGCATTTTCCTTATTGAGTAGAAGCCCTTTACAGAAGATGCTAAATGTGAGATAAGGAAATCAGGAAGTCACAAAAGTAGTATACTCTGTGAAAAACAAAAAGGCAGAGAATCTGCCAGTGGAGAAATGCATTAGGCTAGCACTTTTTATGTAGTGCTTTGTGGCGACTTGGCCGTCTTGTGCAGCAATCCATTTCAAGAAATTACATTAGTAAATTCCCCTTTTTTTTTTTTTTTTTTTTATTTTGTTTATGAGTGTTTTGTTTTTTCCATCCCCATGTTTCAACATTGTTGGCATTTTGGTGTGTCTTGCTGCTATGCAATGGTAGCGCTGTATGTGAGGCCACTCCGAATACACCATGTAGCATCAGCAAGCTTTTTTTAAAAACACATCATTGGACAACCATTTGCCATAAAGCTGTCTTATACAACTCCAAAGTTCGCTAGCCTTTTGCAACTCTCCTGAGAAGTGACTTGGTCATCTTTGCACTGATCCATTATAAGGAAGTGCTTTACGAAATTTCCATTTTCTCAGTACCTAAATTTCAATAGTTAAAAATTTTAGGTTTTCCAGTGCGTTCCATTTATTTTGTGTAATTACAGTATGTATTTGAACCAATTCAAGAATAATAACTAGCATTGGGCAAAAGACTGTATAAAGCAACAATATATATAATTTAAAATATTTCATCTTATCCCATTCAACTTGACTTACTTCAAAACCAAAAGCAACAATAAAGTAATACATTAGTGACCCTAACTACTTGGACAGACCTGCCTTAGCAAACAGTGGAGACCCAGAGGTTAAACTGTTGGCCAGTCATACATAAGATTTTTAGGAATTCCTAACACACTTTTCCTGGGCAGGCTTATTCCTCTAAGCAGTTAACCATATTTGTGTTCATTCTTTCACCAGAAACTGGCAACTGCCCTTCTTGAATCAGCGGAAGGGAGACAATGACCATATGATCAATCTCTACAAAAGAATATTGCCGGACCCAGCACAGCAGATTTTTAGACACATCAACACTGAAAAAAAAAAAACTAGTAAATTTTACTAGTTGATTAATGTTAGAATGGACAAAGCTCAAAAACCCCAATAATATGGTAAAACATAATAGTAAGAGTAAAAATGAAAAAAGAAATAATTAAATTAGTTATTATGATAATTATGATGTTCAAATGACAATAATAATAGTTTTACTACTACATTTAATATTGTTAATATTGATAAAGATAAGAGTATAATCCTACTACTACTATATACTACTACTGGCTATAACAATAGCACTAATTATAATAAGAATTATGTATGTATGAATTTTAAAAAGTATTATGATCATTGTTATTATCATTATCAGTAATGTCATCATTATCCATTTTACCAGTTATTTTTTTCAATGAATAGGCAGTTTTTGGATCAATTGTTTACAACCAGGCCATAGTATACAAATGCCAAATTTTCCTTAGGCAGTTGTTCACGTGATTATCATTGACCACTGTAATCATTTTGGACATTGGCAAGCAGTGCAGACTCAGATCAGACATGGCATCTGATCAGTATAGCCTATTGTGGTTTGTGGTGGTTTATGGTGTTTTGTGGTGGTATGTGGGTGTTTTGTGGTGTTTTGTAGTGTTTTGTGGTGTTTTGTGGTGGTTTGTAGTGTTTAGTGTCACCCCACAGAAGTATTTTGTTGGTTTCTCACTCTGATCAATGTATTGTGCTCTTGATCATATCATGATTTGTGTCCTTTAAGCTTTTCATGCCATATGTTTATTAGTTCATTTTTTTTAGTTTCAGTTTGTTCAAGATTAATTGTCTTCAGTTTCATTATTCTCAAGGTCTGCTATTGTTTTTATTAGATATTTTTCTCTAGTAGCTCTTCTAATATCTTTTCATTGATTTGATTAATATAATCTATGTCACTTAATAACGAATTATTGTGTTTCCAGTAAGACTTACAATTTATGATTAAAGTAGTAAGAAATTTTAGATACTTTGTCACCTGCCCTTGACCTTATGCTATATATATGTATAAAATTGTGTAATTTATATACCCTAGCATAGGAAGTATACCAAAGAGGTAGATAGTTTCTATCACTTCTGTTCATCTGTCCATCCTTCCATCCTTCATTCTGTCCATCCCTGATTCTGTCAGTTAAAACCTGCTATAACAAAGTTTTACTTTCAAGTTTTTGATTATGTATACTATTCATATTTGGTATGGGGGTACCTGGGAGGGTTCTCTTCCATTTTACATATACGGACCCTTGTGTCATGTCCTGGTGTGGGGCTAGAGGTCAAAATCGCCTCAATAAAGTAGTATATTGCAGTTTGTTTATACAAACAATAAAGTAGGATCGGGATCAGACAAGTTTATCACATTGCCTCTTGTTTCGTTTTCCTAAGCATCAGTGGCTCTTGGATTCTCCGTCTGACTGGAGACCAGGAGGTTGCGGGTTCAACCCCCGCCGAAGTCGGCAACATTCTTTCGTGGAGATTGATCATGAAATATTTTCTACGGTTATTCTCTCCCTTCCGCTGATTCAAGAAGGGCAGTTTTCAGTTTCTGACAAAAGAATGTGCACAATACTTGTTAAATGTTTAGAGGACTAAGCCTGCCCAGTTAACATGTGGTTAGGTAAACTGACCGCGCTTGACATGACCCCATTGGGTTGACTGGGCCATAAAACCTCAACACAAACAAACAAACAACGTTCTGTGAACAATTGCCCAGATGGTGCCCAGATCAGTCTGCACAACAGTAATCTAACTAGGGCCTGAGAGGTTGGCTTACTAATCATTAAACCCTGTTGAACATATGAGCCAGCACACGGAAAGAGTAACCTTATGGTTTTCCAGTTTGTGGGTCTTCAAATTTGTCTGCATAAGCAGTCCTCTATTTGGACTACAGACATGCATTTTTTGCCTTTAGCTTTCTCAACGTCTCTACTACATGCCTGCAAACAGCAAAGGCTCTTTGGCATAAACCTTGGCTGGTTTTCTATTTGATAATGATCCTTTTCTCGTGTGCTGGCTTATACATACTTACAGTCGACCCTTAAACTGTTATCTTGTAGTACAAAGGACTCTCTGAAACACTTCAAAATATCCGTATTTTGACATATCAGATTTGCGGAACTGAGAAAACCAATTAATCGAACAACCACCTTTAACAGAATGAATATGTAATTTGACTCCTGTTAGAGATATACTGAAAATATTGTGGAAAAGAGGAGAAATTGCTCCTAAGGAGCAATTTCTCCTCTTTTCCACAATATTTTGTCGCCTGTTGGTAGATCTCTGCGTTAAAATAGGGACCAGATGTTCACTTCGAGATAAGCGGTTCGAGATAAGAGAGGTTGAGATAACGAGTCAACTGTATTTCAGATCCTACGAGGGCGAGTCAATAAAAAACCAGCCTCTTATTTCTGGGCGAGATCGATCTCTTCTTTTTACGATGTAATTGCCCTCTAGAATGATGCACTTGGATCAACAGTGTTCCAGTGCCATCAGCCCAGAACTGAAGCAGCCAGGGTCCTTGTCTCTGACCCACTCCTCAACTGCCGCCACGACTACTTCGTTGGACCGGAAATGATGTCCATGGATATCCTTTTTCAAGTTTGGGAATAGGAAATAGTCACTAGGAGCTGAGTCAGGAGAATAGGTGGTGTGGGATATTAGTTCATACCCATTCCGCTCAATACAATGTAGCATCCATTGCAATTTGTGTGGACTCTCGCATTGTGCTGTTGGAGCAGAATCCCTTTGGAGAGTTTACCTCAGCGTTTTCACGATCACAATTCTCAGTCGAGCAAAATTGCATAATACGCACCTGTTATTGTACTTTACGTTGCTAGAAAGTCCAACAAAGTAACACCTTGTGCGTCCCAAAATACAGTTGCCATCACCTTGCCAGCAGAGGGCTGCGTTTTGAACTTCTTTGGCCTTGGAGACCCCAGCCTTACACTCTGGCAACTTTGAGCTTTATTCTCTGGCTCATAATAATGGACCCAGGTCTCAGTTACAGTCACCAGACGTGAAAGGAAATCATCTTCCTTTGACCTAAACTGCTTCAACAATTGGATGTATACTGATGCTCTGGTTGCCATTTGCTCATCACTAAGGGATTTTGGGACCCAACGGGCTGTTAGTTTGTGCATACCCAAGTGATCATGTAAAGTTGTTGAAACGCTACCATGTGAAAAGTGTAATGCATTCACTATTTCTTCCACTTAATTCGCCTATCAGAGTACACCAGATCCCATACTTTGTTACATATTTCTTCATTGGTGGCATCTGATGGGCGTCCAGACCTGGTTTCATCTTCTAAAGACGTTCTACTGCATTTGAATTCCCCAACCCAGAATAACTTGTGCATACGATGGTGCAGAAGACCCATAAATATTGGTCAACTCGCAATGTATTTCCTGACCTGTTTTCCCTTTCAAATACAAGTACCGAATTACAGCATGGTACTCAAATTTTGATGAAAAGCTTACTTTTGCATCACTAGCCATGTTTGACATTCAATATCTTATAAGTGAATGACACGATAAGGGTGCAATTTTGCCCTCCGGCCTAAAACGTATTGAAACAAGGTGTGAAAATCTTGGGTGTATCGGTCAATTGGAAATTGGATAGGCTGGTTACTTATTGACTTGCCCTCGTACCATCAGTATATGACTTTGGTCTCCTTTTCATGCTTCACTGCCCACTTTTCTTGCTTTGTTCATTTTTATGTCCGTCTTCGGTATGCAAGGCATTTTCTCAGTAACTTAAAAAAGGCTTAAGTGTTCATTCCAGGATCAGTTTGCATTCTGAGGGAGCACACTTTAAACCTTATGTAAATATATGACCATGACCTACTTTTCATACTTCATTGACTATTAATTTTTAGCTCGCCTGAACAACTTTCAGGAAGAGCTATTGTACTACCCCCGGTGTCGGCGTTGGCGTTAGCATTGGCGTTGGCGTCCACAAATGTTAAAGTTTTCGTTAAAGTTTTTAAGACCTCATTATTTCCTAACCTTATCATTGATTTGATTCATCTTTGGTATGATGATACATATTGGTCCAAAATTTTGCACAGTATCATCCCCACCACTGTAGGTCATGTCAAGGTCAAGGTCACAGACTTAGAATTTTCATGTTAAAATTTTATGTCTAAGTTTTTAAGATTTCATTACTTATACACTCAAAGATTGATTTTGTTCCTATTTGGTATTATGGTAGACATTGGTCAAAAGTTTTTATAGCACCATCAGCACTCATGACCGTGACATTGAGGTTGAGGTCACAGACTTAGAATTTAAATGTTAAAGTTTTCATTAAAGTTTTTAAGACCTCATTATTTCCTAACCTTATCACCGATTTGATTCATCTTTGGTATGATGATACATATTGGGCCAAAGTTTTGTGCTGTACCATCCCCACTATTCTAGGTCATGTCAAGGTCAAGGTCACAGACTTAGAATTTAAATGTTAAAGTTTTCGTTAAAGTTTTTAAGACCTCATTATTTCTTAACCTTATCACTGATTTGATTCATTTTTGGTATGATGATACATAGTAGTGAAAATTTTGAGCAGTCCCATCCCCACCACCTTAGATCAAGGTCAAGGTCACAGACAGAGTTTTCATGTTAAAAGTTTACGTCAACCTTTGTAGGATCTCATTACTACTAAACTAAATGATGGATTTAGTTCCTATTTGGTATCATGATAGATTTTGGTCAAAAGTTTTCATCAGCACCATCAGCTCTCATGACCATGACCTTGAGGTCGATGTCACAGACTTAGAATTTAAATGTTAAAGTTTTCGTTAAAGTTTTTAAGACCTCATTAAATCCTAACCTTATCACAGATTTGATTCATCTTTTGTATGATGATACATATTGGTCCAGGTTTCTATGCAGTATCAATCCCCGCCACCCTAGGTCATGTCAAGGTCAAGGTCACAGACTTAGATTTTTGATGTTAAAATTTTATGCCAAAGTTTTTTAGGATCTCATTACTTCTAAACTACATGATGGATTTAGTTCCTGTTTGGTGTAAAGACAGATACTGCTCCCCCCCCCCCCCCCACCACACACACACACACACACACACACACACAGGTCATGTCAAAATCAAGGTCACAGACTTAGAATTTTCCAAAAACAAAATGTGCAATATCAGGCGAGCTATCCTGTCTGGCGACAGGTCTTGTTATGTTCATCCTGTGCATTTAAAGCAGTTCCTTAGAAACTATAGTAGCTTAGTCCTTTGATCATACTTGCATCTGCAGGAGAGCTTCTGAAGCTCACAATCTGTGTGTACAGTATTTATCCTAAATATCTGAACATCATAACTCCTTACCATAATTGTCTTAAAATTTGAATCTATCTTACTACCTCAATTTGTCTTTAAACTGCTTGATAAGTGGAATACAGTGAAGACTGACCAGATGCCACTGCAGCATCTGATCTAGGTCTACA
Source organism: Anodontia alba (assembly GCA_964016985.1). NCBI lineage: Eukaryota > Metazoa > Mollusca > Bivalvia > Lucinida > Lucinidae > Anodontia > Anodontia alba. The sequence goes on along the minus strand of OZ024830.1, from coordinate 26,639,535 downwards.
CTGTTTGCTCCTAATTAGCCAATTAGCCACTCATCAAACATTATCTACCTGACTTCTTTAAATCACCATTGATATGTCAATAATATGTCATTGGCACACCTATATAATGTGTGTATGGCTAAAATTTAAATGTTGATGTTGTTGTTATTATTATAATTATTATTATTATATCTCATTATTATTCATTGTTATTGTTATCAAAACCACTCATTTTGTGTTTGCAATGTTTTTTGGCGCTTTACTTTAATTCAATGCGTCTTTTAACCCGTTCCAAGCCCAAGGGGGATAATTGTGTTAAATACTAGATACGAAGCAATCGGTAGGTTTGTTTTAATATTTTGATAAATTTAACGAGAATTCTGAGACTTTATGGATACGTAGAATTTCATGCATAGTACTACTACCTACTGATCCTCAAGCATAGAAATGACACGCTTTACATATCCTGCAAACCTATTAGGAATTCAACATAGCAATTGTTATTAATGTTCTCCGAGCAGTACCAGTGCCCGGACCACTAGTGGTGTGTCGAGGTTTACGACCCATTCATCCCAAGACAAAACAAATTTTATTTAAAGTGGGAAGGTTATAACAATTTAATAATAGCTATTTACTATTTTGAAAATTAAACATGCACATACATATTACAATAAAGTATTTAAACTGTTTCAAGCAACTTGAAAACATTATAATTGCATTTAAGTAAATCTGTATTAGAAAGAATAAAAATAATTTAACCAAAGTAACACTATGCAAAAATCCACACATAAAATACTCAGAAAAGACAATCACATCAAGTTTAAAATTCAGATCATAAAATAAACAGAAAGACAATTTATAAGTATTTAATTTACTAGTTTTGAGTATTCTAAAATATTACATGAGTACCCATTCCACGGCCACACAGCATATGCCCCATGTCTAAAAATCTCCACCATACATCTGTCATTTGGTTGATCCACAGGAATTATGCATGACCTAAAAGTAATCTGCCTATATATATAGTATAGACTGACCTAAAAATGGGGGTTATCATTATAAAATGAATAAACAAATAAAGAACTTTGAACAAATGAATCTAAATCTAAACTCTGAAAAATAAAATGTTGAAATTAACTTTCAGAACAGAACAAACATGTGCAGATGCCCCCGATCCATGCACTGATTTAAGACCTAAACTGGATTATGGATGTGATCGTCCTGAACCCCTGAGGCAGCGAGTTCCATAATTTAGCAGAGTGGAAGGATCTGACACCATATCTGCTTGTTCTCACCTGTGGTACTTCGACTGTATTTGTGTATATTTAAAAGAATAAGAGTGTGATTTATAAGTTAGGAGGTCCTTTAAATTAATTGGACCATGATCATGTAAAATTTTTGGGGTCAAGCATGGTCAGTTTACCTAACCACACTTACTGAGCAGGTATAGTCATCTAAGTGGTTAACCACTATTGTGCATATTCTTTTGCCAGACAACCCCTTCATGAATTAGTGGGAGAGAATGACTGTAGAAAATGTTGATCAGTCCCCAGAAAAGAATGTTGCACACCCGACGGGGATCGAACCTGCAATCTCCTAATCACCAGTCGCATGTGCATCCAGTCTGAGCCACCAAGGCCTGCTCATTTGTATGTGTGTATGTAAGCATAGTTAAGTTCTCGGGCCAAATTTTAAAATAACATATTTTCCCATACCCTGGTTACCAACTGTAAAGGAGTCTTACAGCTCAAAACTGTTCATTTTGAACTTTAATGAAGTAAAAACACATTCTTGTCTCTGATCTGCAGTACGGGACTGGACCTCCTGCAGAGTTCAGGCGAGTTTCCATGCACTTTCTGTCACACTGGTGTGGGCAGCAACAGCATCTTCTGAAATGGCTGCAAGCACTGGGTGCACAAGAAATGCAGTGGGCTCAAGTGCTTGAAAAAGGATCCTGACTATAGATGTACACAGTGCCAGGGAACTGCACGCCCCTTGGATGGCAGACCACAGAAGGAAGTCCAGGTCGGACCTGACAAGCTTGAGGTGGTAGCTGCCTTTTGCTACCTAGTAGACATGCTCTCAGCAGCAGGTGGCTGTGAACTTTCAACCACAACACGTGAAAACCGCCTGGAAGAAGTTCAAGGATCTGCTATCAGTCCTCTCTACACGCCACCTCTCTTTCGTGGCCATGTGTACAGCTCTTGCGTGCGGAGCGCAATGCTCCATGCCAGCGAGACATGGTCATTGACAAAGCCGAACCTCGATTGTCTGCAGCGAAATGACAGGGCAATGATCAGACAGATCTGCAATGTCAGGCCGCAAGACATTGTCACCACCAGGTCCAATGAGCTACTTGTGTGGCTTGGCATTGAGGATCTGGACCTCATTCTGAAGGAGAGAAGACTTCGATGGTATGGACATGTGGAATGCTCCAGTGATGCAATCAAGACAGCCTTTGACATACAGGTTGATGGAAAGCATGGGCCTGGGAGGCCCAAAATGACATGGAAGCAGCTGACAGAGAGGGATTGCAGAGAGTGGAAGGTCTTGGCTATCAACCCTCATGATAGACGTACCTGGAGATCTGGTTTGAGATCTGCCATGCGTGCAGCAAGCCAGCCATCTGGAAGGGGGCCCACAGATGTGGATGTTGCCCCTGTACCTGCACGTTAATCAAAAATCCGATTATGATATGATATATGAACCTGGTATGCAGTATGTATTTTCGAATTAAATGTGGCATCATGTTAAACTGGTTTTCCCAAGAAACATAATTGGCAGCGTCACATAACTCATTCTGACTTGGTTTCAGAAATACACTGTTGTGTGAATCTGAAAGTAAATACAAGAGATTCTGCTCTTGCTTAATTCATTAGTTCCTGGTCCTTACAAGAATCTGTGAGAGCCAACGTTTCACCGCCATTTTACAAGAAGCTGCAAGAGCTGATGTTTAAGCACCGTTTTTGAATAGCATTTTTGGTTGGAAATCAAATAAGTAGTTATTGCTTTACATCTGTTTAATAATATTTTTAATATCTATAATATTAACATACCATATTTTTGTCAAAATATAATCAAGTATTAAAAATGTATTTTTATATTTTTGAGACAAAGAAGAGCCATTTACTTGGTAAATTTTAGCGGTATTAAGGGTTTTGGTTGTATTCCTGGCAACTAGCTTTAAATTAGCAGAACAATGGAATTTTAGTGTCAGTTTTTCAGCAACACTATGGCTATATCCATCATTCAGTCAGTGTAATTTTACTTGTTCATTAAAGTTATTACCAAAATGTTTGTGACGTGAAATATACACCACTAAGGTATAATTGCTGCTATGGTAAAGTAAAAAGGATAAAAGGAAGAAAAGACATTTTACTGAGTTTCTATACTTGTTAAATTGTCTCTTATAAAGCTAAAAATACTGTGACCAACTTATGAAGTTAATACCTGATCTAAAAACTAGATACATTTTCCTGTGCAACACTGTTCATTTTGATAGGCATGAAAGAAGACTTCATGCAGTCAGAAGATTGTTAATGGTGATTTTTTTCTCAAAGCTTTTTGATCCAAAATACACCACAACCTCTTTATAACACTGTTGTTGGGGTCCATAGCATAAACCGTGTTAGTTAAACAACCTTGTTATATCCAAACAAAAATGCATAGATTATATTGAAATGGTCATTTTTCAATATAATCTATACATTTTTGGGATCCATGTTTGAACCCTGTTATATCCAAAACCATGTTATAACGAACAGTGCTATAAAGAGGTTGTAGTGTATCAGAAAAGATTTCAGTTGTTAATTCTGCAGTGTGTAACAGAAATTACATTTTATCATCAGACATTTATAGATTAACTGCCCAGAATAAAGTTAGACATTTAATTAATTACTCTCATTTCAAGGAATGTTGGTTTGTATAATTGACATTGTGTCAGGCTTGAAAAGGGACAATTGAATAATACACTATTTGCAGAATAAGTTCTGGCATGAACAGTTAGGTGATCTTTTTTTTTGGCTAATCTGACATTTGGTCTGTTATTGAACAACAACAAAAATGATCTTGATAAATATTTTCCTGCTTTATTTTAGTTATAAGTATTTCGTGAAAGGTTTTTGCAAAAGAAAAATAATTGAATCCCTTTTAAAGCGAGCAGTAAAATGATTATCAATTTTTAGCTCACCTGGACGAAGTCCAGGAAGAGCTGTTACACCACCGTCGGCGTCAAAATTTATGTTAAAGTTTTTAAGAGCTTATATTTTCTAGACTATTTGATAGATTTTATTCATATTTGGTACAATGATAGATATAGTTCCAAAGTTTTATTCAGCAATACCCCATGCCATTACCTCAAGTTCTCAGCCAATTACCTCAAGGTCAAAGTCATGGACTTAGAAATATTTTATGTTAAAGTTTTTTAAGAGCTCATATGTTCCAAACTATATGAGGGATTTTGTTCATATTTGGTATGATGATAGAATGATACAGTTCCAAAGTTTTATTCAGCAAACCTGCCCATGCCAGTGACCTCAAGGTCAAGGTCACAGACTTAGAAATTTTATATTTGATTCCTGATAATGTCAAATTCATGACAACAAATGACCAAACCATAGCACAAGAAATCTTACCAAGAGCTAAAATGCCATATCATTTCCTCATACCGTAATGAGGTAAAATTTCTTTGAAACTTACTCACCCTTATGGTCTCGTTTTTTTATTTAGATACAAAAAAATGAAGAAAAACTGAAGAAAGGGAGAAAATTCTGAAAATCTCACTCCCCATGCCTTAAAGTTTACTCACAAATGAAAGTGAGTGAGTGGAATTTTACATCCCTGCATACTGACTTTACACCAATATCCAATAAATCCACTTTTCAAGATAAGACTAACTTTTTGTTTTGTTTTTTTTGTTTTTTTTTTTTTTGTTTTGACAAAAAGCCAAATCTATGATGTCCATACTTTGTTTTGAAAGTGACAAAAATTTGTTAAGAGTCCAGTGATTCAGTTACCTGCGATTTCCAAGACATTTTCCCATATGTTTGCTCAAATGTCTTGCAATTTTCAGAGGTGTGAGACACAGGGCTCATGAAAATTACAAAGTTTCAGCAGAATACAATGCTCAGGACTTATATGTTTTTATGTGAGGACTCGCTGAATTAGAATTCTATGAGTCACTCAGACTTGTAATCACAAATTTCTAAAATAATCACTAAGACTGCACATGCTAATCACATGATTATTTCCCGTCGAATTTATAAATAACACATTGTCACATGACTTTCAGTTCAAAATTGGTAGAACCACCTTATTAGTACATTAAATGCTCAGATATTAATACAGATGACTCAGGGGATTGTTTTCAGCATTTATGTCTGTTAAATAGTTATGCTGAAACCTCAAAATTTACCTTTAGCAAAGCAAAAATACATGACATGGCTAAAATACGTCAATGCCAAGGGCTTTCTGTATGACTTACAGCATGGTTTCAGGGAGAGACACTCTTGTGTGACACAGTTGACTTCCCTGGAAACATGTCTAGCCAGGGTAAACAAACTGCTTTTGATCTTACAGTGCCCAAGATAAGCTTTTGACCAATAGAGCCATAAGTCTAGATAAGGGAGGGTATCCAGTAAATATTTTTCTTATTTCTCCATGAAAACATATGTTGTGGGTACTCATTAGAAGTGTCTCAGTGAGGCACTTCTAATGAGTACCACAACATATGTTTTTGTGGAGAAATAAAACTATCAATACATTTGGATTGAAAAAAATGCCTTAACTAGTGCTATGAGAGCATTTTACTCACACTTTTTAACTTTAATTGCATATTTTCATATTCAGTTAGGTAAATTACATTTTTTATGAAATATTCGATTGGACACTCCAAAATATTAAATTGGGGTTTTTATTTAGAATCTGAGTCATATTTGCTAGTTTAGAAATAAAACTACAACAGAAAACATACAATGTGTACCAGTTGCTGGGTAAAATTTCTTGGATCTTAAGTGCAAATATCCACAGGTCTGCAAATTTGTATAGATTTTGGTACCCTGCCAACTGGATTTTAACTCCTTTTTCAGAAATATGTTTTGAGTATATAAGCAGGTACACAGCTTATCTAGGGCACTGGATCTTACTAGATTTCTCTAAAACTTTGATAAGATGATGCTTCTAAACCTCAGGGCTCAATTTTAGCACTTGCTAACTTGCTAAATGCTGGTTAATTTCCTCAAAAAGCAAGCTGCAATTTCCATCACTTGCTAATTCTAGCAAGTTGGAAAGATTCTCTTTAACTGGCAGAACCTGAGGCATTGTTGCTGAAGTTTTGCAATTTCTTTTCCAAAAGAAAACAGGTTTTGACATTACATGCAAATTGTCTCCATAGGAGACAATTTGCATGTAATGTCAAAACCTGTTTTCTGGGAAAAATTAGGAAAAATATTTTAAAATGTCTGCTGAAATTTTTACCCAGAGTGCTAAGGTTTAAAGCCACATTTAACAGTGTTTATAAGTGTGAAAAAGCAAGTTGGCTGAAAGATTTAGCAAGTAAAAACTAATGCCACTTGCTAATTTTAGCAAGCTGTCAAAAAAGTTAAATTTGAACCCTGAACCTATCCTGAAATTGCTCTCATATGGCATAGGCTCCACACTCCACACTCAAGGCTTTCTTGGGTATCCATCAGCAGAGGGTCATTGTTGAGGGTGATGATTCAGACTTTGTCCCACTGACATCAGGAGTATCTCAGGGCTCTGTTCTGGGGCCAGTTTTGTTCCTTGCCTACATCAATGACCTTTCCGAGGCCATCATCTCACATGTGCATCTCTTCACTGATTACAGTGACTGCCTACAGAGAGATCTGGACAGACTTTAGGCATGTGAAATGAAGTAGGACACGGAGTTTAACTTTTCCAAATGCCAGGGCCCGGTTGTTCAAAGCTAACGACATCGTTAGTTAACGATTCGTTAAAATTTACATCGAGTGATACACAAATATACTGAAATTTTTTGCTGAAAAAATGTGAGTAGCTTTTGCAGTGCAAAAGCTACTCACATTTTTTCAGCAAAAAATATCATAATATTGTATATTGAATCTGCTAAAACAGTTAACGAAATGACCCTTAATGAGCTCGTTAAGCTAACGATGCTTTGAACAACTGGGCCCAGATTGTAAGGGTGATTACTTCCTGAACCCCATTTAAACAACACTGAGTATGTTAGAGCTGGGTATCATGAAAAAAGAAGCATCACAGTATTATCATGCTATCAAGTGTGTGATACTATACTGTAGCATGATACTTTAACCCTTATCCTGCTGAATAAATTAAGATGCCACACCCACTTCTAATTTTCAACCAATCAGGTTGTTTGGTCTGCTTTGTTGCTATAAATTTACATCATAACATGCTTAATGGCAAACAGTGCAGATCCAGATCAAGAAGCCAACTGATCTGGATCTACAATGTTTGCAAAGACGGTATATCCGGGTTTAGCATGACAAGGGTTAACCCTGTCATTTTTTCTGTATTTGTCTGGAAATATACATGTATTGTGTTAATGCTTATTAGCAAGCTGGGTAAAGCATTTCAGCAGATGACAATTTGAAATATTTTACTTATTTTTGTCAGACAATAGGCTTTGGCATTTCATGCAAATTGTCTCCTGAGAGGAGACAATTTGTATGAAATGTCAAAGGCTATTTTATGGTAAAAATAAGAAAAATATCATAAATCTATGGTCTGCTGAATTAGCCCAGAATGTGGTAAAGTTTAACATGAAGTATTGATACTAACCATCAGTATCGCAATACAGTATCTTCACAAAAAATTCACCGCAACCTCTTTATAACACTTTTGCTGGGGCCCATAGCATAAACCATGTTAGTTAAACAACCATGTTATATCCAAACATAAATGTATAGATTGTATCGAAAAATGACCATAAATGGTCATTTTTCAAAATAATCTATACATTTCTGGGATCCATCTTTGAACCGTGTTATAACGAACTGTGTTATAAAGAGGTTTTAGTCATAGCAACAGATAAGGGGCTTTTTTCATCTGAAAACTGCTGATATCTTTCTTATTTCTTCATGAAAACATATGTTGTGGGTACTCATTAGAAGTGCCTCAGCAAGGAGCTTCTAATGAGTACCCACAACATATGTTTTTTTAGAGAAATAAGAAAAATATTATGTGAATACCCCCTCTGATCTGTAGCTATGTGTAGTGTATCACAGTATATTGATACATTGATGATATCGCCCGAGCTCTAGAGTATGTACTTCATAGGTACTAGAGTTGCTTACCAGCACTAGATATTTCCAGTAACCCAGGAACACACTTGGTGGATAGAATTGCAGCAAATGTGTCTAGATCACTTCTGGGATGGGAAACTTCAGGATTAATCTTGATTTCAGGATTGAGAACTTTCATTTTAAGCATGAAAAATCACTTTTACTCTTGTTCACAAGACCATCCATTTGTATCAGTTTGTGTTATTTGGGTTAATATATGTCTGAAATAACTTTAAAAACTAATCATTAGTTGCATAGCTCCAGATTAGAGGAATATCCACATAATAATTTTCTTATTTCTCAATAAAAACATAAGTTTTGGGTACTCATTAGAAGCACCTCCCCCGAGGCACTTCTAATGAGTACCCACAACATATGTTTTAATTCAGAAATAAGAAAAATATTAGTAGTTTTTGGACAAGATTTCAGGATTGATAATTAGTCACTATTCTCACCCCTGTCACTCAGATTTATTAATTGGAACATAAAAACTAAGTCCCGTGAAGTCAGTAAATTGCCTACAAAATCCTTGTTACCAGGTAGGCCCCAGCTGCAGCTATATGGGACCACATAGTAAAGAGTCTAGAGATACCCAGATATGCACAACCCACTGGACTGTATGCCAGAACAACCAGTGTCACTTCATTGTTAGCTCGCCTGAACAACGTTCAGGAAGAGCTATTGTACTACCCCCGGCGTTGGCGTTGGCATTGTCCTTGGCGTCCACAAATGTTAACATTTTCTTTAAGTTTTTAAGACCTTATTATTTCCTAACCTTATCACTGATTTGATTCATCTTTGGTATGTTGATACATATTGGTCCAAAATTTTTCGCAGTAACATCCCCACCACTCTAGGTCATGTCAAGGTCACGGACTTAGAATTTTCATGTTAAAATTTTATGTCTAAGGTTTTAGGATCTCATTACTTCCACACTAAGTGATGGATTTTGTTCCTATTTGGTATTATGATAGACACTGGTCAACAGTTTTTATCAGCACCATCAGCACTCATGACCATGACCTTGAGGTCGAGGTCACAGACTTAGATTTTAAATGTTAAAGTTTTCGTTAAAGTTTTTAAGACCTCATTATTTCCTACCCTTATCACCAATTTGATTCGTCTTTGGTATGATGATACATATTGGTCCAAAATTTTGCGCAATACCATACCCACCACTCCAGGTCATGTCAAGGTCAAGGTCACAGACTTAGAATTTAAATGTTAAAATTTTATGTCTAAGTTTTTAGGATCTCATTACTTCCACACTAAGTGATGGATTTTGTTCCTATTTGGTATTATGATAGACACTGGTCAACAGTTTTTATCAGCACCATCAGCACTCATGACCGTGACCTTGAGGTCGAGGTCACAGACTTAGAATTTAAATGTTAAAGTTTTTTGTTAAAGTTTTTAAGACCTCATTATTTCCTAACCTTATCACCGATTTGATTCATCTTCGGTATGATGATACATATTGGTCCAAAATTTTGCGCAATACCATACCCACCACTCTAGATCATGTCAAGGTCAAGGTCACAGACTTAGAATTTAAATGTTAAAATTTTCGTTTAAGTTTTCAAGACCTCATCACCGATTTGATTCATCTTCGGTATTATGATACAAAGTAGTCCAAAATTTTGTGCAGTACCATTCCCACCTACTTAGGTTAAGGTCAAGGTCACAGACTTAGAGTTTTCATGTTAAAATTTTACATCAAAGTTTTTAGGATCTCATTACTACTAAACTAAATGATGGATTTAGTTCCTATTTGGTATCATGATAGATACTGGTCAAAAGTTTTCATCAGCACCATCAGCACTCATGACCCTGACCTTGAGGTTGAGGTCACAGACTTAGAATTTAAATGCTAACGTTTTTAGGACTTCATTAGATCCTAATCTTATCACAAATTTGATTCATCTTTTGTATGATGATACATGTTGGTCCAAACTTTTACACAGTACCAATCCCCACCACCCTAGGTCATGTCAAGGTCAAGGTCACAGACTCAGAATTTTGATGTTAAAATTTTACGCCAAAGTTTTTTAGGATCTCATTACTTCTAAACTACGTAGATGATGGATTTAGTTCCTATTTGGTATAAAGACAGATACTGCCCCATCTCTCCCCCCCCCCCCCACCCCCCACCCCACAAACACACACACACCCAGGTCATGTCAAAATCAAGGTCACAGACTTAGAATTTTCCAGAAACAAAATGTGCAATATCAGGCGAGCTATCCTGTCTGGCGACAGGTCTTGTTTATTGGTTGGACAGGCAAACACTTAAAGACTTGATCTAGGGCCCATCTCAGTCTCTTCTATAAAATTTTGAATGGCCTTGTGGCCATACCACTCCTTGATTATATCCAGCCCAGCTTCAGATAAGAGAGGGTATCCACGTAATATTTTTCTTATTTCTCCATGAAAACATTTGTTGTGGGTACTCATCACATTTGCCTCAGTGAGGTTCTTCAAATGGGTACCCACAATATTTGTTTTTATGGAGAAATAAGAAAAATACCAGTACTTTTAGGATGAAAAACACACCTTATCTGGAGCTATGAATGATCTATCAGATTCACAAATTTCCTGTATGTTTTAGGGAAACAGCATAAGAAACTACATAAAGCTGTATTATAGGAATTAAGTATATATTCATAACTCCAGATAAGACCCTGTTTTCTACCAAAAAGGATGGGTATGCATCACGAAAACATGCCTATATAATTTTGACCCCCTTAAACCCCACTTTTATATAGTAAAACTGGGGTTTACAGGGGTATACATTATTTTTCTTATTTCTGCTCAAAACATAGATTGTGGATACTTGTTAGAACTGCCTCACCAAGGCGATTCTAACGAGTACCCACAATCTATGTTTTGTGCAGAAATATGAAAAATGTCAGAATTTTTTATATGAAAATTTTCATTTTTTTGGTTGTAAAATTTTCAATATATTTGAATAGGCGTATTTTCGTAATGTATGCATTTCTTATTTCTCCACAAAAATACATTGTGGATACACTTGAGAAGCGTCTCGATGAGGCGCTTCTCAAGAGTACCCACAACATATGTTTTCATGGAAAAATAAGAAAAAATGTGGATACCTCATCTAGAGCTATGATAATACTATCACCAGGGTAATTAAAGTACTAATTACTTTAATTAAAGTATTAATTACTTTAATTAATGTAATTAAATTCCATAATATTTTATTTAGAATTTATTTAATTTCAAATTTAATAATTTTGATATTTGTGAATATCAGCAGTCTGAAAGAGTCAATTAATTAATATGTGTGTTGATATGAAGTGGTCATATCAGATTACTTGCACTCCCTCTGAGAATGGCTAACTGGGAGGCCCTGGAATGTGTTCTGCAAGAGGAAGCTGTGATCATGCAGCAGCAGCATGACAACCTCCTTCTGATTATTGTTATCAGTAGGGTCTCCCATATTAGACAAACTCTTGGGGTAGATATCAGTTACACAGATTGCAGGGTTTGTAAGAAAGATTATGATTGGTAGTTTGAAAGTGGCTGGAGCATCATGGGAATGAAAGAAGGCATGATGGGAGAAGCGGTTTAAAAGGGGTATTTTGATTGGTTAGCAGAAAGGAGGGAAAGAGAGCATGATGGGAAAGTTGCAAGGCTGCAGGGAGTGGGGATTTAGAGGTTGAATGATAAGGGCTGATATGTGTGTTAAGAATGAAATAAGTTTAGGCGCCAAAATGTGAAATAGAAGAATGTAGAGAGAAGTGAAATAAACCTTTTAGATATTTTGTAAATAATTTAACTGCCAGGTGGGAACATTTGAGAAATACAGAAAAGAAAAGAAACTAAATAAATTAAAATGTTGAAAATGAATTTGGACTTAAATTATGTATAAGATGAGCTAATTCCCCTAACTCATTAAAGTTTAAATAGCCCAGATGGAGTCGGGTTATAATACTGCAATATGGCGCTTCTCAAGAGTACCCACAACATATGTTTTCATGGAAAAATAAGAAAAAATGTGGATACCTCATCTGGAGTTATGATAATACTGCAATACCGTATTCATCCTATTAAATGTTCGTCCATGTAGATATCAGCAAACACTTATCCCTAGATATGACTTCATTGCCCTGAGCCTTTCTTTATTACCCTTCCGTTATCTCCATATAACTTAAATAATTTATGTTGAAAGGAGGTAAAACACAAAATCATCATTATCATCCTCAGATTTGAGCAGTTGATCAGGTTCTGATCTGTTTACCATTCTGTCAGTATATTTTTAGACTCATTGCTACGTTATTAAAGCAAAATGATTTGATTTGATTACCAGGTGGTCAGATGGGCTTGTTCAAATTTAAGGACAATCTGTACAGCAATAAATTAACCCTTAAAGTGCTGATAGTAACTGTAGCACAGACAATTCATATGAAACATCAAGCCTTATTTTCTCTGAAAAATAATATAGCACAAAAAAAACACAAAATGTCATGATCTGCTACAATTTTGTTTAGTGCTTTAAGGGTTATGGTTATCAAATATTTAGGGTAAATATGGTACTTTTTTATCTGGAGTATGATTATATTTGTTTGTGCTGAGGTTTTATGGCCCAGTCAACCCATTTGGGTCATGTCCAGCATGGTCAGTTTACATAATCATGCTTTTACTGGGCAGGCTTAATCCTCTAAGTGGTTAACTAGTATTGTGTAATTCTTTTGCCAGAAGGTGACAACTGCCCTTCTTGAATCAGAGGAAGGGAGAGAATGACCATAGAAAATGTTTCATGATCAATCTCCCTGAAAGAATGATGCCGACCCATTGGGGTTGAACCCGTAACCTCCTGATCACCAGTCGGATGCGCATTATTATATACATGTACATGTATATTCCAGGTACCTTGAAAAGATCTTGATATTGTGCATGGCACTACTGTATGTTTCTAGGAACTTTCCTAGACTCATTACCAAGACAGAAGCTTGTATTCAACTGTTTAGAGCAGCAGATATCAGAAGTTTTACAAGAGTTTCTTCATCATTGTTTTTCCTGAAAGGTAGGATAATTGATAGACTTGCAGTATATTTGAATTGAAGTTTTATCGCCCAATCAATCCATTAAGGTCTTGTGGAGCTGGTCAGTTTACCTAACCACACTTTTACTGAGCAGGCTTAGTCCTCTCAGTGGTTAACAAATACTTGTGCACATTCATTTGCCAGAAACTAACAACTGCCCTTCTTGAAGCAGTGGAAGGGAGAGAATAACCTTAGAAAATATTTCATGATCAATCTCCACGAAAGAATGTTGCCAGCTCCGGCGGGGATGGAACCCGCAACCTCCTGATCACTAATCAGACTGCTGATTAGTGCAAAATAGGGCAGGGTAGTTATTTTGTGTAAGGCATTCTGTGATTGGTTAATAATAAAGATGAAAAGAATTTAATCCATGTCCTGTTGAACCCGGATATACCCTGCCTTTGCAAACAGTGTAAAGCTTCTTCAGAAGCCAACTGATCTGGATCTGCACTATTTGCCATTAAGTATGTGAATTTATAACAACAATCCAGATCAAGTAATCTGATTGGCTGAAAATTAGAAGTAGGCGTGGCATCAGCAGGACAAGGGTTACCAAAAATGGAGTGGAATTATCAAGGAGCTGTATGGGAAAAATAATTAGTTCTCTTTACCCTGTATTAGTACATATAGTGGCCTTGGTGGCTCAGTTGGATGCACCGTCCGACTGGAGACCAGGAGGTCGCGGGTTCAACCCCAGCCGAGGTAGGCAACATTCTTTCGTGGAGATTGATCATGAAATATTTTCTACGGTCATTCTCTCCCTTCCACTGAGTCAAGAAGGGCAGTTGTTAGTTTACTGGTTAACCGTTTAGAGGACTAAGCCTGCCCAGTAAATGTGTGGTTAGGTAAACTGACCGTGCTCGACATGACCCCATTGGGTTGACTGGGCCGTAAAACTTCAACACAAACAAAGTACATACAGTATTTGGCAGTCCATTTAATGCTTAGCATGCTAGATAAAAATTTCACTAAACACTCTGAAATGTTTTCTTTTTTCCCAGGAAACCATGGTATGAAATGTCAAACCTACATTTAGCTGCTTTTGCATTTTTGTTGTAGCCTTATACATACACCACAACCTCTTTATAACACTATTGTTGGGGTCCATAGCATAAATTGTGTAAGTTAAACAACCGTGTTATATCCAAACAAAAATGTATAGATCATATTGAAAAATGACCATTTATATAGGTCATTTTTCAATATAATCTATGCAATTTAGGGATCCATCTTTGAACCGTGTTATATCCAAAACCGTGTTATAAAGAGGTTGAAGTGTATACACTTACATAGCTCCAGATATTTGGAGAAATTGGCTGTAAAACACAGCTTGTATAAACTGAGGGAATCCCAAGACTCAGTCTGATATATCCTTTACCACTCCCTGGACAATTTCAACACATGAAAATTGATGATATTTTTCTCAGAAAATAAGCTTTAATATTTCATGCTAATAAGCTTTGATATTTCATGCAAATTGTCTCCTAAGGAGACAAAACGCATGATTATCAAAGCCTATTTTCTGAGGAGACAATTTGCATGATTATCAAAGCCTATTTTCTAAGGAGACAATTTGCATGATATATCAAAGTCTATTTTCTAAGGAGACAATTTGCATGATATATCAAAATCTGTTTTCTAAGGAGACAATTTGCATGATTATCAAAGTCTATTTTCTAAGGAGACAATTTGCATCATTATCAAAGTCTATTTTCTAAGGAGACAATTTGCATGATATATCAGTCTGTTTTCTAAGGAGACAATTTGCATGATATATCAAAGTCTATTTTCTAAGGAGACAATTTGCATGATATATCAAAATCTGTTTTCTAAGGAGACAATTTGCATGATTATCAAAGTCTATTTTCTAAGGAGACAATTTACATGATTATCAAAGTCTATTTTCTAAGGAGACAATTTGCATGATATATCAAAATCTGTTTTCTAAGGGGACAATTTGCATGATTATCAAAGTCTATTTCCTAAGGAGACAATTTGCATGATATATCAAAGTCTATTTTCTGAGGAGACAATTTGCATGATATATCAAAGTCTATTTTCTAAGGAGACAATTTGCATGATATATCAAAGTCTGTTTTCTAAGGAGACAATTTGCATGATATATCAAAGTCTGTTTTCTAAGGAGACAATTTACATGATTATCAAAGTCTATTTTCTAAGGAGACAATTTGCATGATATATCAAAGTCTATTTTCTAAGGAGACAATTTGCATGATATATCAAAGTCTGTTTTCTAAGGAGACAGTTTGCATGATATATCAAAGTCTGTTTTCTAAGGAGACAATTTGCATG
Organism: Anodontia alba; assembly: GCA_964016985.1. Lineage (NCBI taxonomy): Eukaryota > Metazoa > Mollusca > Bivalvia > Lucinida > Lucinidae > Anodontia > Anodontia alba. Next base: position 26,623,877 of record OZ024830.1, on the reverse strand, counting down.
ATATATCAAAGTCTATTTACTAAGGAGACAATTTGCATGATATATCAAAGTCTGTTTTCTAAGGCGATAATTTGCATGATATATCAAAGTCTGTTTTCTAAGGCGACAATTTGCATGATATATCAAAGTCTATTTTCTGAGGAGACAATTTGCATGATTATCAAAGTCTATTTTCTGAGGAGACAATTTGCATGATATATCAAAGTCTATTTTCTGAGGAGACAATTTGCATGATTATCAAAGTCTATTTTCTGAGGAGACAATTTGCATGATTATCAAAGTCTATTTTCTGAGGAGATAATTTACATGATTATCAAAGTCTGTTTTCTAAGGGGACAATTTGCATGATATATCTAAATCTGTTTTCTAAGGAGACAATTTGCATGATTATCAAAGTCTATTTTCTAAGGAGACAATTTGCATGATATATCAAAGTCTGTTTTCTAAGGAGACAGTTTGCATGATATATCAAAGTCTATTTTCTAAGGAGACAGTTTGCATGATATATCAAAGTCTGTTTTCTAAGGCGACAATTTGCATGATATATCAAAGTCTATTTTCTGAGGAGACAATTTGCATGATTATCAAAGTCTATTTTCTGGGGAGACAATTTGCATGATATATCAAAGTCTGTTTTCTAAGGCGACAATTTGCATGATATATCAAAGTCTATTTTCTGAGGAGACAATTTGCATGATTATCAAAGTCTATTTTCTGGGGAGACAATTTGCATGATATATCAAAGTCTATTTTCTGAGGAGACAATTTGCATGATTATCAAAGTCTATTTTCTGAGGAGACAATTTGCATGATTATCAAAGTCTATTTTCTGAGGAGACAATTTACATGATTATCAAAGTCTGTTTTCTAAGGGGACAATTTGCATGATATATCAAAGTCTGTTTTCTAAGGAGACAATTTGCATGATTATCAAAGTCTATTTTCTAAGGAGACAATTTGCATGATATATCAAAGTCTGTTTTCTAAGGCGATAATTTGCATGATATATCAAAGTCTGTTTTCTCAGGAGACAATTTGCATGATATATCAAAGTCTATTTTCTAAGGAGACAATTTGCATGATATATCAAAGTCTATTTTCTAAGGAGACAATTTGCATGATATATCAAAGTCTATTTTCTAAGGAGACAATTTGCATGATATATCAAAGTCTGTTTTCTAAGGAGACAATTTGCATGATATATCAAAATCTGTTTTCTAAGGAGACAATTTACATGATTATCAAAGTCTATTTTCTAAGGAGACAATATGCATGATATATCAAAGTCTGTTTTCTAAGGAGACAATTTCATGAAGTATCAAAGCCTATTTTGGGCGAAAAACCAGAAAAATTATTTCAGAATGTCATCTGCTGAAAATTTTACCCAGCATGCTAAGCGATAGGGGCAGACACGTTCTCTTTATAATGGAGTACAGTAACTTTTCCCACATCTCAAGATATCTGAAGTCTTTAGTCAAGTTCTTTCCTGAATTAACCCTTAAAACGCCAAGAAAACCTGCATCTGAAAATGTCGTCTGTTTATGTCGTCTGCTGAATATTCTTGCAAACTTTTCAAACCTATTTTGCATACAGGCAAACAGTGTTGACCCAGATCAGACTGCTCCTAGAGCAGTCTGATCTGGGTCCACACTGTTTGCAAAAATGACTTTTAAAATCACAAGCAGATGACAAGGCAGACCACAATTGTTGTGATTGGCAGTTTAAGGGTTAAGATTGATATACTCACCTTTCATATTGTCACTTCTGGAATTTATTTTGTTGACATTTCTGTTATATACAGGGCGGTAGAGTTGAAATGTTGATAATATTTATAACTTACATGATAATTGAGCTCTGCATCAGAAAATGGCTTTCACGTCTGAGACAAAATGTGAGGACCCTGATTGGACTGCACATATGACAAGCTGATCAGGGACTTTATTATTTAATAGTGTATTCCGTAATAATCTTAGCATCTTGTTAGCTAACAGTGATAGCCAATTGGACTGCATAGAAGCACAGTCTGATACACCACCAGAAAAGCCATTTGTTTTAACCCTTGTCATGCTGAATAAATTAAGATGCCACGCCCATTTCTAATTTTCAGCCAATCAGATTACTTGATCCGGATTGTTGATATAAATTCACATACTGAATGGCAAACAGTGCAGATCCAGATCAGTTGGCTTCTTCAGAAGCCAACTGATCTGGATCTACACTGTTTGCATAGGCAGGGTATATCCCGGTTCAGCAGGACTAGGATTAAATAAAAGTGCTGATAATTTTCTTATTTCTCCACAAAAACATAATATTGTGTTACTCATTTGAAGTGCCTCACAGAGGCACTTCAAATGAGTACCCACAACATATGTTTTTGTGGAGAAATGAGGAGAAATAAGAAGACTATTTATCTGAATACTTTCTTATCTGGAGCTATGATTCTAAAGTGGGCCTTGGTTGCTTGTATAAATATGGTGTAAGAGCCATTTACCTCTCTATTTCACTCTTATTTCTCAGTCTAGAACTTTGGAGTGATGATGTGATTTCAGGTACGGTCACTATTGGAAAGATTAAAATTTTTCAGGGATTCTTTGAAGACAAAGATGGGTATAATTGTTTGTAAGGCAGAAGCAGGTAAAAGACACTCCATAGTTGTCAGTTCTAAAATTTAAGGTTGATAGGAAGGTTTACTTTTCCAAAGAAAGTTGATATGTCTACCTAAATATTAACCCTAGTCATGCTGGTCCCGGATATGTTCTACCTTTACAAACAGTGTAGATCCAGATCAGTTGGCTTCTTCTTAAGAAGCCAACTGATCTGGATCTGCACTGTTTGTCATTAATATAATGTGAATTTGTATCAACAACCTGGATCAAGTAATCTGATTGGCTGAAAATTAGAAGCGGGTGTGGCATCCTTATTTATTCAGCATGGCAAGCGTTAAGAAGGAACTGTAATAATTGGATTGGAAAAGTTTTATTTTTCTTTTAACCCTTGTCCTGCTGAATAAATTGAGATGCCACGCCCACTTCTAATTTTCAGCCAATCAGATTATTTGATCCAGATTATTGCTATAAATTCACATACTTAATAGCAAACAGTGCAGATCCAGATCGGTTGGCTTCTTCAGAAGCCAACTGATCTGATTCTGCACTGTTTGCAAAGGCAGGGTATATCTGGGTTCAGCAGGACAAGGGTTAATTAATTACCCTAAAGTGTTTGATAGATTTCCTGCTTTGTTCATCATCATGAAAGTTAGCCTGTCTCTGTCTCTCTCTCTCTTATGTTTTCATGTTAGTACATGTAGTGTGTCTGTCCATCTGTCTGTCTTACGTCCATCTGTATTTTCATTTCCGGATGATAACTAGAGTAAATATCAATGGATTTTCATCCAACTTGGTGTGTGCATTGATATTGTGGAGATTTGGTTTGGGATTGTTAATGGACAAATTTTGTCAGTTTTTGACAGTTCTCTCCATCCATCTGTCTTATGTCCATCAATTCATATTTTCATTTTCAGTTGATAACGAGTAAATATGAATGGATTTTCACCAAACTTGATATTGTGGAGATCTGATATGGGATTGCTAATGCGCAAATTTCATTAATCTTTGAAAGAGTTATCTGCCCGCCACATGTCTATATTTTTGTTTCCGTACAATAACTTGAGTAAATATCAACAGATTTTTATCAAACTTGGTATATGCATTGATATTGTGGAGATCTGGTTTGAAATTGCTAATTGGCAAATTTCATCAATTTGTGACAGAGTTTATCCTACCGCATGATAGTGGCGGAGTATTATTGTTTCACATTTTTATTATTTTTAAATATTTTTTTTATCTGCCGAATAAAGCGAAGGGAAGTAAAGGGAGGCAATTTGATTGCTCTGCATTACAAAATCAGTTACCGCCCTCAAAATGTTCTTTGTTCTTGTTTGGAATAAATATTTTACTGTTTGAATTTTAGTACATTTACTGTACTACATGTATATTTCATAGCTTCAGGAAAGGATTATCAAGAAAGGAAATATAATTTATTTCTCCACAAAAGCATATAATATGGGGATTCATGAGAATTGCTTCTCTGAGACACTTCAGACTGGTATCCATCTGCAGTATTTATTTTCATAGACAAACAAGAAAACTACAGTTTGCCAAAATGTCACGTAAGGCATTTTTTCCTACAAGAAAGTACAATGTATTGATATCTTTCTTATTTCTCCACAAAAGCATATTGTGTGGATACTCATTAGAAGTGCCTCAGGCATATGTTTTTGTGGAGAAAAAAGAAAAATATTAACCAGATACATCCTCTTACCTACAGTTTGTTTTTCATACACTAGCACTTTTTGAATTGAATACATCACTATGCCACGAGATTATTAAACTTTTTTCATGCTCAACTCAGCTGAGCATGAAATTTTCTCTGCTAATAAATATGAAAATGTCAACTATTGTTCATATTTATTAGCAGAGAAATTTTCATGCTCAGCTATGCTTAGCAAGAAAAGATTTGCAGTTGTTAGTAATTTGAGAGTTATTAGCAGAACAAAGTTTATGCTTAGCTGAGTTGAGCACGAAAACAGTTTTATAACCTTGGGGCCAGGTAGTCAGAAGACTTGTTTGGTTTTTAGGATATGTATGGTAAGAAGTTAAGTTGGCTAAATGTTTAATTTTAGCACAAATGAGGTAAAAGTTAATGCTTAGCATTCTGGGTAAAAATTTCAGCTGACAACATTTTGAAATATTTTGAAATATAAACTGGTTTTGACATTTCATATTGGAGACAACTTGCATGAAATGTCAAATTCTGTTTTCTGGGAAAAAGAAAAAAAAATATCATCCATTTTCAGTTTGCTGAATTAGCCCATAGAGTGGTAAAGGTTAATTTATTCTCAGTGAAAACTATTGGCATGAAAATATAACTGTAGAGAAAAAATGCCTATATGTGATTATGTGCACAGTAAACTGAATCCTGATTTGCCATTTCTGGTAAATTGATGATGTTGGTAGTTCATGGCCATACTGAATTCATTACGAAAACATGCCTATTCAAATATATAGAAAATTTCACCCCCAAAAACTGAAAAAATTTCCTACTAAAATTCTGATATTTTTCATATTTCTGCTCAAAACATAGATTTTGGGTACTCATTAGAACTGCCTCAGTGAGGCAGTTCTAACAAATACCCACAATCTATGTTTTTGAGCAGAAATAAGAAAAATAATGTATACCCCTGTAAACCCCAGTTTTACTATATAAAAGTGGGGTTTAAGAGGGTCAAAATTATATAGGCGTGTTTTTGTGATGTTCAGGTTATAGTTGGGTGGTGCCCCCTTCTGTGGAAACTGTTAGAGGGTTGGCCCTGCCATAACTGACGTTTGGCAAGAAAGTTCTTGCCTCACTTGAAGCAAGTTTTGCTTGAAGCCTTTTTATCATTTATCCAATTCATTTCTTTCTCTCTCTTTCTGGGAGATGGCTTAACATGATTGAAATATTGTTAACCCTTGTCCTGCTGAACTCGGATACCCTGCATTTGCAACAGTGTAGATCCAGATCAGTTGGCTTCTGAAGATCTGCCATGTTTGCCCTTCGCTATGTGAATTTATATCAACAATCTGGATAAAGGAATTTGCTTGGCTGACATGAAAACACTCCTATTCAAATATATTGAAAATTTCACCACCCAAAACTGAAAGTTTTCAGACAAAAATTCTGGTATTTTTCATATTTGATATTTGATTGTGGGTACTTGTTAGAACTGCCTCATCCACACTCTATGTTTTTGAGCAGAAATAAGACAAATACTGTATACCCCTGTAAACCCCAGTTTTACTATATGAAAGTAATCATCACAGTGTATTGTGTGCTTGTATTATTGTATGTTTGATGATTGCTGAAGAGGCCAGTCCTTCATCTGAAATGTCTTGCACACTGCCTTAGAATCCATTGTAGTTTCAGTGTAATAATACTATGATTGACAATGAGCCACTCCATGTAAAATGGTGCCTTTACCCTTGAAGTTCCAGTCACAACTGCAGCAGATGACACTTTTAGATATATATATTTTTTTTTATTTTTCTTAGAAAATAAGTCTTGATATTTCATGTGAATCGTCTGCCAAGCACACATGAAATCGTCTGCTTGGCAGACAATTCACATGAAATTTCAAGGCTTATTTTCTCTGAAAAATATTTTTTTTAGAATATCATCTGCTACAAATTTTGCTTGGCACTTTAAGGGTTGACATAAGAGAACAGATAAGAGGGTTATTCACGTAAACAGTTTTCTTATTTCTTGACAAAAGATTATGATGTGGTACTCAGTAGACGAACCTCACTGAGATGCTTCTACCTAGTACCCACATTGGGCACAACATATGTTTTCATGGAGAAATAAGAAAAAAACTCATTTTTTTAGGCTGAAAAAAGCACCTTATCTAGAGCTGAGATGTGACAATAAACAGAAAATTCTGATAAGGGCCTTTGCTATTCATCAGTACATCCTACAGTACCCAATGAGTCTGTAAGGGACAGCAGGTTGATCTGAGCCTTTGCTGTCAGCATAATGGAGAATCTGGATGGCCAGATGGTTACAGCTCCTGGATGGCCAGATGGTTACAGCTAAAACATCTGAACATTTTGCATGCTGGGTAAAAATTTCAGCAGATGACATTTTGGAATATTTCCCATATTTTTTCACAAAGAAAATAGGATTGGGCACTTCATGCAAATTGTCTCCTAAGGAGACAATTTGCATGAAGTGTCAGATCCTATTTTCTAGGAAAAATAAGAAAAATATCATGAGGTTGTCATCTGCTGAATTTGCCCATAGCATGGGAAGTGTTAATATATCAGTTTTAGGCTGTTTACCCTCATGGGTTGAGCCTTATTAAAACTGAGCTCATCATCTAACTTACTGCAAGTGCAACAGATTCTTGCCATGTCTGGAGAAAATAAGGAGCAAAATATCACATTTGTTGTCTGCTAATTTCGTCTCCAGTTTGTGAAGAGTGAAACCATATAAGAATGCCTACTGAAACCTATGTACCATATTTACCCTAAGTAGTTGGACACCTTAATTAGCTTCTTACGTAATTGTCGTAAACCTTAGAGAGCCAAGCAGATGACATTCTAATTTCTTTTTAGTTTTCAGAGAAAATGTCTTGACATTGTATGTGAATTGTCTGCCAAGCAAATGATTCACATGAAATGTCAAGACTTATTTTCTTTAATGAATAAAAAAGTATTTCAGAATGTTGTCTGCTGCAGTTGTGATTGGCTTTTTAACCCTTCTCTTGCTGAACATGACAGGCCCTGTATTAACAAACAATGTAGCTCCAGATCATTTGGCTTCTCAAGAAGCCAACTGATCTTGATCTGCACTGTTGTCATTAAATATGTGAATTTCTATCAAAAACCTGGATCAAGTAATCTGATTGGCTGGAAATTAGAAGTGGGCATGGCATCTTAATTTATTCAGCATGACAAGGGTTAAGGGTTAAAAATGAACAATTTCTGTTTACTTTTGTCTAAAAAAACCTTCTGCTAGATGAGGAATACAGCTCATGACTGAATGGCACTTCATAGCTCTGAGCCTTTTATCATAGTCGTCTCAGTATGATTTAAACATTGTTGAAAGGGTCGTAAAACACCAAATCATAGTCTGTCAGTATATTCTCCAAAGGCACCTTTTCCCATGTTGAAACACAAATATATTATTACCCTAATTTGTGATATAACCCTAAATAGCCTAAGATTAGACAATAACAAGTTTATTAACAACTTTATCAGTGCAGGGAAGGGAAGGGACTAGTTGTTTTGGAGGAAATTTCACTGGTTCCATTTTCAAAATTGCGTACTTCCCTTTTCTGCTTTAACCCTTGAACTTGCTTGTGATTTTTAAAAGTCATTTTTGCAAACAGTGTGGACCCAGATCAGGCTACTCCTCTAGGAGCAGTCTGATCAGTATCTACACTGTTTGCCTGTATGCTAAAATAGGTTTGAAAAGTTTGCAAGAATATTCAGCAGACAACATAAACAGAGGACACTTTTAGATGCAGGTTTTATTGGCATTTTAAGAGTTATGTTGATAAGATACACTGTTTGCCACTGATCACGGGGTTAAAAATAAAAAAGAATATTTATCTGGATTCTTCTTTTATCTGGAAATACATTGTGCTCCTCCTACCTAGAGCTATGTAGTGATACATAAAATGTTAAATATTCTTTGTTTTGTCCTCAGACAGATTTAATAATGATAATTGTACACCCCACCACCTCACCTCCCCCCCCCCCACCCCCCCCACTCCGCAAACTTTGTGGTGGGGTATACTGTTTTCCCGTTGTCTGTCTGTGACATTTTGTTTTTTTCCAAATATCTTGATAATGCAGTGCTGCATATTCATCAATTTCAACAAGGTGTACCTGCATAAGAGAAAGTAAGGACTAGGGGCCATGCTCTTGGAGTTATTGCCCTTTGTAAAATTTTTTCTTAATGCAGTAAAAAGTTTGTGTGCACACTGTCTTTTCAACCAATAGCTGGAATTTGACCAAACTAGCACAGGTACATCATCAGGATTGGGGAAAGAAGTGATAAGATTTTGATGACCTTGACCTTATTTTCAAGGTCACTACATTATAAATACTCAAAAAGTGAACCTTTTGTGCAGTAAAAAATTTGTGTGTACACTATCTCTTTAGCCGGCCTCGGTGGCTCAGTTGGATGCGCCGTCCGACTGGAGACCAGGAGGTCGCGGGTTCAACCCCCGTCGAGGTCGGCAACATTCTTTCGTGGAGATTGATCATGAAATATTTTCTACGGTCATTCTCTCCCTTCCGCTGATTCAAGAAGGGCAGTTGTCAGTTTCTGGCGAAAGAATGCACACAATACTGGTTAACCGCTTAGAGGACTAAGCCTGCCCAGTTAATGTGTGGTTAGGTAAACTGACCGCGCTCGACATGACCCCATTGGGTTGACTGGGCCGTAAAACCTCAACACAAAACAAAAAACACTATCTCTTTAACCAATGGCTGGAATTTTACCAAACTAGCACAGATACATCATCAGGATCAGGGAAAGAAGTAATTAGATTTTTTTACCTTGGCCTTATTTTCAAGTTCACTGCATTATAAATACTCAAAAAGTGTGCCTTGTGTGCACTCTATCTCATGAATCAAAAGATGGAATTTGATCAAAATAGCACAGATACATCACTGGGATTTGGGAAAGAAGTGTTTAGATTTTGGTGACCTTTACCTCATTTACAAGGTCATACCAGCACTTTGACAAGGCCTGCTATCCTTGTAACAGGTAAGGGTAGAGGGGGAATGTTTTTATTTCTTCTATTTCTTTACTTTCACTCCTGTTCCACTTTCTTCCCTGTCCCTCTCTTTCATCTCTTCTACTATCTCTTCTATCTCTTTTCTCCCTTTCTCAGGGAGACAACACAAAATGACCCTTAAGGGTTGACATGTCATTAAACCCCAACACAATCAGTCAATCACATCAGCACTTTGAAACTCAAATTTTGATAGAAAAAAGCTTGTGTGCACACTATACATGTATCTTGTTTTTCCTAATATCTTGAAAGCACAGTGATGGATATTCATCAATTCCTGCAGACACATTGATATCAGTAAGGTGTACCTGGCCAATTCTCATGGAGCTGTTTCCCTTTGTAAAATTTTGTATGCATCCGCGACACTTTGGTTTTTTGCTGATAAATGTTTCTTGAAAATGCAGCAATGGATAGTCATCAGTTTCTGTAGACACATTGATACCAATAAGATGTACCTACATAAGAAAAAGTAAGGGCTAGGGGCCAATTCTCTTGAAGTTATTGCCATTTGTAAAATTTTTGTGTCTGTCCGCGATGCTGTTTTTTTCCTAATATCTTGAAAAAATGCAGTGATGGATATTCATGAATTTCTGCAGACAGGTTCATATCAGTAAGGTGTACCTATATAAGAAAAAGTAAGGGCTACGGGCCAATTTTCTTGGAGTTATTGCCCATTTGTAAAATTTCTTAATTCAGTAAAAAGTTTGTATGCACACTTTCTCTTTAACCAATGGCTGGAATTTGACCACACTAGTACAAATATATCATTAGGAAGGGGGAAAGAAGTGATTAGATTTTGGTGACCTTGACTTTATTTTCATTAAACCCTGTTTAATCTAATGTTAGCCTGTAATCATTTTTGCCTGTAAAGGTCAGCTCTTTAGGTTATCTCAGGGTATTAGCTCCAGATAAAAGGAGTATATTTATCTGGATAAGTTCATGTACTTTCTGCACACAAAAAAATAAAACAGCCAAACAAGCATATTTCAAGCATATTTCTTGGGTACTCATTTGAACTCACCCACTGAGAGATAGATTTTATGAGTACCAGAACATGGGTCTTTGTGGAGAAAAGTGATGATTCTTTTTTTGTTTAAAAACCGTCTTATCTGGTGCTGTGTAATAAATATAAAATAAACAACTGTCATATTATCCTGAATTGTACAACTGGACTCCTTGGTCATTTCATTGGTGAGTTTCTTTTATTAATTAATTTTTACAGGCTCATTACTATAACATGCCTATATAATTTTGACCCCCTTAAACCCCACTTTTATATAGTAAAACGGGGGTTTACAGGGGTATACATTATTTTTCTTATTTTTGCTCAAAAACATAGATTGTGGATACTCATTAGAATTGTCAAGGTGGATCTAATGAGTACCCACAGTCTATGTTTTGAGCAGAAATATGAAAAATATAAGAATTCCTTATCTGAAAATTTTCAATTTTTAATGGTAAAATTTTCAGTATATTTGTATAGGCATGTTTTCATACTGCTTCTAATGCTTAGCATGCTTGGTAAAATTTTCAGCAGATGACATTCTCAAATGTTTTCCTCACTTGTCCTGACATTTCATGCAATGTCATAGTCTACTTTCTGGATAAAAAAAGGTATTCAAATTACAATCCAAGCACAAAAATAGTAAAAAAGATAGGTGATATACTGGGAAAGTAAAATAAGAAAGAAGAGTTGTCACTCCAGCATATGACATAGTGTCTTGACCTTTTCTGTGATCGTATGAGGCACTCTGTAAGTAAGAAAAATACATTCATTACGGAAACACACCTATTAAAATATATAGAAAATTTCTCCTCCAAAAACTGAAATTTTTCAGATAAAAAAGTTTGATATTTTTTTTTAATTTTTACTCAGAACATAGATTGTGGGTACTCGTTAGAATTCTAATGAGCACCCATAATCTATGTTCTTGAGCAGAAATAAGAAAATTAATATATACCCCTGTAAACCCCAGTTTTACTGTATAAAAGTGGGATTTAAGGAGGTCAAGGTTATATTATATGCATTTTTTTGTGATGCCAGACATGAAACTTTGTTCATAAGTGAAAAAAAAAAAAAAAAAAAAGAAATGAAGAGTTGTCTTTTTCTTTGTGCAACAAAGTAGTTTACCATGTAACATCAAAATATTCCAAAGCATTTTCATGTTATAGCCGCAACATGAAGTTTGTCACTAAGTAAGGGGTGGATAACTCACCAGGAAAAGTAAAACAGTGAGTGAGAGCCATGTTACTCTTGAATGCAACATAGTATTTTGACCTATTCTACGATACTATTAAGTGTCATTCAAATATCTTAACCCTAGTCCTGCTGAATCCGGATATACCCTGCCTTTGCAAACAGTGTGGATCCAGATCAGTTGGCTTCTGAAGAAGCCAACTGATCTGGATCTGCACTGTTTGCAATTAAGTATGTGAATTTATGTCAAAAATCTGGATCAAATAATCTGATTGGCTGAAAATTAGAAATAGAGGCATCTTAATTTATTCAGCAGGACAAGGGTTAAGGGTATCCAAATTACATCCAAAACAAAGTATACACAAAGGGAAGCATTAGGAAAAGGTAAGCTTGGTAGAGTTGTCATCTTTGTATGCTACAAGGCATCTCAGCCTTCCTATAATCTACCAAGTATCATAAAAATGTTTCAAAGGTTATTTAGGCTATAATTACAGCCGAGACAGACATTTGTCACAAAGTATTAAAGTGGAAATAACTGGAAAAGTAAGAAACAGTCTCACTTTTGTACCAAACACAGCATCTCAACTTATTCAAGAATCATCAAAAAATGTCATGCCATTTTGAACTGTCTTGAGCAACACTCTTCTCTCAAAAAGCAGTGCATGTTTGTTCAGTATTACATAAATTAACTCACTATTATGAATGAATAGTTGGCTTTTCACTAAAAATACTTTAACACTTCTCATGCTGAATAAATTAAGATGCCGCACCCACTTCTAATTTCCAGCCAGTCAGACTTGACTTGATCCCGAGTTTTTGATAGAAATTCACATATTTAATGACAAACAGTGCCGATTCAGATCAGTTGGCTTCTTCAGAAGCCATCTGATCTGGATCTACACTGTTTGCTAAGACAGGGCATGAGGTGTTCAGCAAGAGAAGGGTTAACTATATATTTTAAACTATTGATTGATTTACTGAGTCTTGTTACCTTATGATGCCGGAGGAAAACATAAAATCAATCATTACAGATCAGCAGTTATGCCTTTGGCCTTATACATTTACCATATTTACCTTAACACTTTATATGCTGGGTAAAATTTCAGTTGACGACATTTTGAAATATTTTGCTTATTTTTACTAGAAAAAAAAAAGGATTTGACATTTCATGCAAATTGTCTCCGTAGGAGACAATTTGCATAAAGTGTCAGATCCTGTTTTCTAGGAAAAATAAGAAAAATATCATCAGTTTGTTGTCTGTTGAATTTGTCCATAATATTGTAAGTGCTTAGTATTCAAACAGACAGGCCTGAGCAAACAGTGTAGACCCAGATCAGATGTTGCAGAAAGCAGCATCTGATCTGGGTCTACACTGTATGCCAATCTTTCAACAGTTTTGAGACACATCAGCTGGTAATGAAAATGACATTCAAATTCTAGGACAAACACTGAAAGCAAGTAAGAAGTCCAAATATTTAAGATAATAGGGTAATAGCAATATGACATGTTTATGAGCTGGGTGCCCTACTGGTTAGTGCTGTTGTGGGTTTGAACCCAACTCAGGTCAGTAAAACTTGCAGACATAAGGACCCTAGCTCCTACTTGACATGTTGAGTCCATGCTTGCAGCTCACTGGCGTGAGCTTAGGTGTTATCAACAAAGTGAGCACTCTCCTAAACACTCAAATGGCTGAAAATTGTGTTGTTGAACAACTGTTGGCGCTGGGTCAGTACTTTATCTTTATTTATTTATATTTTTTTTAATCTGAAAATAAATATTACAAAAAATACATCTTTTGGACCTTTTATTTTAAATTAAATGCTATGATCAAATTCATTTCAAAGGAACATGGCTGCACCCTATATCTAGCCAATCAAAAACGTCACCATATTGGAAATCAATGTGATACACCTCTCAGTCTGTTATGGGAGTGCTTAAATTCAGAAAGAGAGCAGCTGGTCACTTGGCAAGCGCTCGCATTGATGAAAACACCTCTGGTATATAGTTAGAAATTCAGGACTGTCTTTTGTGAATATTTCTTAATTTGGCAACCAGGCTTAGGCATGTATTTAGTTTTACAGGAATCTGTACATCGGTCATGTCTCACTCATCCATTAGTCCATATATGTACATGTACTTCCAAATATCACTATCATGGCTGTATTGGTAGGTTTTTACATCTAAGGAATGTACAGAGGAACAAGTTGGAAAACGTAGCCCTGCAGATAGGCTTCATCCTTTTGCATAGGACTATGCGCAAACTTGCCACAGATGTAAAAGTGATCCCTGGGATCACTTTTACATCTGTGACAAGTTTGCGCATAGTCCTGTGCAAAAGGATGAAGCCTATCTGCAATATCAGCAACATGAGGATTGATGTGTCACCAAAATCCAAGTGCAAGTTCACTCCTTGCCTCAAAGTTTGGAAGCTTAAAGACCCTCAGATGAGCAGTCATTTCCAGAAGGTCTTCAACTTGCATGTGAGCATGTCTGCAGGTATAGCTGATGCTGCCACTGAGGATATCTGAAATAACATCAAGACTGGGCTGCTCAAGACAACTAAGGAGGTGTAAGGCACAACTCGGCCCCTCGTGAAACCTAGTGGTGGAATAAACACGTGGAAAAGGCCAATGCTGCCAAGCGGAAAGCTTTCAAGGCCTTGAAGACTGGTAAAGGCACTAGGGCATCATACAATGCAGCCAAACGCAATGCCAGACATGCAGTGCACCATGCTTGTCAAGAAGCTGACAAGCAGGTCTATGAGAAATTGATCCAAGTCTTCAGAAGTCTACCGCCTTGCTAACATGTTTAGAAGAGAGAATGCTGATATTATTGGTGACAAACCGTTGAAGAATGATGCAGGAGAGATGTCAATGAGTGAAGACTCAAAGCAGAAGGCCTGGTAAGAGCACTACCAAAGGCTTTTCAACATTGAGTTTGACTGGGACCCAGACCACCTGTCATATCAACCACTAGTGGAAGGCCCGTCCATCCCAATCACCATTGATATGGTTAAGAAGGCTATCTCAGATGAAGGCGGGCAAAGCACCGGGCCCATCAGGCATGGTGGTGGAGATGATACAAGCAGCCGGTGACAAGGGGGCCTCCATGACCTCTCAGCAGCGATCATTCGTGATTGCAAGGTACCCTCTGACTGGGAGCAGAGTTTCATTGTCTGCCTCAACAAGGGTAAGGGGGATGCATTGGAAAGGGGCAACTACCACGGTCGCAAGCTGACAGAGCAGGTCATGAAAGTCCTGGAGAGGATTGTGGAAGGCCTCAACAGACAGTTGGTGTCAATCGATTGTGCACAACAGACACAATCTTTGTTGTCAGGCAGCTGCAAGAGAAGTATCTAGCTGCCAACAAGAGACTACATGGCTTTCGTAGACCTGGAGAAGGCGTTTGATTGAGTACCTCGGAAGGTCATCGGGTGGGCACTGAGGATACTTGGTGTGGAGGTGTGGATTGTGCGACTGGTGCAGAGGATATATGCAAATGCGCAGAGCCATTTCCATGTTGGTGATGGGTACAGTGAAGAGTTTGAAGTGAAGGTTGGTGTTCACCAAGGCTCAGTACTCAGCCCGCTGCTCTTCATCATTGTCATTGTGCTTCAACCTTGTCATGAGAGTTCCGCTCTGAGGTCCCCTGGGAGGAAAGAAGCAATGGAAGAGAAAGGACTGAGAGTAAATGCAGGAAAGATGAAGATTATGATCTGCAGTACAGGCCAGGACATCCTGCAGAGTTCAGGTGAGTTTCCATGTGCCATCAGTCGCACTGGAATGGGCAGCAACAGCATCTTTTGCAATGGCTGTAAGTACTGGGTGCACAAGAAATGCAGTGGGCTCAAGGGCTTGACAAAGGACCCTGGGACACTGATTACAGATGTACATGGTGCCAGGCAACTGCACGTCCCTTGGACAGCAGACCACAGAGGGAAGTCCGTCGGACATGACAAGCTGGAAATGGTAGCTTCCTTTTGTTACCTAAGAGACATGCTCACAGCAGCCGGTGGCTGTGATCTTTCAACCACAACACGTGTGAAAACTGCCTGAAAGAAGTTCAAGGAGCTGCTGCCAGCTCTGTCTTCCTACCACCTCTTTCAAGACACATGACCATATGTACAGCTCTTGTGCATGGAGCGCAATGCTCCATGCCAGTGAGACTTGGCCATTGACAAAGCCAAACCTCCAACATCTGCAGCGGAATGATAGGGCAATGATCAGACAGATCTGCAATGTTAGACCACAAGACATTGTCACCACCAGGTCCAATGAGCTGCTTGTGCAGCTTGGCATTGAGGATCTGGACCTCATTCTGAGGGAGAGAAGGCTCCGCTTGTATAGACATGTGGAACGCTCCAATGGTGCAGTCAAGACAGCCTTTCACATATAGGTTGAGGGAAAGTGTGGGCCTGGGAGGCCCAACATGACATGGAAGCAGCTGACAGAGAGGGATTGCAGAGAGTGGAAGCTCTCGGCTATCAACCCTCATGATAGACATACCTGTGGAGATCTGGTGTGAGATCTGCCATGCGTGCAGCAAGCCAGCTATCTGGAAGGGGGCCCACTGATGTGGATGTTGCCCCTGTACCTGTACCCTAATCAAAAATCTGATGATGATGATGATGATGATGAATTGCCACCAATGGTCACCTTTCCACAACAGCCCCTTCCCTGCAGCAGCCATTCTCATAATCCAAAGTGCAGTTTTACTAAAATTATATATATATATATATATATATATATATATATATATATATATATATATATATATATATATATATATATATATAAAACCTCTCTATAACAGCCAGAGTTTTAAACCCTTGTCATGCTGAATAAATTAAGATGCCCCACCCACTTCTAATTTTCAGCCAATCAGATTACTTGAATCAGTTTGTTGATACAAATTCACATACTGAATGGCAAACAGTGCAGATCCAGATCAGTTGACTTCTTCAGAAGCCAACTGATCTGGATCTATACTGTTTGCAAAGGCAGAGTATATCCGGGTTCAGCAGGACAAGGGATTCCCAAAGTTGGGTATTGTAAGAAGGTTGCACCGTGTCTCATGAAAATGTTTTGGACATGTGATGCATCACTTGGTAAAGGTAAGATGGTGTCCTGCGAAGTATCCATTTTCTGCAACATTGGAACATAAGATTTGAAATGTTCCACAATGTTTAGCTAGGTATGATATTATCTCAGAAATTTAAGCCAAAATCTTTAGTTTTAGTGTTTTAGTGGAAATGTCTCCAGATTTTATGATGGCATGGTAATTTCCCCAGATACAAACTTTCTTTTCATAACACCACTAAGAGGGGGCTTCCAGAAAATATTTTTCTTATTTCTGCATGAAAACATGTTATGGGTACTCATGAGAAGCACCTTGGAAAGGTGCTTCTCATGAGTACCCACAACATACGTTTTTGTGCAGAAATAAGAAAAAATATTAATAGTTATTGATAGCAAAAAGTCCCTTATCTGGAATTATGACTGATTGAAATCAAAAAATGAAGAAAGTTACTCATGCATGGATATGTTCTAATTTATACCATGAGTTTAAAGCTCACATTATCACGACAAGATGCCAAAAAGAAAACTTATCACTAAGTTATTTAACGCTTAGCACTCTGGGTAAAATTTTCAGCAGACGACATTTTGAAATATTTTTCTTATTTTTCTCAGAAAACAGGATTTGACATTTCATGCAAATTGTCTCCTTAGGAGACAATTTGCATGAAATGTCAAATCCTGTTTTCTGGGAAAAATAAGAAAAATAACATCATTTTGTCGTCTGCTGAAAATGCCCAGAGAGTGGTAAAGGTTAATGCTCCAATAGTGTAAACAGGTTTGACCTGAAGAAATAGTATAGGATTACAGAGCAAAAGTGTTTAAATTCATCATGGGATTGAAAGGAAGTAAACATAAAACTGGTGAGCAGAGCAGTACTTCTGATATTGGTGCTGAAAATAAACACTTACAGTAAAACCTGTGTAAGACAGCCATCTTGGAAACTGACTTTAGTGGTTGATATGGAAAGGTGGTTATCTTATAAAGGTACATGTCATGTAATTTTGCTAGCAAAATTACATGACATGTACCTTTATAAGACAGGCAACTTTTTCCACATCAACCACTATTTAAAGTCAGTCTCGAAGGTGGCTCTCTTACACAGGTTTTACTGTAATATTTGCAGTGTTAAAATTTGGCAGTTTCATAGGAATTTAAGAGCTTGTTTGTGCATCTTAATTTTGTCTCATTCATACTTTCAGGTGTATGCACAGTATATGAGGGTCTGGATGGGGTTTGTTTACTGATAAATGGCCGTATGTTTTCTTGATTACTGATTTTTTGCCTAATATTTTATTGACTACAGATTTAACCCTAGTCCTGCTGAACCCGAATATGCCCTGCTTTTGTAAACAGTGTAGATCCATATGAGTTGGCTTCTGAAGAAGCCAACCGATCTGGATCTGCACTGTTTGTCATTAAGTATGTGAATTTGTATCAACAACCTGGATCAAGCAATTTGATTGGCTGACTATGAGAAGTGGGTGTGGCATCTTAATTTATTCAGCATGACAAAGGTTAAATACACTTATTTATGACTTACAAGCTTCCTAAAATTTAAGGATTATTTTTTAAAGCCAACTAATATCCATGTTTCTTGCTTTTTTACGAGAGTGAAAATTTCACTGATAAAGCAATTTTTTTACTGATTATACTGATTAAATGACTAAAATTAAATGACTGCCGATCAGCCCAGATTCTTACCCACCTCACCACCCCATACACTCCTATCCAGATCCTTCTATATACATTTATTGAAAATTTAACATTGGCACGGTTTTATTATAGTGGTTTTTGCCTGGATCATCAATAGTGCAAACATTATTAGACTGCCAAATAATAGTATTGTATATGTCTTGTTTTATATATATAACTGTAAATAAGATAGTGTATACATTGTATATAGATTACCAGATCTTGCCTGAAGATTTATACTTCTCTTGTTAAATCCCCTACCCCCTTTCAACTTTTCTTTGCATTTTGTTTTGTAATGGGTGTAATAGGATGGTAGTAACCTTTTCCTTTCTCTGGGCTAAATCGGCAGATGACAAATTGATGTTTTTCTTAACATTCCCATAAAATAGACTTTTACATTTCAAATGACTTATCTTCCAGGAAAAATAAGAGAAATATTTCAAAATGTTGCCTGATAATTTTTTTACCAAGCATGCTAAGAGCTAAAGATTAGGGTCAGTATATGGCAAGGAGTCATGGCATGCAAGGAATACACTAAATTAAGTGGTTGTACTTTTGCTATATTTTCAAAATTAACCCATTTATGTCGAGTGGACTCTTCTACCAACACCCATTGGACTGGTCTATTTCCAACAGTAGAGTGTCTGGTTAGTCTGTATTAACACTATGTTTATAGAAGTTCCTGTAGTTAATGTAAACAGTGTAGACCCTGATCAGACATTCTGAGGAATCTGATCTGAGCCTGCATGGTTTGTCAGTTACCCTTTTTGGGGGGTTTCCTGACTAAAATGGGTTAACCCTTGTCCTGCTGAACCTGGATATACCCTGCCTTTGCAAACAGTGTAGATTCAGGTCAGTTGACTTCTGAAGAAGCCAACTGATCTGGATCTGCACTGTTTGCCATTAAGTATATGAATCTATATCAACAACCTTGATCGAGTAATCTGATTGGCTGAAAATTAGAAATTAGAAATGGGTGTGGCTGTTTAATTTATTCAGCAGGACAAGGGTCAATTATAGCATAAGCATAGCCCAAGATATTGATGGCATGTTTTTCAGCCAAAAAATACTTATGTTCTTATTTCTTCTTAAAACATACTTACTGAGGCACTACTAATGAGTACCCACAATGTATGTTTTTGTGGAGAAGTATGAAAAATATTATACTGATACCCATTTTATCTGAAGCTGTACATGGGAGGTATTTTTTATTTATTTCCAGGTGGCACAGCCCAAAGCAAAGTTAAAAAACCGGCCAATCAAACAGCATCTTCTCGTCAGGTGACCACTACAACAGAAGACATGTCAGCCAATCAAGTTGAAGCTGTTGTCTGCAATGTGGATGACTTGAAAAGTGGAGAGTAAGTTAGAAATTGAATGTCCGTTTCTTTCTGTATGGCTTTAACATAAACAACTAAAAAAGGAATTGCATCCTGTAGAGTTTGCTATTTTGTAATATCTAAATGCAAAGTTTTGGACAAAATCATCCCACAAATCCACCAGTTATTTGGAATTGAGCATTCAGAAATGTTAACCCTTGCCATACTGAATAAATTAAGATGCCACACCTACTTCTACTTGATTCAGGTTGTTGATACAAATTCACATACTGATGCCAAACAGTGTCTTTACTGTTTGCAAAGGCAGGGCATATCTGGGTTCCGTAGGGCCACGGTTAAGTCAGTGGGTATTTGAATGGAAGGTCCATAAAACAAAGTTCATAAAATCATCACTTCAATTTGTAGTGTGAAAATATATGCTTTGGCAAGATTTCGTTGTCTTTTTACAGCAGATTTGTCATTTCATTAAACTTCATAGTTGTCTTGATTGAATAAAATTAAATTTGCAATAATATTAACAGAAGCATTTATGATTAGAACCCACAAGATATCTTTTTGTACAGAAATAAAACACATTATCCTCTATTGTCCCATAATAATCATATGTGAAACTGTTCTTTATATACCCTATTTTGACTGTGAATTTAACCCATTTGTGCTTAATGTCCCACAAATGAGACATTGGCAAACAGTGTAGTCCCAGATCAGATGCCGCAGAATGCGGCATCTGATCAGCGTCTACACTGTTTGCATTAATTAAAGGCATTTCAATAAAACATGGTTATAATGAAAACTGACCCGACATCCCTTAAACCAGAAAAGGACTGGTTCAAAAAATTCAGGTAGAAGAGTCCACTTTGCATAAATGGGTTAAACAGAAGGTTCAAATCAGACCAGACTAATATGCAGGTGATAAATCTTTCACTGTGTACCTTTGTCTTCTAGTTTTGCTAGTCACTTGCAAATTCTTATTTTTGTATAGAATGAAAGAAGTGGATGTGGGTGGGGTAGGACAGGCCTTGTTGGTGAGGGATGGTTCCTCTTTCTATGCTATTGGACCTAAATGTTCCCATTATGGTGCTCCACTTGAGAAAGGTAGGTTAGATTTTATACACTTAGTACCATATTTACTAAGGCTGGCTAATCAGAGCTGAAACCATAATCAGTTATCAGTCCTGCCATTGTGATCGATCATCAATTAGTAATCACTGAAGATTTGATCATAATTTTACCTGTCTGTCTGAGCATGACTCTTACCATGTTATACTTTACTGTATGCATTTGATCAGACAGGCCTGAGCAAACAGTGAAGACCCAGATGAGATGCCACAAAATGTGGCCTCTCATCAGGATCTACACTGCCTCTCATCCAGCTGTTTTTAGACGCAACATTGGGTAGTAAGTTGTACTTGTAAAGTATGGTAAGGAGTTGAGATGTCTGAATACTAAGGGTAAATGCGGTAATGTAACAGTGCTCGATTATTAACAAATATGTTACAATAATCATTTTTGTGGGATTTATCGATCAATTTATTGATTATCTGATTAATTGTGCCGGCCTTTATATTTACCCTAAGTATTTGGACAGACAGACCTTAACAAACATTTTAGACCCAAAATCTTACCTATCTGACTGAGCATGACTCTTACCATATGTTATACTTTACTGTATGCATTTGGTCAGACAGGCGTGAGCAAACAGTGTAGACCCAGATAAGATGCCACAAATGTGGCATCTTATCTGGGTCTACACTGTTTACCACTCATCCAAGAAAATTTTGGATGCGTCAAAAGGTAATTAAATGGATGTGTTCAAAAGAAAAGGTGTCTGATTATTTAGGGTAAATACACTGTTATGCAGTGTTTGCTTAACCCATTAAAGACTGAATAAGCTCTCCCACACAATATATTGGAAGAGTCCATTTTCTGGTTTAGGTTTTTCAGGCTGTATGATGTAAAATGATATTCCTAAGAAAAATGGTTGAACTATTTGCAAATAATGGAGACCCTGATCAGATGCCACATTTTGATGCAATGTTTGCCAGTTACCTGTTTAGGAGTTTCCAGTGAATTATTAACATAAAAATCTGACATAAGGCATTAAATTTTGTGCTTTTCCAAATTAACCATGTTTCTGGGGACATTTTTTTCTCATATAAAGCAAACACTATTTATGTTTCTGTATATATTATATTCCTTTTGGTAAGTACAATAAGACTGCATTCTTTAACCCTTCTCTTGCTGAACACGACATAGCCTGTATTAGCAAACAGTGTAGATCTAGATAGTTGGCTTCTGATCTGGATCTGCTCTGTTTGTCATTAAATATGTGAATCAAAAACCCGGATCAAGTAATCTGATTGGCTGGAAATTAGAAGTGGGCGTGGCATCTTAATTTATTCAGCATGACAAGGGTTAAGGAATATAGATGCAGTTTCTGGGAGACAACTCTGTCAAAATTGTTTTTGCCCCCTTCTGAAAAGGGATCTACTCTAAAAGAAAAGAAGGAGAGCAAACTTAGAAAGAACCAACAACATATCCATTTATGAAATTAATTAACCCTTGTCATGCTGAATAAATTAATATGCCACACCCTTTTCTAATTATCAGCCAATCAGATTACTTGATCCAGATTATTGATACATATTCACATACTGAATGACAAACAGTGCAGATCCAGATCAGTTGGCTTCTTCAGAAGCCAACTGATCTGGATCTACACTGTTTGTAAAGGCAGGATATATCAAGGTTCAGCAGAACAAGGGTTAAGTTCGTTATAAAAAGATATGTTATGGGTAGTCATTAGAATTGCCTCAACTAGTCAAGTCAATTCTAATGAATACTCACAGCATAAGCTTTTATATAAAACTGTATAAAAGTACTAGGGTAGTAATCCGAAGATTCAGAAATTGCTTGACAGTGTGTTTATAGGGGTATGTGTGGTAATTGCTTTCATTACGCTATATTTATGTCTAATGCAATATCTACTTTCTTAGGAGCATATTGTAATGGTAGAGTTCGCTGTCCTTGGCATGGTGCGTGTTTTAATGTCAAGACTGGAGATATTGAAGAATTCCCAGGACTGGATAGCATACAAGCTTTTAAGGTAACAAAACTTCTATATTTTTTGCAATTGCGGCAGTAAACAGTTATATTTTGAATCAGTTTTGCCTAGTATGTAAAACTTCTGCATTTATCCTAAATACATGTACTTAGATACATTTAACTGAGCAAATAGAAACCAATATCAAACTAACCTAATGCAGAAGTTTGATCAAGGTCTACACTGTTTGGCATTAAGCCAGCAATTTTTAGTAGTCCAAGGAACATGGTCAAGTTTAAGACAAATTAAGCCTTGTCATGCTGAATAAATTAAGATGCCACATCCATTTCTAATTTTTAGCCAATCAGGGCCCAGTTGTTCAAAGCTAACGATGTCGTTAGTTAACGATTTGTTAAAATTTGCATTGAGTGATACGCAAATATGCTGAAATTTTTTGCTGAAAAAATGTGAGTAGCTTTTGCAGTACAAAAGCTACTCACATTTTTTCAGCAAAATATATCAGAATATTGTATATTGAATCCACTAAAACAGTGAACGAAATGACCCTTAACAAGCTCCTTAAGTTAATGACGCTTTGAACAACTGGACCCAGATTAATTGATCCAGGCTTTTGATACAAATTCACATAATTAGTGACAAACAGTGCAGATCCAGATCAATTGGCCTCAGAAGCCAACTGATCTGGATCTGCACTGTTTGCAAAGGGCATATCCGGGTTCAGCAGGACCAGGGTTGTTGGAATATTCAGTGTATTTACCCTAAGTAGTCAGACTGAGCAAACAATGTAGACACAGATCAAACTCAACAGAATTTCAAAGCATCTGGGCCCATTTGTTCAAAGCATCATTAGCTTAATGAGCTCGTAAGTAGTCAAAATGTTAACTGTTCTAGTAAGTACAATATCTGATTCACATGTATTTTTGCTGAAGAAAATGTGAGTAGCTTTTGCAAATGCATATTTTCCATATTTAATGATCAAAGTTTTAATGATACATTCACTAACAACATCATTAGTTTTGAACAACTGGGCCCTGATCATTTTCTGCACTATTTGCCATTTAGCCACCAATATTTAATAGGTCACCAGGTAGTCAAATGGTCTTGTTCAAATTTTAGGATAAGTACAGTCAACTCACGTTACCTCAAAGTTTAAGGGACTCTCTGAAATACTTCCAGATATCCCTACCTCGACATACCAAATTTGCAAAATTGTGGGCAAAAAAATAAATCAACCACATTTTACAGAATAATATGTAATTTGACTCCTGAAGATAGAGATATATTGAAAATATTGTGGAAAAGGGGAGAAATTGCTCCTTAGGAGCAATTTCTCCTCTTTTCCACTATATTTTGTTACCTGTTGTTAAATTTCCATGTTAAAACAGGTACCAGATTTTTGCATTGAGACAAGCGGTTATTTGAGATAAGTGAAGTCGAGATAACGAGTCAACTGTATTGTAAGGAGTTAAAGTAGCTAGATATTTAGGGTAATTACAGTAAAACTGGAAGATAGTAAGGCTGGCACAATTAATCTGGTAATCGATTAACTGATCGATAAATACTACAAAAAATGATTATCATTACAGATTTGCTAATAATCGATCATTTGATTTCTGTGTCTGTTACTTAACCGTATTTATCCTTGGTATTCAGAAACTTAAACTCATAACCATACTTTATCCAAAATTTGAACACATACAATTTACTACCAACTTAACTGTCTTAAATAGCTGGATGAATGGCAAACAGTGTAGACCCAGATGAGATGCCACATTTGTGGCATCTCAACTGGGTCTACACTGTTTGCTCAAGCCTGTCTGACCAAATCCATACAGTAAAGTATAACATATGGTAAGAGTCATGCTCAGTCAGATAGGTAAGATTATTACCAAATCTTTAGTGATTACTAATCGATTATCAATCACAATGGCAGCACTGATAATCAATTTTTTTTTTTCTGCCTTAGTAGATACCAAAGTGAGGCCAACTTCGGGAAGCACAACATTTTCCCATGTACAGGCAGTGAAAACTCAGAACAGCATGCACATACATTATGTCTGGTCATAGGCTTTGCCTTCAGCTACACAGTACATGTATATGGAAGAATATACAGTCAACTCTCGTTATCTTGAATTCCAAGGGACTCTCTGAAACACTTCGAGATATCCCTACCTCGACATATCAGATTTTTAGAATTGAGGAAAAGATAATTTGAACAACCACACATTTAACAAATTTATATGTAATTGGACTCTTGAAGGTAGAACTATATCGAAAATATTGTGGAAAAGAGGAGAAATTTCTCCTCTTTTCCACAATATTTTTTTCTTGTTGTTCGATTTTCATGTTTAGGCTGGGACAAGATTTTCACTTTGAGATAAGCAGTTATTTGAGATAAGCAAGTTCGAGATAATGAGAGTCGACTGTAGAAGTAAAGGTCCTTACACTTACACTGTGATGAAATATGGGATGGCTTTATTTACAGCCAGCACATGGCACTTAACACCAGCTGCATTGAAGTAAAACAAATAAAAAGTATCTTAAAGCATCTGAATTGCTGCTATAATTTTAACATGGAAAACTGTAGATCCTGATCAGATACCATGTTCTGTGGTATCTGGTTCTGCACTGTTTGCACAGTACTGTTTTGGGGGACTGGGCAGTAATGCATTAATCATCATGAAAGAGTTATTTTCTTAATTGTTTAACACTTTGCATGCTGGGTAAAAAAAAATAGCACACAATGATTTGAAATATTTTTCTTATTTTTACCTGGATGTAGGATTTGGTATCTATGCAAACTGTCTGTTTAATTTGCCCAGAGAGTGACAAAGGTTAAAATAAAACCTTAGTCTAGGTCTAGCATTAATGGATTTAACACCATGCAAATATTATTTTCTTCACTGTTCAGAACAAAATTTTTGTCTGTCTAGGTTGAGGTCCAAGATGGCAAGGTCAAGGTCATTGCTGATAAAGCAGCCCTTGAAAACAAGAAGAGACAAAAAGGAATGTGTAAAAAGGCTGCTGATAACAAGAAGACAGTTATGATAATTGGTGGTGGTCCTGCCTCAGTAGCATGTGCGGAGACTTTGAGGCAGGAAGGTTTCCAAGGTGATGTTACTATAGTAACCAAGGACAAATATATACCTTATGACAGGATCAAACTTAGCAAGGTATTGTAGGATACTGTATATTGAAAACTGCAGCAGAATACCAACAAAATACATATATCTGAGCCAAAACATGATAAAATGCATCCATGACATGTGCCCCCAGTCTGAGCAGCCTTCACTAGGTGCTTTATGAAGATCCAAGGATCAACAGCTTTTTCACTATAGAAAAATGGACTGATCAGACTATATGGAATTGCATGCTGATTTGAGTCTTAGATGGGTTACATTGTCTTAACCTTTGTCCTGCTGTAATACATTCTTCTATCCATTAGTTGACATCTACGTCAAAGTTTTGTATTGAAGTTTTTAAGAACTTATATTTTCCAAGCCATATGATGGATTTGGTTTATAGCGAGCTTGCTGCCACGGGCCACATGCAGTGCAGGCTGAAGTCCTGTGCAAGCAAGCTCTATGGTACAGCACATGCCACCAACCAAACTGGAAATAAACATTTTGTTTGCAATTTGTCCGGTTCTCAATTAATGTGGCAGATCTATTTATATTTACCTGGACCAACTGGAAAAATCTTGTACCAGAATCCGGTACCAAAATTTTAACAGTATAGCTTGGGTCTTATACTTTATTTTTGGACAATTTTTGGCTTTAATCTTATCCAATTGTACTGTTCATGTAACTGCAAAATGTGGGTTTTCAAAGTATAGTGCATTGCGAGCTCACCTATAGGCATTGCCTATGTTCATATTATTTGGTATGATTATAGATATTGGTCTAAATATTTATTCGTCACCATACCACCCCTGCCTGTGACCTCAAGGTCAAGTTCACAGACTTAGCACTTTAGGCAATTAATTTTAGCTAGCTTAAGAGTTTTGTTTAAGAATCTTATTTTAACTTTCTTGGAAACAACTTAAGCAATTAGTTGGTCAGACATGACTCAACCTTTTGACATAGACTTGTGGGTCATAAAGTGAAGGTCAGCATGACTTATATTTCAGTCCAGTGATTTTGTCTTATGTCTTGAAGCCTATGTATAGACATCATATGAATCTGTATGACCTGAGGTTTGACCTCAAAATAAATATAGGTAATTGTGACCTATATTTCATGGTCCAGTGATTTGGCTTTATATCTTGAATGTTAATTTATGTATGAACATCCTTATTTGGGATTATGAATCAGTGTGGCCCAACATTTGACCTCAAAGTAGATGTAGATCACTGTGACCTATATTTCATGGTCCAGTGATTTTGTGTTACAGCTTGAAGACAATTTGATGTATGAACATACTTTGGGATTATGGAGCAA
This sequence comes from Anodontia alba, assembly GCA_964016985.1. Lineage (NCBI taxonomy): Eukaryota > Metazoa > Mollusca > Bivalvia > Lucinida > Lucinidae > Anodontia > Anodontia alba. The sequence continues at coordinate 26,596,724 of OZ024830.1, read as the reverse complement.
TATGACAGGACATTTTACCTCAAAATAAATGTAGATCTTTGTGACCTATATTTCATGGCCAGTGATTTTATTTTATATCTCTATCACTATTTAATGCATGAATGTCATATTTTCAGATAATGAGACAGTGAGACCCAAACTTTGACCTCAAAGTAAATATAAGTCAACATGACCTATATGTCATGGTCTAGTGATTTTGCTTGACATCTAGATTATTTGATGGATTAACATCATAGTTGGTATAATGGATCAGTGTGACACAAAACTGACCTTGTCAAGTATATGTAGGTCAGTGACCTATATTTTATGGTTCAGCAATTTTGCTTTATATCTTGAAGACTATTTGATGGATAAATGTTGTACTTGGGATAATGGATCAGTGACATTCAAAGATTGACCTTGTAAACAGTATGTGGGTCAGTGAGCTATATTCATGGTCCATTGATATTGCCTTATATCATTGTCAAGGACTTAAATTATATTTATGGTTAAGAAATTGGGCCAGCTGGTGGGTATTCGTGCCCCCAGGACACTTGCTGTAGTAAGACTTGCTTCTTTGAGGCATCCAGCAATGTAGGTTTGATAGAAAAAATGAAATACAGAAGAAGAAAAAAAAAGAGAAAAAAATTGGAGAACATAACTTTTTGTCGTGAATGGCTACCAGACTGACAGTATCCTCAAAAGTTTGTATTGGTAACTCAAGCATTCATAGGAGTGGGTCTTAGCAATACCTCAATAGGGGACCATAGTAATGTCCATATAGCAGAATGGTTAGCTCTCTGAACAATGACTTAAATAATGATAAAAGATGCATAAAACTCCAGGGCCCAGTTGTTCAAAGCGTGGTTAGCTTAACGAGCTTGTTAAGGATCATTTCGTTAACTGTTTTAGCGGATTGAATATACAGTACTCTGATATTTTTTGCTGAAAAAATGTGAGTAGCTTTTGCACTGCAAAAGCTACTCACATTTTTTCAGCAAAAAATTTCAGCATATTTGCGTATCACTCGATTAAAATTTTAACGAATCGTTAACTAACAACATCGTTAGTTTTGAACAACTGGGCCCAGTTTATCTTCAAGAGGGGTTCATATACATAAAATATCATAACATTTTTAAGACATTGAGATCTTAGATTGGCTGATGATAACATAATAGGTTAATTGAGAATGGCTGCAGATGGCTAGTATTATGCAAAACAGTCAATACAAAGTACAAAGTATTTGTAATCACAAAAATATATGTTCTTACAGTTGGATAAAACCAAATTTGTAGACTGAAAGAATACTGTCAGAACTTATACACTGACTCTTACATGCAGAATTACTGCCTCTCTTAATCCTTGGCCTCAAGTCTGAAATTTTGACTTGAGTAATACACAGGCTCAACCCAGTCTCGAATTCCCAAGTACATGTTCAAGCCTAACAAGCTGTTATACTGGTCAGAAAACGTAAATAAAAGCAATACTACCTGTATCCACCAAGGGAATGTCACTTGATTTTAGCATCTTTTTGTTTGCAACCATTAACTGTCCAAATACAACAGATAAGACATGTTGTGACATCTTGTTATAATTTTCTCTCAGAGATGCATTGTAACTTGAGCTGCAGAGCATGTTTGTATGAAGAAATAAAAAAAATATGGTTACCTGGTTAACCCTCTTATATCTGTACATTAACAGTCTGTGGAATAGGATCCTAGGTACGAAGGTACTACCTTATTTAACTTAAATATTGGGGCATTTTAACTCCTTACCATACTTGTCCTAACAATTGAACAATTTTATTTTACTATCCATACTTGCTCTAAAATTCAAATGATCACCGCTTTGGCTTGAGCCTCGTTTGGGTCACATGTGGGAAAGCCAAGTTCTGCTTACGGATGGTCAAGTGGTTTTTCACTGAGTTCTCTGGTTTTCGCCCACCTCTGATGAACGGTTGGCTCAGTATCAGTGAAATATTCTTGAAAGGGCTGTAAAACCCAAATAAAAAAAAAATCAAATGAACCATTTCACTACTATCTAAAAACTGCTGGATTAGTTGCAAACAGGATAGACATTGATCAGATGTCACATAATGCGACATCTGATCAGGGTCTACATTGTTTGCTCAGGCCCACCTGTCCAAATACTTAGGGTAGATACAGTAGCTGTAAGATCCTTGTTTCGCATGGTGTAGCTAACAGCATAGCTTTTGATAAAATGCTTTTTTCAGTCCAAAAGTATTGATATTTTTTTTTTATTTCTCCATGAAAACATACGTTGTGGGTATTCATTAGAAGTGCCTCTGTGAGACACTTCTAATGAGTACCCACAACATATGTTCTTGATGAGAAATAAGAAAAATGTTTACCTGATTCCCACTCTTATCTAGACCTATGTAATAGATTTGACAAAATCAAATTTCAAGGAAGAAAAAAAAGAAAAAAAAGCTTTCTTTTTTAAAAAAAAAAAAAAAAAGCATTTCAATCAGTATTCATTTTTGTCAGCAATTGATAAATTATAATTTCTTCCATTTTCAGGCTATGAACATAAAACCAGATGCCATTGCGTTAAGAACAACAGACTTTTACCAGTCGCATGACATCACTGTCAAAACAGATAAAGAGGTTACTATTTCTTTGCACTTGATAACAGATATTTGTTGTTTAACCAATACTTTACGTAGTATCATGTGTCATAAAACCCTTTCTGGGTTGGTTGGGTGAGGCAAAAGTGTCATGTATCTTATGTCACTAGGGCATCCAGCTGAGATTGGCTTACAGTTGGGAAATGCCTGCTATCCTTGCAGCAGGTAAGGGTAGAGGAGGAATATTTTAATTTCTTCTGTTTCTTCACTTTCTTTCATTTTCCTGTGTCTCCCCTGTCTCTCTCTTTCATCTCCTCTGCTATCTCTTTAATCTCTCTTCTCCCTTTCTCTGGGAGATGACACAAAATGACCCACATGTCGTTAAACCCCAACACAATCCATCAATCATAAACCCTTTCATATAAATATGTATTAACCATGTGCAATGATCCAAAAACTTTGAAATCTTCAAAGTACACCACAACCTCTTTATAACACGGTTCGTTATAACACGGTTTTATATATAACACGGTTTGAAGATGGATCCCAATAATGTATAGATTATATTGAAAAAATACCATAAATGGTCATTTTTCAATATAATTTATACATTGTTTGGATGTAACACGGTTGTTTAACTAACACGGTTTATGCTATGGATCCCAAAAACAGTGTTATAAAGAGGTTGTGGTGTAGTGAATTTGCCAAGACTGTAGATATACCATTACTGAAACTGGATATAGATACATACTGTGTGCTAACTGATACGTTTTCCATTTGGATGGGAACTTCAGGGCCCGGTTGTTCAAAGCGTTGTTAGCTTAACGAGCTTGTAAAAGGTCATTTCGTTAACTATTTTAGCGGATTTAATATACAATATTCTTATATTTTTTGCTGAAAAAATGTGAGTAGCTTTTGCACTGCAAAAGCTATTCACATTTTTTCAACAAAAAATTTCAGCATATTTGTGTATCACTCGATGTAATTTTAATGAATCAAAACTAACAATGTGTTTAGCTTTGAACAACTGGGCCCAGGACATTAGAGTCTTTGCGGTCAGCCTGTAAAAAAAGATTGTCCAATAAAATCAGACAGTGTGGCTGCACATGCTGATCTGAGCCTTAGCTTGGCCCACATTGCTGAGGGTACATTTTCCAGCAGTGTCTGATTTTGTTCTATCGTATTGTCTTGCACTTGAAATACATCGAGGGTTGATTGCAAGACTGTAGCAAGGCAGATGGTTGTTTTTCCCAATACTTAATCTCCTCACCATGAAGGCGTTATGAAAATTACAACATTTCTTTCTGTAAACAATGGAAATTTAGGTGCCATTGCTCGTATGAGCAATGGCACCTAAATTTGCATTGTTTACAAAGGGGTCAAAGTTGCCCCTAAACAAGGGTTTCAGAAATATGTTTGAGTTACTACAGTCTTGCGCTCAACCCTCAACATACTTTTTTTATTTTAGGTTAAGTCTGTTGACACCAAAGGCAAGTCTGTGACATTTATGGATGGAAGTACAGCCACATATGATACTCTTATGATTGCCACTGGAGGAAAGTAAGTATGAGTGTGTAGGTCTGTATGTGAGTATGTGGCCGGCCTCGGTGGCTCAGTTGGATGCGCGCTCCGACTGGAGACCAGAAGGTCACGGGTTCGACCCCCGCGGAGGTTGGCAACATTCTTTCGTGGAGATTGATCATGAAATATTTTCTACGGTCATTCTCTCCCTTCCGTTGATTCGAGAAGAGCAGTTGACAGTTTCTGGCAAAACAATGTGCTGAGGACTAAGCTTGCCCAGTAAACATGTGGTTAGGTAAACTGACCATGCTCAACATGACCATGTTGGGTTGACTGGGCCGTAAAACCGCAACACAAACAAATCAACAAAATGTGCTGTACAGGGCCCTTAGTAGTACAACATTATGTCGGTTCATGATGCTGGAACCTCAGAGAGTTTTTTTGTTTGTTTTTGTTGAGATTTTATGGCCCTGTCAACCCAATGGGGTCATGTCGATTGTGGTCAGTTTACTTAACCACACTTTTACTGGGCAGCTCTAGTCCTCTGAGCTGTTAACCAGTATTGTGCACATTCCTTCACCAGAAACAGACAAGTGGCCTTCTTGAATCAGCAGAAGGGAGAGAATCACCGTAGAAAATATTTCATGATCAGTCGCCACGAAAGTATGCTGCCTACCCAGCGGGGGTCGAACCTGCAACCTCCTGATCACCAGACGGAATCACATCCAACTCAGCCACCGAGGCTAGCAGAGCCTGGGAGAGAGGTCACAAGGAGGTCCTGTTTTTTTCTTCTTTCCATTACACTGTCTCAGCCTAAACATTGGACAGCTTCTAACTTTAGCTTACTTTATGGTACCATCATGAAACACCACATTAAATTTTTACCTCAGTCAACAAGGTCAGAGTTTGAAAAACAGTTTGCATGAAATGTCAAAGCCTGTTGTTGGGCAAAAAATATGAAAAATATCAATTTGTCATATGTTGAATTCACTCATGGAGTGGTAAATGTTAGGCGCTCATGGAGTGGTAAATGTTAGAATATTTTCTGAAGCATATCCATGTATTTCCAGTAGATATGGTATGCTCTTTTTCTCTCTCTATATATATACCTCCAGTAAAGTTGGTGTCTGGATAAATTTTTTTCCATTTCTCCTTGCAAATATATGTGTAGATGTTTGTGTAAAAATTGCCTCACTACGGCTCTTCTGATGATAGCCCTCAGTTTGTTTTCTTGGAGAGGAAATACTTCTTTTTTTTCTTGCAAAACATATCTTATCTGGAAATATGAGTGTATGTTGTTTTTTGTTTATCATGGCTCCTTTTTATGGCTTACTCAGGAAAGGCCACAATTACGAAGCCCCGCCTTTCTGAGGCACTGAAAGAAGAAATGAGGAACTGTCACAGGTCAAGGCCTTTTTTGTTCTTCAAGATACTTTACAGTTAGTCATTAATTTAACAGACAGACAACAATGCCCTCTGCCGTTGTTTAAAGCATTGTTAGCTTAACGAGCTTATTGGTGGTCAAAATGTTAACTGTTCTAGTAAGTAAAATATCTAATTCACTGGTATTTTTGCTGAAAAAATGTGAGTAGCTTTTGCAAATACAAAAGCTACTCACATTTTTTCAGCAAAAATATTAGCATATATGCCTTATTTAATGATCAAAGTTTTAAAGATACATTAACTAATGACATTGTTAGTTTGGAACAGCTGGGCCCTGATCTGAATATGAAGTGTTTGTGTGGCTGAGTGGTTAGTACTCCCGACTTCAGATCTAGGAGGTCTCGGGTTCAAATTCCACCAAAGGTGGGATTCTACGCATGACTGTATGGCACGGTATTGCTTTATTGAGTGTTTCATTATAATTCTTCCAATGCTTGATATGACTTAAAAAATGTTGAATGGGACATTGAAACACCAAGGCCCACTTGTTCAAAACTAACAATGTTGTTAGTTAAGGTATCGTTAAAACTTTGATAATTTAATATGGCATGTATGCTAATATTTTTGCTGAAAAAATATGAGTAGCTTTTGCATTTGCAAAAGCTACTCACATTTTTTTCAGCGAAAATAACTGTGAATTAGATATTGTGCTTAATAGAACAGTTAACATTTTGACCACTAACAAGCTTGTTAAGGTGCCGATGCTTTGAACAACTGGGCCCAAATATTTAATATGAAGATATGCAGTCTGATCTGGGCCTTGTCTGTTCACTTATGACATAATGACACTTCTCTCATGTTGCAGCTTAACCCATTTATGTCAAGTGGACACTTCTACCTGAACTCTTTGGACCAGTCCATTTCAAGTTTAAGGGGTGTCTGGTCAGTTTTGATTATTACCATGTTTTATTGAAATGCCTGCAGTTAATGCAAACAGTGTAGACCCTGATCAGATGATCTGGGTCTAAACTGTTTGCCAGTGTCCCATTTATTGGATGCTAGGCACAAATGGGTTAATTTTAATCTATTTCTCTTCAATCAGACCAAGAGTATTGCCAATCCCTGGGGCAGAGCTAGAAAATGTTTTCACACTCAGAACACCAGATGATGCTAACAAGATTGCCGAGAATGTCGCGGGCAAGAACGTAGTCATTATTGGGTCTTCCTTCATTGGTAAGCTGTCTGTTTCACAAAGTTGGCCACATCAAGTGAAGCTGTGTCTTTAACCATTACCACTCTATGGGCTCATACTGGAGATGACAAAATGATGATATTTTCCCCAGAAAATAGGCTTTGACATTTCATGCAAATTGTCTCCCTAGACAATTTTCATGAAATGTTTGCCCTCCTAGGGAGACTAAATGTTTGGAATGTTTGTCTCCCTAGAGAGATAATTTGCATGAAATATCAAAGCCAGTTTAGCTGGCGCCTCAGTCGCTTAGTCGGATGAGTGTCCAACTGATGATCAGGAAGTAGCGTGTTTGATCCCTGCTGGGTCTGATAACATTTTTTTGTGGCAATTGATCATGAAAAATTTTCTACAGACATTTCCTCCCGCTGATTCGAGAAGGGCAGTTTTCAGTTTCTGGCAAAAGAATGTACACAAATACTGGCAAACCGCTGAGAGGACTGAGCCTGCCCAGAAAACGTGTGGTTAGGTAAACTGACCAGCCTGCCCAGAAAACGTGTGGTTAGGTAAACTGACCAGCAAGACATGACCCTAATGAGTTGACTAGGCCATAAAACCTCAATTCAATTAATCCGCCAATCTACTTTCTGGGAAAAATAAGAAAAATATCTTAAATTGTCGTTTGCTGAAAATTTTACCCAGCATGCAAAGTATTAAGGATGTGAAAACTGCCCAGATTCAGACCATCCTGTGCATTTCTATGGCCTAATCAGGGGTTTCACTGTCTGTTAATACATCTTACACAATCTAGTCATAGCTCCAGATAAGAAGATTATTATTATTATAATATTATTATTATTGATATTTGAGTCAGCCCATGACATAACCTACAAAATGGCATGTGCACCCAGCAAAGACTCTGATCAGACTGGGTGGATGCCCAGGCTGCTCTGAGTCTTTGCTGGGCGCACATGCCATTTTGTAGGTTCTGTCATGTGCTTGCTCATATATTTTTCTTATTTCTCCACAAAAACATATTTTGTGGGTACTCATTAGAAGTGCCTCATTGAGGCACTTCTAATGAGTACTCACAACATATGTTTTTTGTGGAGAAATAAGAAAAATATCAATACCTATGGTTGAAAAAGTGCCTTTTGGGGGGGGAGGGGGGGTGGGGGTGATCCACTGATTCTGCAAGCAGTGAGAGTTGACCTTGATCAGAGTTTGTAGATGTGCAGCCTGCATACATATGCTCAGACACCTTTTCAGCAGGGGTGGTTAGGCATGTATCTTACGTCACCGGGGCATCCAACTGATATTGGCTTACAGTCGAGCAAGGCCTGCTATCCTTGTAGCAGGCAGGGGTAGAGGTGAATGTTTTTATTTCTTCTGTTTCTTCACTCTCATTCCTGTTCCTCTTTCTTCCCTGTCCCTCTCTTTTATCTCCTGTACTATCTCTTCTATCTCTTTTCTCCCTTTCTCTGGGAGATGGTGGGGCGGATTGGGTGTGGCGAAGTGTTGTGTATCTTACGTCACCAGGGCTTCCTACCAAAATTGGCTTACAGTTGGGCAAGGGCTGCTATCCTTTGTAGCAGGTAAGGGTAGAGGGGGAATGTTTTTATTCTTCTGTTTCTTCACTTTCATTCCTGTTTCTCTTTCTTCCCTATCCCTCTCTTTTGAGAAGTAAGAAAACTGTCCAGATAATATACTTATCTGGGGCTATTATAGAAAGAATGTGATGTGCTCTAATGAATTGTGATAACTATCTATTAATATATTTATATCCTATAACATTTTAGGGCATATATTGTCATCATGTTAGTTGATTGGTCAGTTTAAATTTTAGGATCAGTACAGTAAGGAATTACATTGTCCAACTATTTATGGTGATTATGGTATGTTCTTGGTAAACCTAGCAGATAATTATTTTTCACAAATACAGTGAACCCTCGTTACAACAACAGCATTTGTTCCCTAAGACGTTGCCATTAAAATGATTTGCTGTTGTAAAGAATCCTTAATGAGCAGACTGATATGTAAGAAAGGTCTTGTTTTGTTCTTATTTCCTCATAAAACACATGGTTTGGATATTTGTTAGCATTGCCTCACTGAGGCAATGCTAACAAATATCCAAAACATGTGTTTCTTTAAAGTATTAAATACAAGATTCTTCCTTATTTGTGACTAATTATTACCTCTTAAGTGAAGGTTTCATGACAGTCAAATTGTCATTATAACATAGTTTGTCGTTATATCGAGTGTCAGTATGAAGAGGTTTGTCTGTACCTGCTGCACTGATTTACATGTAAGTTGTCAGAGTCATACCTGGTCAGTTGTTATACACAGTCTTGATTTTTTAACACTGTTATAAACTCTTAAATTCCCTAGTAAAATTGTAGCTGAAGACAGTCTGATTTTTTTATTAATAAACTTTTCCAGAGAAAATAAGGCTTGACATTTCATGTAAATCAACTGCTAGATGGACAGTTTACACAAAATGTCAAGCCTTATTAAACCATTGCAAATACTGTTAGTTGTGGGAGTTGTGGGGTATACTGCTTTCACGTCTGTCGGTATACCCGTCAATCTATCCACTACGTTTTGGTTTCTGCTTGTTAGGGCTATCTAATAAGCACTGCTCATTCACATTTTATATTTTCTCCAAAAATAATAATAAAAAAAAATATTTCAAAAGGTTGTCTTTTGCATTAGTAATTGGCACTTTATGGGTTAGCTTTATTTGGCCTATTCTAGGTATGGAAGTAGCATCATTTCTTGCTGACAAGGCTAAATCAGTGTCTGTGGTAGACATAATCAAGGTTCCATTTGAACTTGTTCTTGGAGCAAAAATAGGGACAGTTCTTCAAAAGGTACTTTTCATAGAAACTAATAGGGTGGTATTCCTGGGTTTTCTGCTCAACCTGATGCCTGCTAATAATAATGAATAATCCAGACTGGTTGTGGTTCCTGCTTATAGTTAACAAAAAATTCAGACTGGTTGTGGTTCCTGCTTATAGTTAACAAATAATTCTGACTGGTTGTAGTTCCTGCTTATAGTTAACAAATAATTCAGACTGGTTGTAGTTCCTGCTTATAGTTAACAAATAATTCAGACTGGTTGTAGTTCCTGCTTATAGTTAACAAAAAATTCAGACTGGTTGTGGTTCCTGCTTATAGTTAACAAATAATTCTGACTGGTTGTAGTTCCTGCTTATAGTTAACAAATAATTCAGACTGGTTGTAGTTCCTGCTTATAGTTAACAAATAATTCAGACTGGTTGTAGTTCCTGCTTCTTGTTAACAAATAATTCAGACTGGTTGTGGTTCCTGCTTATAGTTAACATAATTCAGACTGGTTGTAGTTCCTGCTTATAGTTAACAAATAATTCAGACTGCTTGTGATTCTTGCTTATAGTATCTCAGACTGGTTTGTTTGTTTTCTTCCCATTAACTTTCGCCAACTTATGGGGACATGATATGCTTGATTTTCTGCCATTTTTACAAGGGAGACAACTTTTATAATTTCCTTCAGTATCGGATGTAGACTGTGATTTGTGATTGTGGCACTTCCTGAAGTTCTTCATAGTTTTTTTTTTCCTGTTTGCTTAACAACCCAACAAACCTCTCCTGAAAAAGAGTCTCTCTAAAAGGAAAGAATTTGCTCCCAAAGGGAGCAAATTCTTTCCTTTTAGAGAGACTCCTTTTCAGGAGAGAGTCAAACACTTTTGACAGAATTCTCTCTTTTGTAAAAGTGAATCTATTCTCCTTTAAGACAGAGTTTGGTGATAACTATGGGATAATATTTTCCAGTTGTTCATAAAAACATATACTGTGGGTACTTATTAGAAGTGCCTCAGCAAAGCGTTTCCAATGAGCACCCACAACATATCGAGGGTTGATTGCAAGACTGCAGTAAGTCAGATGGTTGTTTTTCCCCAAACTTAATCTCCTCACCATGAAGGCGTTATGAAGATTACAACATTTTTTTACTGTAAACAATGATAATTTAGGTGCCATTGCTCGTATACACATCTCTGCAGCCTGATCATGGAATACACCCAATAGTCAGATCAGTCTGAAACACAGTTTTCTTCTTTTCTTTGATATATTCTGCAGTGTCCAGTGGACCTATATGTGTCAGTCTCAGTCACATGTGACTGTGCAATTTGATCTGTTTCACATTGCCATCATATGTTATAAGAGCCCTTTCATTTAGAAAATTTAGAAATAAATTAACCAGGCTGAATTGTTCTGTTGCTAGTATATTCGATTATATTGCTATTCCTGGTGCTGAAATATCACCGACTTCTTTTAGTAGCACACTCTGGTATAATAATATCTATTGCTTGGTATGTCACTGTTCTGTCATCAGTACAGTCTGTTATGTCATCAGTACAGTATGTTATGTCATCAGTACAGTCTGTTATGATACCTTGTCAAGGTAATGCTTCGCATAGCACTACCCATTTTAGTACACTGATGACTGTCAATCACTAGATACATCCCAGCCTCTTAATATAACACTATTGCTGGGATCCAAACAAAAACTTTTAACATAAACTTTTAACAGAAGAACCATATTGTATCCAGACAAAAATGTATAGATTATATAGAAAAATGACCAAGTCATTTTTCTGTATAATCTATACATTTTTGTTTGCATATACACTGTTGGGGTCCACCTTTGAACTGCCTTATCTGAAAACTCTTTATATTGAACTGTCTCAGTAATGTGGCAGGGTACATGGATGATAAAATGTACAGTGACATTTCAAGCTCTAGGTAACATAAAAATGTGTACTGACAGAATAAAACACCAATATACCAAGTGTGATGCATTCTGTCACTTGTGTATTCTGCTGTGTTGCACAAATTAATGATGCAAGTTGCTTTACATATAACTGCACACTCTGTCACAGTGCACTTTACCACCAGCATTTCTACAGTATTACCAAATGTTTAACCCATTTTAGTCTGGAGATCCCCAAAAAGGTAAATTGGCAGATAGTGCAGACCCAGATCAGACCAGGCAGAATACAGCATCTGATCAGGGTCTCCACTTTTATTGTTAAATTACCTGCTTGTATTGATGAAATTGCTCAGCAAGAAGGCTCCAATGTAAAGCCACAGCAATGTTTTTGTGGAGAAAAGCAAGATTACAATGTAGATCGGAGAAATAAGAAAGAAAAAAACATACCTGGATATTTCTCGTATCTTGAACTGTGACTAGCACACCACAAAACCTACAATAAGACCTGTGTGCAAAGTCTTAGATTATCCTGTACATCCACCCAGTATGGCAAGGGTTCTCATTTATCACTCTTTGGACAGTCTGGAGGCTGTAGAAGGCACATGTGATCGGTGAAGACTCTGATCAGACTGCAAGATGTGCAGGCTGATCTGGTTTTTTGCTGATTGAACACGTCTTATTGTAGGTTTTGTCATGCACTGGCTCAATTGATATTTTCTTTAATCACCACAAAAGTACATTATTAGTACTTACTGGAATTGCTCAGCAAGGAGATTTCATTGCATAGCCACAACAGTGTTTTTTTGGAGAAAAGCAGGGTTATTCCATTGAGTACTCACAACATGAACAAATCGAGGGTTGAGCGCAAGACTATTGTAACTCAAACATATTTTTGAAACCCTTGTTTAGGGGCAACTTGGACCCCTTTGTAAACAATGCAAATTTAGGTGCCATTGCTCATACGAGCAATGGCACCTAAATTTTCATTGTTTACAGAAAGAAATGTTGTAATCTTCATAATGCCTTCATGGTGAGGAGATTAGGTTTGGGGAAAAACAACCATCTGAGTTACGCTAGTCTTGCGCTCAACCCTCGAAATAAGAAAAATACATTTTAGATGCCCCTCTTATCTGGTGCTATGTTGTATGACATACCAGTGCATACAGATGTTGTCCTTTACTAATTTCACTTTAAAATGTCAATGCATCCAATGAAACCTTTTTTCTTGCTGCTGGAAACCACTAGTGTTAACAGAACATGTTAAACTTCACTACAGCTGGTGTTATTATAGCCCCACTTTGAAAAAGTGGGGATATACTGGATTTGCATGTCCTTCCTTGATTCCATCCTTCTGTGATTCCGTGACTGCAAAATTAAAATGCATTTTGCTTAATAACTTTTATGTTTGTGGTCCAACTTCAATGAAACTTATACTACACTTGGTCTCTAGGGTAAGTAAGGTGTAGTCGCAGAATAGTGGCCAAGGGCCCATAACTGTTGGAGTTATGTTCCTTGGTAGTTTTTCAAAATTAAAAATGCATTTTGCTTAATAACTTTTTTGTTTGTGGTCCTACTTCAATGACCCTTAAACCTCACTTGGTCTCTAAGGTAAGAAAGGTGTAGTGGCAGAATGGTGGCCAAGGGCTCATAACTCTTGGAGTTATGTCCCATGATAGGTTTACAAATTTCTTGACATTCTTGAAACTTTGTAACAGATTTCTCAGTTCCTATAAACATGAACAATGACTGGATGTATCGTGTATACCGAATAGGGGCCAAGGGTCTTATCATAACTCTTGGGGTTATGTCTCTTGGTAGGTTTTCAAAAAATTAAAATGCATTTTGCTCAATAACTCTTATGTTTGTGGTCCTTCTTCGATGAAACTTACACCATACTTGGGGGCTTTGAAAAAGTGGTACATGCATGAACAGTGGGTTGATGTGTCTTGTATTCAGGAATCACGGCCAAGGGCCCATAACTCATGGATTAAAATCCCGTTACAGGTTTTAGGATACCATGTTACCATGTCCTACAGTGATGTTATCTGGTTAGGATGAATTCAAAATATTTCAACACTATATGTATTTCTCCTCTGTTAGAGCTGCAGCGGGGCTATAGTCAGATCCTCTAACAGCTCTAGTTTTCCATGTAAGGCAGCTGGAAAACTCATAATCATAAAATTATAAAATAATCACTGACTTCATGTGTTTCTTACAGAACATAGTTGATATACATTTACTGTTGCATTCTTCTGACAGCCCTAGCATTTTACATACACTTTCAATGCCTTTTTCATTACTCTCCTGTAATGTTTGATGCTTGACCCATCAGTGCAGTCTGTATCTTCATATTTTGATGCCTTGCATTTTACAGTTTTAGCATCCTTTTATTCGCATTAACCCTAGTCCTGCTGAACCCGGATATACCCTGCCTTTGCAAACAGTGTAGATCCAGATCAGTTGGCTTCTGTAGAAGCCAACTGATCTGGATCTGCACTGTTTGTCATTTAGTATGTGAATTTATATCAACAACCTGGATCAAGTAATCTGATTGGCTGAAAATTTAAAGTGGGCTTAGCATCTTAATTTATTCAGCATGACAAGGGTAAATATCTTCATGCAATAATTGCTTGGTTTTTCATTTGCTTTGTTTTTGCTCAGACTATATTCGAGGGTTGATCGCAAGACTGTAGCAAGTCAGATGGTTGTTTTTCCCAATACTTAATCTCCTCACCATGAAGGCATTAAGAAGATTACAACATTTCTTTCTGTAAACAATGGAAATTTGCATTGTTACAAAGGAGTCAAAGTTGCCCCTAAACAAGGGTTTCAAAAATATGTTTGAGTTACTACAGTCTTGCGCTCAACCCTCGAATTATATGGTATTTTGCATTCAATGCTCAAGATAAAGCTCATTTTCAACAAAAAAAAAGTAGAAATTTGTTTCTTATTTCTCCATGAAAATAAACATGTATTCCAGGTTCTACAACTTTGTTTCATGAAGAAAAAAAAAAAACTTGATACCCTACCTTATCTAGAGCTGTGGCATTTCTTTTTACACATTTTTTATTCCACCTTCCTCTTCCACTGCTTAGTTTTGCTTTCATTTTATCATCATTTTATCTAAGCTTTTTTATCATTTTTTCGTTGTTCAGCATTTACTCAATGTGGTTTTTACTTTACCGGTATTTTGTTCTACATTTTCTTGGTATTTGGTTTCATTTTATACAGCAACTAATTTGATATGTTTATGTGTGTTCAGTTTGCATTTGTTGATTTTGAATTTGTTTTGCTTTGGTTTAGTTTCACTTCCATTTTTTGTTTGATTAAGCTTTTGTTTGTATTAGTTTTGCATTTACTCGGTTTAATTGGGTTCTATGATACACTTAGTTTCAATTCACTCAAAGAATTGCTAATACATTTTAGGTTAGGGTTACAGTTTTTATCTTTCTTGACTATTTTCCATACTTTAGGTTTAGAAGTGGCATCATATATGACACAGAAGAATGTTTCAAGTGTTCATGTTCTTGTAAGAGGGGAGTGTCCATTAGAGAATGTTTTTGGCAAGAAAGTTGGTAGTGTGTTTAAAAAGGTAACAGTGTGAGCCAAAGCATATATGACTACTTATATAATCAACAGTATTTCTCACTGTAAGAGAGCCACTCCAAAGCAGTTGTTCAAGGCATTGTTGACTTAACAAAGTTGTCAAACAAACACATTACATATTGAAATGTATATTTTGAAAAAAAAAAAAAAAAGATAAAATGTGTCTTTTGCTAATTATTAATTTATTTAAGTTATTTTATATAGAAGATAATTCCAAATAAGAGGATTACACTAAGTTGGCACAATTTGACTGGTCAAGAGCTAAAATATGCTATTTGTTGAGAGGTACCATATCCTACCTAATTACCGCACATACCCTATAATGGCACAGTCAAGCAATTCCGTAGTCTTCAGATTACATAGTGTACTCATATCCACTTCTTTATAAAGGCATATGTTGTGGGTACCCATTTGAATTGCATCAACTTGTACCCACAGCATATGTTTTCATAAAGAAAATCAGGGGAAAAACCACAAAAACATAGCATAAGCATCATTTGATGAGTCTTCGCTGATCTTTTTTTCTTTTTTTTTTTTTTTTTTTAATAGTGTACCCTAAGTTGGTAGATACATATTTTACCACAAGTTTTCTGAGTATTTTTGAAAAACCTAAGCGCACAGTGCTGTAATTAGGTCGAATACGGTATGTCTCTTGCTTGTCACTGCTGGGGAATGGGCTCAGTTCCCAGCAGTGGCATGTTGTAGGGTAGTGGTTGCCTATCCAGGGTTGAACGTTTTAACCCATTGCAGACTGAATAGACTCCCCCCACACTACATATTGGAAGAGTCCATTTTCAGTTTGAGGTATGTCAGGCTATGAGATTTAGATATTCCAAGAGAAAAATGGCTAAACTATTTGCAAACAGTGAAGACCCTGATCAGACGCCACATTCTGTGGCGTCTGATCAGGGTCTGCACTGTTTGCCAATTACCCTTTTAGGGGTTTCCAGACTACAATGGGTTAAGGGAGACAATTTTTGTGACTACCTGTCTGCTTCCTTCTCACCAATCTCCTTCTGAAAGGGGTCTACACTAACAGAAAAGAATTCTCTCCCAAATTCTTCCCTTTCAGAGTAGACCCTTTTCAGAAGGGATGCAAAACAATTTTGAGTTGCCTCTCCATGAAAGTATAGCTTTTCTCCTTAAAGACTTTGTGTAGTCAAAATTTTGAGTTGCCTCCCCTGAAAGTAAAGCTTTTCTCCTTAAAGACTTTGTGTAGTCAACAATGGTTTGAACAACTGGATCTGCCTTATACTACATGAGCCACAATAAGTAAAAGGTACCTTAACGGTAATGGTACACCTCAAAGGGAGACTGCTCCAGGCTGCTAGTTTTGTTTCGCTTGTCAAAGGGAAACCGCTCCAGCAGAAAAGACTTTGTTTCCCTTTGCAAATGAATTATGTCCCCCTACTTAAGAGGAGGTAGACATATTGATTTTGATGTTACCGTCTTGTCTGCACAGTATCTTGTGAACCAGTGGTTGGACTCTTGCTTGTCAAAAGAAACTACTCCAGCAGAAAAGAGACTTTGAATTATGTCCCCCTACCTAAGAGGACGTTGGCGTCGGCATTGGTGTCCGCACAATATCTTGTGAACCAATGGTTGGACTCCTGCTTGTCAGAGGGAAACCACTCCAGCAGAGAAGACTTTGTTTCCCTTTGCAAATGAATTATGTCCCCCTACCTAAGGGGAGAGGGGGGTGGGGGCATATTTATTTTGATGCAGCTCAGGTTAGTGTCAGCATTGGTGTCACTTTCTTGTCTGCACAATATCTTTTGAACCAGTAGTTGGATTCTTACAAAATTTTCATGGATATAGAATTTGGACATAATAAAGAATTTATTAGATTTTTTAGTGACCTTGACCTAATTTTCAAGGTCACAGCAGTAGAAAAACTGAAAATTCATGGTTGGAGGAGGGGACATCTGTTTTCTCCGAAAACACTATTATTAGTCTATTCTTAAAATGGGTTGCTCTTATGCTCTTAAAGCAAAGAAGGTCACAGCAGTAGAAAAACTGAAAATTCATGGTGGTGTGTGTGGGGAGGGGTGGGGGTGCTCTTAAAGCAAAGAAGAGAAACAAATACTCCAGTTTGGAGTGATCTTCCATAGCTTTGCTATCCTGTCTGGAGTTTCTGTTTTTAGAATCCATAATGTTCAGATGTTCTGTTATAGCTCTACATAAGAGGAGTATGTAGATTTTTAGCTCGCCTGTACGACAGCACTACCCGCGGCGTCGGAGTTGGCATTGGCTGCCGCATTAACAAAAATGTTAAAGTTTTACATCAAAGTTTTTAAGACCTCATATTTTCTCTATCCTCAAATGGATTTAGTTCATATTTTGTATTATTATAGGTGTTGGTCCAGAATTTTATTGAGCCCTATCCACACCCCTGCTCATGACTTATTGTCAAGGTCATGGACTAATAAATTTATGTTAAAGTTTTGCGTCGAAGTTTTTAAGATCTCTTTATTTCTAAATCCTTGTATGGATTTACTTTATGTTTGGCATGATTATAGATATTGATCCAAAATTTTATTCGGCACTATCCCCACCCCTGCTTATGACCTGGAAGTCAAGGTCAGGGACTTAGAAATTTATGTTAAAGTTTTGCGTCAAAGTTTTTAAGATCTCTTAATTTTAGTCTAAATCCTTGCATGGAGTTACTTTATATTTGGCATGATTATAAAGATTGATCCAAAATTTTATTTGGCACCATTCCTATCCCTGCTTTTGACCTAGAGGTCAAGGTCACAGATTTAGAAATTTATGTTAAAGATTTGCGTCTAAGTTTTTAAGATCACTTAATTTCTAAATCCTTGCCTGGAGTTACTTTCTATTTGGTATGATTATAGATATTGATCCAAAATTTTATTCGGCACTATTCCTACCCCTTCTTATGACCTAGACATCAAGGTCACAGACTTAAAAATTTATGTTCAAGTTTTGTGTCTAAGTTTTTAAGATCACTTAATTTCTAAATCCTTGCCTGGAGTTACTTTCTTTTTGGCATGATTATAGATATTGCTCCAAAATTTTATTAAGCACTATCCCTGCCCTATAACCTACAGGTCAAGGTCACGGACTTAGAAATTTTATGTTTAAGTTTTACCTCAAAGTTCTCAAGATCTTTTATTTACTCAGCTACTTTTCAAGTCATTTATATTTGGTATACAGATAGCAGCTATGGAAGATGTTCATCCCAAATTATATCCAGTACCATGTCTTCCTCCCTCCATCTCCTCCCCCCTCCCCCTATACATCAGAAGACTGAACCTGCATGCTGATTTGGCAGGATTTCCTATCTTATACAAAAGAAGTATAAGAGTATATCCCTTGTATTTCAGTGTATGGTATTTGTTGCTTACATTTCAGTGTATGGTATTTATTGCTTGCATTTCCATGCATGGTATTTATTGCTTGCATTTCAGTGTATAGTATTTATTGCTTGCATTTCAATGTATGCAATTTATTGCTTACATTTCAGTGTATAGTATTTATTGCTTGCATTTCAATGTATGGTATTTATTGCTTGCATTTCAATATATGGTATTTATTGCTTGCATTTCAATGTATGGTATTTATTGCTTGCATTTCTGTATATGGTATAGTGAATGTCCTGAAATTTTGAACACTATTTCATACTTTTTTGGCCTTGCTTTTTATGCTGTTGTTTCTTAAAATACTTACTGGAATTGCGAACACTGTAGATCCTGACCAGACCAGACCGCTCCTTCTGGAGCAGTCTGATCTGGGTCTGCACTGTTTGAATATGCCATTTTGTAACAAACTTTGGTGTTTGAAATTCTAGGACAGTTATCATATATATTGCTTGCATTTCTGAGTCTAGTATATATTGCTTGCATTTCAATGTATAATACCATATTTGCCCTAAAAAACAGGGACACCTCAACTCCTTACCATACTTGTCCTAAAGCCGGCCTCGGTGGCTCAGTTGGATGCGCGTCCGACTGGAGACCAGGAGGTCGCAGGTTCGACCCCCGCTGAGGTCGGCAACATTCTTTCGTGGAGATTGATCATGAAATATTTTCTACGGTCATTCTCTCCCTTCCGCTGATTCAAGAAGGGCAGTTGTCAGTTTCTGGCGAAAGAATGTGCACAATACTGGTAAACCTCTAAGAGGACTAAGCCTGCCCAGTAAATGTGTGGTTAGGTAAACTGACCGCGCTCGACATGACCCCATTGGGTTGACTGGGCCGTAAAACCACAACACAAACAAATACTTGTCCTAAAATTTGAACTAGTCCATTTTTACTACCAATTGATATGTCTAAAATTGCCGGTTGAGTGGCAAACAGAGAAGACAGTGATCAGACCCTGAATTCTGTGGTCTGAAATTGGTTCATGTTGTTTGCACATGCCTGTTTGTCTCTATACATAGAGTAAATATGGTAAAGCTGTCAGTTGTTTTGCATATCTAAATACACCTGTTTAAGAACTGTTACCAGAAGACTTGTTAAGGAGTAGTATTTGGTGATAATTCTCGGATAATTTTCCCAAGTTCTCAAAAAACACATAAGCTGTGGGTACTCATTATACCTCTGGTATATTTCGTATGCCAAAGCATAAGGGAGGGTATCCGGTAAATATTTGTCTTATTTCTCCACAAAAACATATGTTGTGGATACTCATTAGAAGCGCCTCACAGAGGCACTTCTAATGAGTACCACAACATATTTCATGGAGAAATAAGAAAAATATCAATACTTTTGGATTGAAAAAAGCGCCTTAAGTAGTGCTATGGCCAAAGGGATATATAGTTTTGGTTGGTTCCATCTGTCCGTTTGTCTGGCTATCCTTCTGTCCTTGATTCCATCTGTTAACACCTGCTATAACCAAGTTTAACTTTGAAGTTTTTTGATTACGTATATCTCTGCAGCCACATCAGAAACATTCGTATTTTGTATGGGGGTACCTGGGAGAGTTCTCTTCAATTCTACATCTGTGGACCCCAGGGTCATGTACCAGGGTGGGGCTAGAGGTCAAAATCTAGGATGCCTCAATAAAGTAGTATATTGCAGTTTGTTTATACAAGCAACATCTCAATAAAGAAGGATGGGCATCAGACATGTTTATCACACCAACATTCAACATAATAAGGCCAAGGTCGTTGTGACCTAATTTTTATGCTCCAGCAATTTGCCTTACATCTTGAAGACTATTTCATGGATTAAGGCGATACTTGGGATATTGGTTCTGTGTGACACCATGATTGACAATAATGAATAAATCTAGGTCACCTTGACCTATATTTCATGGTCCATTGATTTTACGTTATATCTTAAATGTTATTTGAATGATGAATATCATTATTTGGGTAATACTATGAATCAGTATGATCCGACAGTTGACCTAAAAGTAAATGTTGGTCACTGTGAATTATATTTCTTGTTCCAGACTTGATGTATGACTATCATAGTTTGGGATTATACAGCATTTTACCGCAAAAGAAATGTAGGTCTTTGTGACTTACATATCATAGCCCAGAGATTTTGTCTAATATCTCCTATTATTTGATGCCTAAGTGTCATAATTACAGATACTGAGTCAGTATGTCCCAAACTTTGACCTCAAAGTAAATATAAATCAGCATATATATCATGGTCTAGTGATTTTGCTTAATATTTCCTAGATTATTTAATGGATTAATATCATAGTTAATATAATGGATCAATTTGACACATCAGACTGACCTCATAAATATATGTAGGTCAGTGACCTATGTTTTATGGTCTAACAATATTGCTTCATATTTTGAAGACTATTTACTGAGAAAAGTTGTACTTGGAATGATAGATCAGTGTCACTCAAAGATTGACCTTGTAAACTATATGCTGGTCATTGACCTATATTTCATTGTCCATTAAATTTGTCTTATATCATTGTCACTGACTTAAAAATATTTTTATATTTAAGAAATGGTGCCTACCAGGGGTATTTGTGACCCTCTGGGCACTTGCTCTGGTTAGAAATGCCTCAGTGAGGTGCTTCTAATCAGTATCCACAACATATTTTTTATACAGAATTCTAACACAGCCAGCCTATATAGGCAAGGGTGAAAAAGAGTCATCTATTCTGCAACAAATCACTTTGCGGAAGCATGCAATGCTTTCTGGTGCTGTTTGACAGTCATTCGATACTTTGCTGACATCAGTCCTTATTTCCATGATGTAAGATGGTGTAACATGGTTTTTCTTGCATCAGCAATATAAGAAATACATGTAAATGTCACTATACAGTCAAAACTGTTGGCGGGATTTCTTTGTGCAATGGTGGACAGTTGGTAGAATCACTTTTCCACCATTTTCTTTGTGTTAGAATCAAAATAGATCAGCTCTAGAGCAGGATTTGTTGAGTAATATATCACAATTGGTCAGTCAGTTGTAAGTTGATAAATCACTCGTGCTTCATGCTAGTGATTTGCTCTACTTTACAACTGACCTCTAAACTGTGATTTATTACCCAACAAATCCTGGCTAGAGCTGATATATATTCTAAAATGAAAAACAATATCCCAGAATTATTACTATAAACATATGGAAAAATAGTTGTCTGTTTAATTTATCATTACTATCTTGAGTTATATAAGCCATGGTATTTCCATTATATACTATAGAAAAAAAAAGGCAGAAAATTGGGTTATTAGTTTCATTAAGACATATAAATGCAATATAAATGATTGACAAAAATAACTACATAAATTAAAATCAGATTAATCCTTGTCATGCTGATTAAATTAAGATGCAACACCCACTTCTAATTTTCAGCCAATCAGATTACTTTATCCAGATAGTTGATATAAATTCACATACTTAATAGCAATCAGTGCAGATCCAGATCAGTTGGCTTCTTCAGAAGTCAACTGATCTGGATCTGCACTGTTTGCAAAGGCAGGGTATATCCGGGTTCAGCAGGACAAGGGTTATGAAATGAAATGAAAAAAGTCTGAAAATTTGCTCAATAATATATGTTCCCGAATATCCTTATTTTCACTATATATTAGGGGTACATGGGATTTTACATTACATTGACTTGTTAACATAATGAATATGATTCTGTTTGTACCCAAAACAATAGATTTCAATAGGGAAAAAAGAAAATAATTTAAGTGTCTGTTTTGTATGGAGCCTTAAATTAATACCTGTACTACAGATGCATGAAGAAAAAGGTGTGAAGTTCCACTTCCAATCTGGCATCAAAGAGTTTCTGGGCAAAGATGGCAAAGTTACTGAAGCAGTATTATCAACAGAAACAAAGATACCAGCTGATATCTGTATTCTTGGTGTCGGTAAGTAATGATACAGGGTCATTCAATAAATTTTGTTACTACAGTAATTAACCTCTGTAGAATATCTGTGACATAACAGCACAACTTTAAACATTTATGCATTTCAAGATCATTTCAATACCCATATATATATATACCAAAGCTTGATTCACTTGGATACTTATTGACTGAGTTACTAATTACATATATTTCTGTATAGTGGCTATTTTCTTAAACAATAATGAAAACTTAAGAAAATAATCAGGAATCAGGGCTTACATTAGAGCAGGGATTGCTTTTAATGTATACCCAAAGGAGATTAATGCTGAGCACTGATAGAGCATTTCTGGTGTTACATTGAGAACAGTTTTCAGGTGGGATAAAAATTCAAATATGGTAAAATGATGGTAAAAATGACCATTTTCACAGCAAAAGAATGGAATGTTTCTGCAGTGAGAAAAATGGTAGATGAGAATTGACCTTATACAGTTTCTAAGATAGCTAATATGGTTGGCACTTTAGAAGGCATGGCCAGTCATAGATCGACCAAGTGTTTGAAATTATGGGAACTGCTACAAGGATCCATCATTTGCTAACATCTGAACATTTGAAATTAGTTAATGGTTTCCATAGTTAAAGGTTTCCGTATGAAATTTGAAATTTTGTTGAAAGTAGAGTGTGGTTTTTGAACTGTCTGGAAGGTGTGGGAGCTACTCCACCTGAAAATTTTGGCATTATTCCTTCACAGTACATGGACTGATTGAAATGTTTACATCAGAATGAATGATAAGTGCCAATGCAAGCAGAATATGTCAGAGGCACTCTTTCTCAATGAAAACTTACAAAACATAAAGCAAAGGTGTCGTGTATCTTACTTCACAGGGGCGTCCAACTGAGATTGGCTTACAGTTAGTTAAGGCCTGCTATCCTTGCAGCAGGTAAGGGTTGAGGGAAAATGTTTTTATTTCTTCTATTCTCTTTCATTCATTTTCCTATTTCTCCCCTGTCCCTCTCTTTCAACTCCTCTACTATCTCTTCTATCTCTCCTCTCTGTTTCTCTGGGAGAAAACAAAAGATGACTCACAAGGGTTGATGTGTCGTTAAACCCCAAAATAAAAAAAAAATGCATCATTCCTTCATGTTGACATATAACTCAAGAAGGGCAGTTCTGGTTTCGATTTGATTACAGTCACCTACTCTAAGCAAAGATTTCTTCAATATTTGTTTTGGCCTGCATAGTAAAGTAAATCATATTAACATGGAATTGCATTGCCGAAATTATACATAATTTGCTCATTCGTCTTCAATAAATTAAAACATGAGAGTACCTACCTTTGTTTACAAATTCTTTGATGTGGGCACTACTGTGAGAGGTGGAACAAATTTATATTAATGTGATTTCAAGGTAGTTCCCCTGATGTCCACCCATGTATAGGATATATACAATATGTAAATTTATGTTGTAGGTGTTGTGCCTGCCACAGATTTCCTTAAGGGCTCTGGAATCAACATGACTGACCGAGGCTTCATTCCAGTTAATGAGGTACAACTGATATGAGATAGGGTTTTGAGGCATATGTTGCCCAGAGCCCAGTTGTTTGACATCGTTAGTTAACAATGCCTTAAAATTTACATCGAGTGATATGCAAATATGCTGAAATATTTTGCTGAAAAAATGTGAGTAGCTTTTGCAGTGCAAAAGCTACTCACATTTTTTCAGCAAAAAATATCAGAACATTGTATATTGAATCTGCTAAAACAGTTAACAAAATGACCCTTAACGAGCTTGTTAAGCTAACGACCCTTTGAACAACTGGGCCCAGATCGTCTTGGACACATCTGAGCAGTATGTTTTGGGCCTTTGCTCTGGATTACCATATATATCCTAAATATTGAAATACCTTACCATACTTGTCCGAATATTTGAGCAAGTCCATTTTACTTCCTGTTGATGTATTTAAAAGTTGCTGGGTGAGTGACAAACAAAGTTCTGCAGTGTCTGATATGGGTCTAAACCAGGGCTCTGGAAATTTTGGAATCTGAATCAGTCCAGCAGATGACGATGACGTCATCAATGAGCCCATTTCCAAAAAAAAAAAAAATATATGTATATATCCCCTGTCACGAAAACTAATGACAGTTGGCAGTCCTATAACTCCTTTTAAATAATACACCTCAACTCCGTTATATGATGGAAGTCCGGGTATAACGAGCATGATCAAAGCTGGCGTCATCAATAAATACAGTCAGGTATGTAAAAAGAAAGAAAGAAAAAAAAAAGCAAACGTTTTTGTTGTTATTTCCACCTCAGCAGGGTTTTCCTAAACTATTTATAAACAACTGATTCCCGTCTTGTATAAGCGCGAAGACGGCGGGAAACAGGAGAGACGGAACGAAACGACTTTCATGGACCTAAATTAGGTCTAATAAAAAAGGCCTGCACCACGGGCGGTTTTGCAGTTTTCAATGTTTCAAGATTTGATCAAACTACTTAAATTTTAAGCACTGACCAATCTTGTCTAGCGCAAGTGGTGCATTACTTATTTTTACCGTGAAATCTACCTTGAATTATACTTGCGTGCTACGGCAATGAACAACAAAAAAAAAAAAAAAAAGAAGCAATCAATAATACTCAGATCAGAAGCCATTGTATGCGACATCTGATCAGGACGTACACGGTTTGGGAATTCTTTATCAAATCTGGGACCGACAAACCGTGTTGATCAAAACAAAAAAGAAGAGGAAGAAAATGGGTGCGTTCAAGCGGTGCATTCTTTTATCACTCTGTAAAGTGACCTTTGATCTTTTGGACACGCCGACTGCACCTGGATGTTTTGCAGTCTCAGTGTATTCACACGTGTCACACAAATGGATTAATTATCAGACTACCGTTACTGATGATTTGTGTTAATCGCTTGTTTACCGCACATAGGTCAGTGGAGTGTTGATTTTTTGACAATGTTTGGATAATGACGTAATTAAATTGTGCTGCAGTAGGTTGCCGTTATTCAGCTGTCTCTCCAATATACATGTCAAATGACCGTTTAGAGCCTTTTAACTACCATAATAACGCATTTAAAAGGTGCGCAGACGTTG
Organism: Anodontia alba; assembly: GCA_964016985.1. Taxonomy (NCBI): domain Eukaryota; kingdom Metazoa; phylum Mollusca; class Bivalvia; order Lucinida; family Lucinidae; genus Anodontia; species Anodontia alba. The sequence continues at coordinate 26,571,325 of OZ024830.1, read as the reverse complement.
TCAGTTTGGGAAGACTTGACCGTTTATGATTTTTTAGACATCATTGATTCGTGAAAATTGGTTGGTTGGGAAAAAATGGGGTTCAAGGCACAAACCTGTTGGATCGCTTTATTAGCGTTTTGGGGTGTTTGAAATCGGTCCAGAATTCTTAATTTCGGTCCAGACCGGCTATTTTTTCGGTTTTCCCGAGCCCTGGTCTAAACTGTTTGTCCTAATAAAGGAATCCTTAATTGACAGCAATCTGATATAATGCTTAGACTGGCTCCCATCTAACTGATTTTAGATAAGAATAAAATGACTCATATTTTACTAAAATCCTGTCTTTTGGAATGTCTTTCTCTCTGATTTGGCTGATCAGTTATGAGTTTGTGATACTGATAAGGAAGATGATACAGTATAACCTCAATGGCTCGAACACGGATGGCTCGATTACTGTGGATGATTCAAACTCTTTTTTCAGTCCCTAAAAAATTCTTCCAATAGCTCAAGAAAACAAATACTTACGGATTTTTTTCTTATTTTATCATGGAATTGTATGTTGTGTGTAATTAGAATCACCTCAGTCATGGAATTGTATGTTGTGTGTAATTAGAATCACCTCATTGAGGTGATTCTAATGGGTACACTCAACATACAATCATTGTGTAGAAAATCGAAAAGATTTCTCTAAATTATCGCTATTTGCTTCCTGAACTGGTGCCATGATTAACCCTCAGTGGCTCGAACTACCCATGTTTCGAATGAATTTCCATGGTCCCAGAGATGTTCGAGCCATTGAGGTTCGACTGTATGTAGAAAAATAGACAAGGAGAAGTATTTTAGTGTGGACATTCTTTCGCCAGTTGTCAGTTTCTGGCAAAAGAATGTGCACACTACTGGTTAACCGCTTAGAGGACTAAGCCTGCCCAGTAAACGTGTGGTTAGGTAAACTGACCGCGCTCGACATGACCCCATTGGGTTGACTGGGCCCTAAAACCTCAGCACAAACAAACCTTTGTTAGATTAGAGAAAAACTCATAATACGGAGCCAGGCTGTATAATGCTGTGCAGATGTGCATGTTGATGTTACTTTTGTTATTTGCATGTGCACTGAAGATTCATTTTCTTTTGGAAGAGCAATTAGTTACCATATTTAAGCTAAATATTCTGACATCTTAATTCTTGCACACCAGCTAAGGAAATCCTGGATTTAACCTTGGGATAGAAATTCTTATCCTACTCAGGTTATCCTTCCCAGGGTAAGATAAAAATCAAGAATTGTCACATGTTTGATATGCACTAGTTGTAATGGACGTCACATATGCCATGGTTAAGGTTTACATCATTGAACGTAATGACTTCATTGAATGCCACAGTAATGTCATAACAATATGGCAGATGTCAGCAATCGAAGTGACTGTATAATTAAAAAATCTACATCCAGAAATGGAAGGTGTGCAAGAAAAAGAATCAGTTATGGGTGTGAGGGGTAGATAGAGACGTTTTTCCCTTGCGATCAGTCTGGCATCACTCGGTAAACCTCATCATGCCTGACAGTGATCCTCAGGACGGACTTTTCTAACTACCCCTCACACCAATGATAAATCCTTGTACTTCTTACCATATTCTTTCTAAACTTTGAACGCCCTTTTTATGACCTGTTCATGTGATACTGTTTGATGAATGGCAAGCAGTGTAGCGTACTGTGGCATCTGATCTGGGTCTAAACTGTTTGGATATGGAGATACCTTGAAAAGTCCATGGTCACTGAACACACAGCCTTTCCATGGTGCCAGGCAAAGGTTTTATTAAATGAGTTGGCAGATACAATCGACTCTCGTTCTCGACCTCACTTATCTCGAATTATCGTTTATCTGGAAGTGAAAATCTGGTCCCTGTTTAAACATGAAAATCTTACAACAGGTAACAAAATATTGTGGAAAAGAGGAGAAATTGCTAAGGAGCAATTTCTCCTCTTTTCCACAATATTTTCAATATATCTCTAACTCCAGTAGTCAAATTACGTATACATTTGTGAAATGTGGTTGTTCGATTTATTTTTCCTCAATTCTGCAAACCTGATATGTCGAGGTACGGATATCTCAAAGTATTTCAGACAGTCCCTTGGAATTCAAGATAACGAGAGTAAACTGTATTTGAAAAAATTTCTTTAGATGTTCTTTCAAGGATTAGATACATTATACTTTTTAGCTCACCTGTAGGAAAGTACAGGTAGAGCTAAAGCAGTTGCCACCGCATTGGCATTGGCCTTGGCATCGGTGTTGGTGTAGGCATTGGTGTTGATTAAAGTTTTTAAAAGGCTATTTCTCCTAAACCTCTGGATTGAAATAATTCATACTTGCCCTGATGTTAGATAGTGGTCTGAAGTTTTATACTGTACCATCCTGACCCACGTGAGTGAAATTGAGATAAAGGTCACATAGAAAAATTGATGTTAAGCTTTTCGGTTAAAGTTTTGAGAGGCAAAGTGTGATTCAGGCGAGCTGCGCTGTCCTGCAACAGCTCTTATTTAATTATGAAAACATGTTTAGTATACATGTATATCTTTTCTTTCTTTTTCTCACACTAAATCTTAAAGTTTTATCTTAAAGTTTTTAAAGGTCTGGGTATTAAGAATGCTTTGATAGAATTAGTAAATACTTGGACTGACCCCATGTGACTTGAAGTCAAGGTCATGGACTTTGAATTTATTCATACTGAATATGTTTTACGTTTAAGTTTTTAAATAGCTGTATCTCCTAAATGCCTGGATAAATCTAGTTGATACTTGGGTACTTTGTTGATATTTGTTGTTAGATATTTGTCTAAAGGTTTGTTTGGTACACGTCCCACCCTCTCAGTCCCTTTGAGGTCAAGGTCATGGACACAGAATTTTTTTACTCACTAAATAGTAATGTATAATGTGAACTTTTTTGGAGGTCTGTTATATATGTCATCTGAGTGTCTTGATAGATTTAGTTTACTTGGACAGATAAGATACTGTTACAATTTAGTTTTTAAGTGCAAGCCCAATACCCTCTCAGTGACCTTTTGATCAAGGCCATTTGCTGAGAAATTTTAAACGTGACAGACAAAAGCGAGATCAGGCGAGCTACCCTGTCCTATGGCAATATACATTACCCTCTTTATAACACAGTTCATTATAACACGGTTTTGGATACAACACGGTTCAAAGATGGATCCCAGAAATGTATAGATTATATAGAAAAATGACCATAAATGGTCATTTTTCTATATAATCTATACATTTTTGTTTGGATATAACATGGTTGTATAACTAACATGGTTTATGCTTTGGACCCCAACAATAGTGTTATAAAGAGGTTGTGGTGTATTTGTTCTGCTCATTGTTTCAGTATATGGCAACTGATCAGTCAGATGTGTATGCAGCTGGTGACATTGTAGAATTCCCATTGTTTACAACTGGATCGAAGAATGCTAATGTCCAGCATTGGCAGATGGCTCATGCTCATGGTATGTATTCTAAACGTCTTACCCCAGAGTTCCAGTTAAAAGAGGTTTCCAGGGCCTAGTTGTTCAAAGCGTCGTTAGCTTAACGAGCTCGTTAAGGGTCATTTCGTTAACTTTTTAGAGGATTCAATATACAATATTCTGATATTTTTTGCTGAAAAAATGTGAGTAGCTTTTGCACTGCAAAAGCAGTGCAAAAGCTACTCACATTTTTTCAGCAAAAAATTTCAGCATATTTGCGTATCACTCGATGTAAATTTTAACAAATCGTTAACTAACAACATCGTTAGCTTTGAACAACTAGGCCCAGATATTTTTCTTAATTTGCTATGAAAACATATTCAGTGAACTGCTTCATTTTAAGTTCTCAGAACAATTATGGAGCTCATTAGAAGGGCCTCACTGAGTCACTTCTTTTTGATACCCATAACATATGTTTTCATGGAGAAATAAGAAAGATAATTTATATGGACACTCCTCCTATCTGGATCTCCCCATATATTTTTTCAAAAGACAAAAAAATGGAGTGTTTTTAAGTGATTGCTTTTCCAAACTTCATTATGCATGAGGACTGTTTCAATATAGTTGACCCACTGATGTAAGTTACCAGCATAAACCCCAATCAGATTGCACATCTGCATGATTTGATCAGGGTCTTTATTTATATGTTTTGTTTTATTGTTATTGTTGGTGTATTATGTTAAACTAGTGGCATGTCTAGACCCTACCTGACTGCATAGATGAACAGACAGATCTGGGTGTATGCTGTTCACAGACATCATAAGGTCATTACTCATTAATTGTTGGAAGGATCTTTTTTATGCTTAATAGTGGCGGATTATTATGTTTTTACATAGACATCCAATGGGTCTTTCCATCATGTGTATGGCCATCCAAACTTTTTCTGCAGTTGTGTTTTAATTAACCCTTGTCCTGCTGAATAAATTAGGATGCCACGCCCACTTCTAATATTCAGCCAATCAGATTACTTGATGCAGATTGTTGCTATAAATTCACATACTTAATGGCAAACAGTGCAGATCCAGATCAGTTGGCTTCTTCAGAAGCCAACTGATCTGGATCTGCACTGTTTGCAAAGGCAGGGTATATCCCGGTTCAGCAGGACAAGGGTTAAAATACTTAGTGGAATGACAAAAAGAGTAGACCCTGATCAGGAGCATTCTGATCTTTAACTAAATCGCAAATGCAGCAGACAACATTTTAATTTTTTAAATATTTTTCAGAGAAAATTACTTGACATTTCATGTGAATCATTTGCTAGTTCACATGAAATGCCAAGTCTTATTTTCATACATGTGTATTGTTCTTTATGACCATTTCTTATACAACAAACAGTGGCCTACTTTTCTGATTTTGTATTTGTGTATGTTCCAGGTAGAAATGCGGCATTAAACATTCTTGGGAAGAAGCAGGCAATAAAGAGTGTACCGTACTTCTGGACTGTGCAGTACGGGAAGAGTATAAGATACACAGGTTAGTAAGAAAAACAATATGCTGTATTCACCCTTAAAGTGCTGTCATCTAAATTTGATAATAGTTAAACATTTGAACACTGTGGTCACTTATTTCCCATGAATTTCATGGTTACTAGGAAGTGAGAAACCTAGGTATTTTCCAGTTCCAGATATTATGATACATACACATTGCTTCTGATAAAATGCTTTTTGTTTCAAAAAAGTACACATAAACCTCTTTATAACAAGGTTCATTAGAACACAGTTTTGGATATTACAATATATATACAAAATATACTGTCCAAAGATGGATCCCAAAAATGTATAGATTATATAGAAAAATGACCATAAATGGTCATTTTTCTATATAATCTTTACATTTTTGTTTGGATATAATACGGTTGTTTAACTAACACGATTTATGCTTTGGATCCCAACAATAGTGTTATAAAGAGATTGCGGTGTACGAATAATTTTTCTTATTTCTACATGAAAACATATGTTGTGGGTACCCATAAGAATTGCCTCATTGAGGCACTTCTAATTAGTACCCATAACTGATGTTTTCATGCAGAAATGAAATAATATTTATTTGATATCTCCTTTTATTAGGATTTATGCATGCTAATTACCGTATTTACCATAAATATTTGGACACCTTAACTCCTGACCATACTGGCCATATAAGTTGAACAAGTCTATATTGTTACCTGTTAATGCATTTGAAATTTATTGGATGAGTACAAACAGTGAGGACCCTGATCAGATGCCACATTTTAAGGCATCTGATCTGGGTCTACACTATTGCTCAGGCCCATCTGTCCCAATACTTAGGTTTATTACAGTGGGCAAGCAAACTGTTCACTCCTAGCCCAGCTGAGAATTAAATCTGCAAACCTTTAACATTCAAATAGTTTACCATGTTGCAAGATAAGCTGGCTTGTATCACAAGTGAGTTCAGCTCACTTGTGGTACAAGTCAGCTTATCTTGCAACATTTTAAACTGTTTGAATGTTAATTTTGTCTGTTGCCAGTGAATATGCTTTAGAAGAAATACTTGCACTTCTTGCCTCCTGACCTCCAGATAATTCATACTACAGGGTAGTGGATACATTTTCAAAGGAGCAGAGGGCTTATTAACCCCTGCCTTGCTGAATAAATTGATGCCATGCCCACTCTAATTTCCAGCCAATCAGATACTTGATCTGGGTTTTTGATAGAAATTCACATAATGACAAACAGTGCAGATCCAGATCAGTTGGCTTCTTCAGAACACTGTTTGCTAAAACAGGGCATGTCGTGTTCAGCAAGAGAAAGGTTAAAGAAGAGTATTTGGCGATAATTCTGGGATAATTTTCTCCATTTCTCTATAAAAACGTGTGGTACTCATTTGAAGTGCCTCACTGAGGCGCTTCAGATGAGTACCCACAAAATATGGTTTTTGAAGAAACAGGAAAATTATCCCAGAATCATCACCAAATACTCCTCTTTAACAAGTCCTTTAATGAGGCAACTCTCTTTATGCCCTCTGTTGGAGAAGTTTGGAGAGGCATATTTCTTTCGGGTTGTTTGTTTGTTCAAAAATTTGAGCTAAGGCATTTAACAAGCTTATTGTGGCTGAGGAGTAGAACATCTAATTAACTTTTGAAAAAAAAATTAGATAATCTGTATGAAAATTATGTCAGGTGGTTGCGGGTTTGACCCCCGCCGGGTTGGCAATATTTTTTTATGGAGATTTGATCATGAAATATTTTCTTTGGTCATTCTCTCCCTTCTGCTGATTCAAGAAGGTTCGTTGTCAGTTTCTGGTGAAAGAATGTGCACAATACTGGTTAACTAAAGGACTAAGCCTGCCCATTAAAAGTGTGGTTAGGTAAATTGACTGTGCTCGATATGACCCCATTGGGTAGCAAAACCTCTGCACAAAAAACACAAAGACATATTTTGAAAAATTGTTGGGGCAGTCCTCCCTGTGAACTGAACTCCAAATATTATTTTGTCTATCAGACACATTTTGAAATGTTTGGAGATTTTGGGAGCAACTCTTCCTGTGAACTGAATACTACCATATTTACCATATGTATTCGGACAGACAGGCCTGAGCAAACAGTTTAGACCCAGATGAGACGTTGCAGAACGCGGCGTCTCATCTGGGTCTACACTGTTTGCCACTCATCCAGCAATTTTTAGACACAACATCGGGTAGTGAATTGTACTGGTTCAAATGTTAGAACAAATATGTTAAGGAGTTGAGGTGTCCGAATACTTAGGGTAAATACGATATATATAAATATTGTTCTTTGAAAGTGCATGTACTTATTTTTTGAAAACATTATTATGCTGTAGGATTTGGTGCAGGCTATGATGATGTTGTTGTACATGGCAACCTAGATGAATACAAATTTGTAGCCTTCTATACAAAGTAAGTTTTTGTACTGGTTGTTTTAGTTTTAGAAGCACAGTAGCTCGATCAGTGGTGAGTGCACTGGCCTCTAGAGCTAGAGGTGCAGGGATTCATCCCAGGTTTCGGCAAGGGAAGTTTCTGTGTTCAAACACGCTTTCCTTCATGTTATTTGCAGGCATGACATGAAAATGGTGTGCCGTCCTTCGAATCAGGACATTAATTGGAGGCCCCCTGTGCAGGATAAAGAACCTTACCTTAATTCAAAATGGTTACTTGTAGGCTTTCCTCCTCCAACCTGGAATGTGGAATGTACACCGTCTGTTAAGATGTTATGGAAGAAAGTTTTATTTATTATACCATACATGTATGTGTCCTAAGTATTTGGTTAGAAAGGTCTGAGTGAACAGTGTAGACCCAGATCAGATGCCACCGAACATGTCTTGTCATCTGATCTTATCCTGTTTGCCACACAGCTTCCAGTAAGACTAAGGGAACTGTTTTGTGTATCTGGGGAAGTGTCCGTGTTGCCGAGTGGTTAGCCCTCCCGACTTTGGATCACTAGGTCCCTGGTTCGAATCCGGCTAGAGGAGGGGCCCAGGGTTATGATGAAGGGATACACATCCATTGAAGCTCATTCTAACTTGAAATTAATTGCATCTTTGTCAATTGGGACAGTTCTGAATAGAAAGGATTTGCTCCCCCCCCCCCCCCCACACCCCCTTAGAATGGCTCCTTTGAGAAGGGATTTACATGTATCTTTCAGGGGAGCAGATTTATTTCTGCTAAAATGTTCACCCTTTGTAAAGGAGAGTAAATTTGTTCATCTTAGCATGCTGTCTCAATGAGATATACTTTTTCTCATGACACAGCTACCGAGTAAGCACACAACATCACAACAATGTCGTTTCAACATCGCAACAATGTCTTGATGTTACTGCAATGTTGAAACAATGTTGTTGTTCCATTGTGTGTTTACTGGGTAGTTCTATCATCTGCATGCTAAAGATTGTTGTTTTTTTTTACCCTTAAAACGCAACTGGCTGAGTGGTTAGTGCTCCCGACTTCAGATTACGGGATCCCAGGTTTGAATACAGCTAGAGGTGGAATTCATCTCATGACTGCTTCATTACATAGAACCTTTCATTATCACCCTTCCATCATCTCCATATGACTTAAATAATTTGTGTTGAAAGGGACAGAAAAACACCAAATCATCATCATTATCATTAACCCTTTAAATGCTTATAACAACTGCAGCAGATGACATTTTGATTTTTTTTTTTTTTTCAGAGAAAATAAGGCATGATGACATTTCATGTGAATCATATGCGAGGGCAGATGATTCACATGAAATGCCAAGTCTTATTTTTTATGAAAAGTAATGATAATTGATAATAAAAAAAGAATGTTTTCTACAATTTTGATTAGCGCTTTAAAATTAAGGTGAGTGATTATTGTATTGCAGAGGTGATGAAGTTGTAGCTGTTGCCAGTTTGAACTATGATCCCATTGTTTCGCAAGCTGCTGAGATGATGCAATCAGGGAAGAAAATTTTGAAAAAGGACATTTTGTGAGTATATACAGAATTAACACTTAGCATACTGGATAAAAAATTCAGCGGATGACATTTTGAAAATATTCTAATTTCTGTGAAAAATAAGAAAAACATTAATTTGTCAGTGTGCTAGTGTTAAAGCAAAAAAAAAAAAAAAAAAATGGGTTTGTAAAAAAAGTTGTGTTTACCCAAAAGTCTCACTATTACCCTTTTCTGTTCAGATATTTAGCATGTTTACCTACATGTATGTACAATAAATATACATATACGGCACAGATATCACACACCTTCAAATAAGGTGTTTTGTTTTTTTGTTGTTGTTTTTTTTTTTGTTGTTGTTGTTTTTTTCAACTGAAAAGTATTAGTGTTATTAGTGTTTTTCTAATTTGGGCACTGAAATTGCTTTGTCATATTTATTCTTAGTCACTTACAAAGCTAGCCTTTTGAACATTATATACAAGTTGAGAGACTTGTCAAACTTGACACATGTATCCAGGCTGAAAATTACATTTCCTGGGATTGAGCACTAGTCCAATAAAACAGTTTAGCCTTTACCACTCTCTGGGCATTTTCAGCAGATGACAAATTGATGATATTTTTCTTATTTTTTCCAAAAAACAGGATTTGACATTTCATGCAAATTGTCTCCTTAGGAGACAATTTGCGTGAAATGTTAAATCCTGTTTTCTGGGAAAAAATAAGAAAAATATTTCAAAATGTCGTCTGCTGAAAATTTTACCCAGAGTGCTAAGCATTAGCAGGATGTTCATAGCTCTAGATAAGGTACTTTCTTTCAGTGAAAAATAATGTTGCCTTTTCACATTTCTCCATAATATGTTGAGGATACAGTGAAACCTGTGTAATAAAGCCACCTTTGAGACTGACTTTACTGGTTGATGTGGAAAGGTGGCTGTCTTATAAAGGTACATGTCATGTAATTTTGCTAGCAAAATTACATGACATGTACCTTTATAAGACAGCCACCTTTCCACATCAACCCTCTCTGTTAAAAGTCTGTCTCAGAGGTGGCTGTCAGTGAAACCTGTGTAAGAACGCCACCTTTGAGACTGACTACTGGTTGATGTGGAAAGGTGGCTGTCTTATAAAGATACATGTCATGTCATTTTGCTAACCCTCACTGTTTAAATCTGTCTCAGAGGTGGCTGTCTTACACAGGTTTCACTGTACTCTTTAGAAGCGCCTTGCTGCAGTGCTTATAATGGGTACTGTACAAACAACATACATATTTTGTCAAGAAATAAGAAAAATATTATGTTGATGCCTCCACTTATATGTATCTCTGAATGAATAATCTGATTCACTGACACATTATGCTTTTGCTTTGGTTTCAGGTCTGATCCAAGATCATGGGTGAACCAACTGTAGTAATTATGGTGCCATAGATTGTACCTTGTGTAAGATATAAATAAACCTTGTGACTATGTGACTTAGCTTCTGAAAATACAGGGCCAAGCTGTTGAAAATATTGGACTAAGCTGCTGAAAATATGGGGCAGGCTGTTGAAAATATGGGGCCAAGCTGTTGAAAATATTGGACTAAGCTGCTGAAAATATGGGGCCAAGCTGTTGAAAATATTGGACTAAGCTGTTGAAAATATTGGACTAAGCTGCTGAAAATATGGGGCCAAGCTGTTGAAAATATTGAACAAAGCTGCTGAAAATATGGGCCTAAGCTGATGAAAATATTGGACTAAGCTGCTGAAAATACGGGACTAAGCTGTTGAAAATATGGGACAGGCTGTTGAAAATATGGAACTAAGCTGCTGAAAATATGGGACAGGCTGTTGAAAATATGGGACTAAGCTGCTGAAAATGGGGCCAGGCACTTGCACAAAAAGGCCAGATTTTGTAAATAAAAGGAAATTATTTATGATATGAAATGCCATTATTTATTACATGAAATGCCAACCAATCTGCAACTTTTCACGTAATGTTGAAAGACAATAAGAGGACAGTCCATTTATAACACTGGACATGGTCCATAGAATGATATTCATGTAGCATTGTATAAATGTGTGACTATTCAGGCTAAATACTCGTAAAGGATTTTCAGCTCTAAAAGGAAATAATTTCCTCCCTCCCGTGAGGAGCAGATTCTTTCCTTTTAGAGTAGACCCCTTTAAGAAGGGAGCCAAAACAATTTTGAAAGTGTTGCCTCCCTCCTTTGAAAGTGTATCCATTCCCCTTAACACTTACCATGCTATGAGCAAATAAAGCAGATGACAAACTGATAATATTTTCTTTTTTTTTTTGTAAAAAATAGGATTTGACACATCATGCAAACTGTCTCACAAGGAGACATTTTGCATGAAATATCAAACCCTATTTTCTAGGCAAAATAAGAAAGATATTTCAAAATGTCTTTTCCAGCATGCAAAATGTTAATGTGTTTTTGTGTCAAAAAATTGTTGTTTTACACTTATTTTGAGAATTCATTTGTGTTTAGACCTACAGATGTTTATTCTGTAACAATAAATTGTTAACTTTCTTGTCTTGTTGATTGATATGTATCCTTCCGTTTAGAGGACTGAAGACTGATATTCTTCCAGGGGAGGCAATTCTGTCAGCGTTTTGTCTATCTTCTAAAAAGGGATCTATCTTGAATGGAAAAAATTTGCAGACCTTGGGATTATTTTTTTCCTTTTAGACTAGACCCCTTTTCAGGAGAGTCTTAGTTGTCTCCCTTGTAAAAATGCAAATCTACCAAATCTATCCAGTTCCCTGAATTTTCTTTCTTTTTCAACAGTGGACACAAGACACAGAGTAGGAAAAGGCCCAAAGTCTTTTTCTATCTCTGTCATAAGAATACAAGCGAACCTCAATAACTCTTAACACCGATGGCTCGTTTACATGGCTAATTGGAACTCATTTTTGAGTCCCTACAAAATTCTTCCGATAGCTTAATAAAACAAATATTTAAGGATATTTTATTTTATCATAAAATTGTATGTTTTGTGTACTCATTAGAATTGCCTCATTGAGGCAATTCTAATGAGTACACTCAACATACCATGATCGTCTGGAAGATCTAAAATAATTTCCTAAATTATCACCATTTGCTTCCTGACCTGCGGTCATGATTAACCTTCAGTGGCTCAAACTACCCATATCTCAAACAAATTTACATGGTCCCAATGATGTTTGAGTCATTGAGGTTCGCCTGTACACCTATCACAATGTACAAGGTCCTGACTTTATTGCATGTTTTCTCATGGGTGGCAACTACTGGACATCTAGACCTTTCATCTTCTACCCATTTGAACATGACGTAGAATTTTAGCTTGCAGATTCCTAGGCTAAATGATTATGTAAGATTGTTGAAATACTGCCTTGTAAAATGCCCAAAGTCTTTGCTATCTGTTCCTTCTAAATAGGCCTATAACAATAAACAAGATACTACACTTTACTGCAAACTTCCCCATTGATGACAACACATGAGCTTGAAATTCGGTCATTTCTGACAGAATTTCAAACTTCTGTGGGTGGCAACTAGTGGATGTTCAGACCAGCTTTCATCTCCTGTCTCTTTTGATCATTTAGGTATCAGCAAGCTAAAAGCCCATTGCGTCCCCAAATCCTTTACGGATGAGAAAATGGCAAGAGAGAATATGGCAAACAGAGCACAATGAAAGCAGCAGACTCTTGAAGCAGATCAGGATGATGGCAGATAATTGTCTTTTGCTTGTAACTGTAGATGAGACCTGAGTCTATTACTATAAGCCAGAAAACAGCTCTCATGGGACTAGTTACCCGAGGCCGAGGTACAAGATATAATCCTTGGCTGGCAGGGTGATTGTCAAAGGAGTGTTGAGAAATTCACTTCTCCATCATTTTTCGAGAGTGTATATTTTAGTTAAAAGTCCTGCTGATTGAGAGTTGGATACTTTTCAGGAATTGGTCATTCTCTGCGGGTACAAATTTTATTTTTTTAATTTGATTAATGTTGTCAGTGAAAATCATTCATTGACTTAAGAAATGATAGTTATCAAACTTCAAAGGGTGATAAAATTGACAAAGGTCTAAATATGAAATTATTATCCCAAGATCAACAGTTCTTGAATGCACATAGCTTTTTAGTGTTAGTCAAAATGCTGATAATTTGACCTTTAAATTTTGTTTGTAAATCAACTCCGATTTAAATCAAATTTTGTCAGGAACCGATATCTGTTGATTAGTACAGACTGTAAGATTTTAATTTGTTTTATATGCAAATTAGCTAAATTGACCTATATTCTATATCCTTAAAGAAAGAGGAGTACAATAACTGGCGAGTACTATGCAAACTTACCTGACCATATGAGCATTGCATTCTATGAACACAGTAACCTCTCTAAAGATGTTCTTAGCAACACAATGCAAGTTTCCACAATTGCAAGATTTCAATGGATGCTGTAGAGTGAAGGGCTGGTGCCAGTCTGGTCAGGATCTATGCTATTTGCCTACACATTATAGGGACCTTGAAGGATATAGGACTAATAGCAAAGGTCTTGACCAAATGCATGGCTAAGCAAAGTGGGCCCAGTTGTTCAAAACTAACGATGTCATTAATTAACACCGTTAAAACTTTGATCATTAAATATAGCATATATGCTAATATTTTTGCTGAAAAAATGTGATTAGTTTTTGCATTTGCAAAGGCTACTCACATTTTTTCAGCAAAAATGCCTGTGAATTAGATATTAAACTTTCTAGAACAGTTTACATTTTGACCACTAACGAGCTCATTAAGCTAACGATGCTTTGAACAACTTGGCCTTGGTCTGGGGCTTCGCCATTCGTATATAACCTAAGGGCCATTTCGTCAGCCAACAGCCTAAATAATACCACATTCTGCCTATTCTCCTGATTTGGCGTCTAGTGATTTACTTTTTGTTTCCAAATTTATAAGATATCCGCGCGCTACCATATCTGGTCCAAAGAAAACATCAAGGCAGCTGTTGAGAGGATTAAAACAAAGGTTCCAGAGTTCTTCAATTCTGGGATGATTGCACTGGAACACCACTGGGCCAAATATATCAAGATATCCAGGAAGAGCCACAATCACAGAACATAGCTGACCAATGACACCAAGAGGAAGAGTAAACAAATTAGACATACTAGGTGCAAAACCAAAGAAAACAAAGCAGTCAGCTCCTACTTCCCCAACAAGGTTATCACAATGCTAGACAAGATCCACTAACACAACAATATCGGGATCAAATATGTTTTTTTATGCATTAACATTCGCCAGGTCCCGTGGGAGGTGTTGAAAACCGAGGCCGAAGGCCGTGGTTTTCAACACCTCCCAAGGGACCTGGCGAATGTTAATGCATTGAAAAACCATGTTCGATCTCTATTATTGCATAAAAACTGAAAACGTGCTACATTTCACATCATTTTTTGCACTATTTTGTTTCGCCTTTTCACAGATGTATTGCAAACGTAATATCCACAGACTATGCTCGTTTTAGGGCCAGGCAGTACACATCTCATAACGGCAGCAAATCTGTGGCTCCGGTACGATCATATTGAAAGTTGAGTAGCCGTACATTAACAGCGTGTGAATTGCCTTGTTAATACACGGCTTTTCGCTGGTAAATGCACGGCTGTTAGTAATGTGCGACACAGCTTTATATGCAATAATAAGACAATGAAAAGGACATCACATGTAAAAAGCCCTGCAGCAAGATACAGTGAACCCTCACTACAACGACAGCATTTGTTCTCAAAGATGTTGCCATTAAAATGAATTTGCTGTTGTAAAGAAACCTTAATGGACTGAATGATATGTAAGAAAGTTTTATGACAGAGTTTGTTTTATTCTTGTTTCCTCATAGAACATTTTGTTTTGGATATTTGTTAGAATTGCCTCACAGGCAATTCTAATAAATATCCAGAACATATGTTGCTTGAAGTTTTAATGCAATATTCTTGCATAATTTCTCATTAACTTTCACCTCCTGAGAGAAGGTTTCGTGAGATTCAAATTGTCATTATAACAAATTTTGTCATTGTATCAAGTGTTGGTATAAAGAGGGATGACTGTACTAGAATATCTAGTTTGTGCAAAATGATACCCTGAGACTGTAGGTCCTTCCACATTTTTTTCAGAGACTTCCCACATGCCCTTAGTTTTTTGAGGCCAAATATTGGTAAAAATCGACTTTCAAGGCGCTGAGAATTTTTGGCACATGGCTGCAGTGATTCATTGCTCCAGTCCTGTCATTTGGGTGTTCACAGCAAAATCATTTGAAGTGAAACTCCAATCTATGTTTGCAAACGACTCTTTTTTTATTTTTTATTTTTTTGTTTTGTTTTTGCTACGGTAAACACTTCGTGCAATTGAAGACTGCATACAGGAAGTATTCTGAGGAAAAATGCACATCTCTCTCAGTCTTAACCCTTAAACTGCCAGTCACAACAGTTCTCTAGGAGCAGTCTGATCAGGGTCCCCACTGTTTGCCTGTATGCAAAAATGTTTGAAAAGTTTGCAAGAATATTCAGCAGATGACATAAAGAGACAACATTTTCAGATGCAGGTTTTCTTGGCATTTTAAGGGTTAAACATATTGTTTTTGACAAAAAAATAGACCATTTACAGGTATTTTGTACTCAGTGCATATATTTGATGTACTGTCCTAACTATATAGACCTAGTCTTAAATCTCTGGCCATTTCAGCCTCATACTGCTGCATAAATGCCAGCATTGCCTAACTTGCAATTTCATTGTTTTCCCAAAATAATTTCTTTAATCATTAATCAAATAGGACGCAGCTCCTTATTATTTGCACATGCGAGTTGGAGATGAGTTTTGTCCATTCATAGAAGTATGCTATATCTACATGTTGCAACTGTATTTAATTTATCATTGCCTAGTGGATGCTTTTGCTTTTGTATCTTGTTTCATGAAATACTGTATTTATAAGTATTTATCTCAGACCACGCATTCTACAGCATCTGATATGGGTCTGCACTGTTTTCCACCCCACTTTCATGAGACACAATTCATTAATGAGTTAATATCTTCAAGAACATGACCATCTAGGACCTTTAGCAAACATATTTTATTCAAAGATAACCGGTTTGGTTAATTATCAAGTCCAAATGTGTATTCTGTTGACACACATATTGACATTTGCTGTGAAACCTTCAATCCAAAGGCGTGAAATCCGCGCAGTCTGATCAGGGCCTTTGCTGTCCGCTAACAGAATCATTGGACACTATAGACTGTATCAATGGAGAGCAAATGCCTGGATGAGACTTTGCACATGTGCATTATGATGTGAATTTGCACATTGTATGCATGCTCAAAGGCACTTTTTCACTTGACATGGCCCATATTATGCCATTAAATCTCCTCTGTCATATCTGACAACTGACCTTAGCTTCTGCTTTCCTAATAACAATTCACCTGTTCCTAAATAAAATGAGCCAGCACACGACAAAACCTACAATAAGCCCTTAGAGGTATAGCTCTACCTGCTGTGGAGTAATTTTCATGAGGTCTTTAAGGAGAGTAACAAGCTGAGTTTTACATGACCATTTGCTACAAAATCCACACTGAAGGTCTTACAGCAAGATAATCAGTCTCACACCATGCTTGCTCAGTTGTGGCCTGACATTGTGACTTGTGCCAAGTTTTGGCTCACTTCTGACATTTGCAATGCTGAGGTCATTCCAGAGAATTTATGGTACTCCATGTTTAGACAGGATAATGGTCCAGAGGTAGAGGGGTTTTCATCCTTGTTCTAGACCAGTACTACCACAACAGGAGTGGGAAACCAATTTTAAAATAATATGGATGAAACTTCAACTTGCAGGATCAATCCCCCTTCCTGAGCCTCCTTAATTCTGCTACATACTATAAACTAAGTGTCAGATCCACAGTAGAGCTTTGTAGCATTTAAGAAGTTATATGGCTATGATGAGTTCCTTTAAGGGCCAATCTGACTTTGGGGGATTTTGATTAACCCAAATTTATCTGGACAAACGATACTCCAGTCATGTCTCCAGACTGCAAATATCCAAGCCATTATGAAGAATTTGTTGATTTTCTAAATGAGTTCAGCCTCACACAGATGGTGATTCTCCCAGCAAGGTATGAAAATGTCCTAGATTGATCTCTGATAGACAATCCAACCCTGGTGAAATCTGAGGAAATTGGACCCGGTACAGCAGAACATGATGCCGTCTTGTCTGAGGTTTAGCCTCACACAGATGGTAACTCTCCCAACAAGTTATGAAAATATCCTAGACCTATTTCTCATAGACAATCCAACCCTGGTGAAATCTGTGGAAGTCAGACCTGGTACAGCAGAACATGATGCCATCTTGTCTGAGGTTTAACACAGATGGTGACTCTCCCAACAAGTTATGAAAATGTCCTAGATCTATTTCTCATAGACAATTATTCCAACCCTGGTGAAATCTGTGGAAATCAGACCTGGTATAGCAGACCATGATGCCATCATATCTGTTATTCATTTTACCACATAAATGAATGTTGTAGACATTGAGTGACTTTGACCTACTTTTCAGCACATGTGAGCATTAAGGACCACCATGGTCCTCTTGTTACAAAACATACGGGATCAAAGTAGTAGGTGTGGTATTGTATATAGATTACTTCCACAGCCTTGCTGTGGAAGCCAGCTTTTATGGCGACATGTGTAGAGTAGTTAGCTTTTTTACCTCATCTGAGCATTACTCAGGGTGAACTATTGAGATCCGCACCCTGTGTTTGTCGTTCATCGTCTGCGGTCAACCATTAGTGTCATTATCTTGTTAACGAATTGGGAGTCACAGTTTTGACCCAATCTCAATGAAACATGCTCAGACAGATTGCCTCTATGAAATCTAGGTGGAGTTTGAAACAGGGTCATTTGGGTTCAAAAACTAGGTCACCTGGCCAAATGAAAGGAAAACTTTGTTAACACCCTAAGAGTCACGTTTTTAAGTAATCATCATTCAAACTGTTTGCCTTGATGAGTTCTAGGTCAAGTTTGAACATACATGTCATACCTCACACTGTGAGACAAAGTCTTACAGAATTTTGGCCCTTCTGGACCCCATTTCCCATAAGATTTTCAAATCTCACAGAATTTTCATACCATTTTAATAAGCTATTTTTTGAAGAACTATAGAAATAAATCACACATTAGCATGGCTATCCCAATCTTAATTCATTAAAATAATGGCTTTTAACTTACTAATGTAAACTAGAAAGTGATTTTCTTAAAAATCTTACAGAATTTCTTCAAATCTCCTCTAACAATTTCCAAAATCTCACAGATTTCTGTCAACAGCTATTGGCATGTATGTTTGAAACTGGATCACATATGACCTATATTTCAGGGTCCAGTGACTTCGTTAAGTTTTTGTTTTTTTTTTCATTTAGGTCAGTTTCTCAGTAACTATTTGTCCTACAGCAGTGTTACTTGGCATATGCATACATCTTAGAATGACCTCTGGAATGCAGTCATCTTGACCTTGACCTATATTTCACTATTTACACATTTATAATCAGCAGGTTAAAGGCTAACATACAGGTGGATTGCTTGCAACTTCGATTTCTCTATGATTTGCAAGCGCTAAAGTTTGTCAACAAAATCCAAATAACAAATACTGTTGAAACGATAAATAGTGTGGTCAAATTTTCAACGCTTTATGTATTTTTCTTGTTCCAACATTTGAATTCGTGACATGGATTGGTATGCAAGGGTCAGTTCACTTCCGGTATTTGTCAATCGCGAAAACAAAAACAGAAAACACTGGATTTAGCAAAATTATTGATCGAAATGTGTACGTGGTGAGCATAAGAAGCTGAAGTAAGTACAACATGGTTTTATGAAATACTTTTAGGATTATACAAACCATGACCTGACTGTGTACGCGATTTAGATGACATAGATTTCCAGGTTGAATTGAAGTAGAAGATCGTTACTGATGACGATGCATCAGCTGATCGAGGATTTCTTTTGCGTTTAAATTTTCTTTCATCTGCTGCTGAAGTCTTATTCGACCATTATTCTCAGCAATTGATTTTATGGAATGGGCTACTAAGGAGCGATTTTGTCGGTAGTGGAATCTTAATCTGCACTGGAGCTCTCCATCATACCACAATTCATAGGACGTGCACTGTAATAGCATTGTCACTGCCAAAGCTGCTTACATGTTTGGACCCAGATAATTTCTTGTCCTGAACTGGAATCAAACCCAGGACCTTTAGCATCTGAGGCCAGTGCACTGACTGAGGCTCTCTGACCTATTTCAGGGCTGTGTAGATTGTTTTCCTGACCCTGAGTTTAAAACCTTCAAATACCAATTGAAAGTGCATCATGTTTTTACCAGTATACTGAAATGTCCTCAGTTTTGAGTATTATCATCTTACATTTGGGTTTATTTATTTCTTTGTCATTGTTATAATTGTAACATTTATGCTTCCAAAATGGAAGTTGCTGGAGCTCCGGTAGCGGACCTTTAGTCATTGAGTCTGGACAGCTTTTAGACATTGAGTCCAGAGGTCTGGTACCAGACCCCTAGCCTTTCCTGCTTTGTATTCAGCACTGTCAGAATGCAGAATTTGTCCAATTCTTTAAGCATAATTCAAGGTCAGTTGCTGCCACTCAGTCTATACTTCCAAATAAGATACTGAATGAGGCTCTATGAGGTGCTTCTAATGAGTACCCACAACATATGTTTTTTTCTGGAAAAATAAGAAAAAAATAACAATGTTTGGTTGGAAATAGTGCCTTATCTGGAGCTATGTGTTGTGGGTAATTGTGATGGCTAGCTGCTGTACAATGTTTGGTTAGAAGTTTTGCATACATGTGATAATTTTATGATGACCATGAGGGAGATTTGCTTCTCAGATGAGGGAGATTGGGGTCTCAATGAGGGAGACTTTTTGACGACGTGTTCAAGTTGTTTTTCTTATCATTTTCATATGGTTTAGATGTACAAAGGAACTGGAACTACTGAATTTAAATGACAGGAACAGACATTTTCAAGTTTTAATTTCAAAATAGCAACTTTTAGGTTATTTACAAAGAAAGAAAGCTGTAACCATAGGTCCAGATGATGGAAAATCCTGTTCGCAAACAGTGTAATCCTGGTCAGGTGTCTGATCTGGGTCTGCACTTTTAGGGGTTCTATGTATTTAAGAATGGGTTAATCAAGCACTGGATTGACAAGATCGAGAACATTAACGCGATGGTCGTGTTTCTAATGTGAGATCGTGTGCGACTACTAGTACTATCTGAAAAAATATAAAGATAGTCTAAATACTGTTGCTGGATTTCTCGCTAGTCTTAAGTCAAATATTTAAAGGTTACATGCTTTTTGTTGTTTCCTAGATATTTTGTGCTAAGGAAACGAAACCACTGAGTGACAAGTATTTGTTACTTAGATACTTCCGGGTTTATTCGTCTCTAGGATGCCATATTGGATCACCGGTTTTAAGGGAGGTAATCAAATGTCGTCTGATCAATTTTGCCCTTCAGTTTTATCCGGTGCACGATGACACCCATGATTTTTAGCGGGATTTTTTTTCTACTTCTTTTCTTTTTTCTTTTCTTGTTTGTTCAGTTGCAAACAATTCATTTACATACTTTCAATTGCAGTTCATTTACAACAGAAAAGTAAACATAAGTATTAGGATATTAGGAGAAAAAAAAACGGCCCTTCATGCACACAACGTTGATTCAAAAATTGAAACAACGTTAGTCAAAGTTGTTTCAGTGTTGATTCACCATTTGGTGTCAGCTGGGAATCTTCATGCGAAAGATTTCATTATTCGCAAAAAAAAACAGTGCGAACGGTCGTCGGCAAAGATATTTCAGCATAGGGATGTGAAGTGGTCAGCAGCCGCGAAAGTGATGTTGTGCTCTGCAATGAATGTGGAAAAAATCACTTCTGCCCCGGTGACTTTTTCGGGTGTGGTTGCCTTGAATAGCGTAGCAATATTTGGCATTATCTTACTGCTGCTTGCATTGCGATGTGCGTTGATCCTTTGTTTTGTCTGGTTATATCGTTCCTTCCACCCGTGGTGACACCGAAAGTTGAGTTGCAAAGTGTACTAAATGCGAACCCTGAAAAGTAGTCTTGTACTTCTTGGTCTTATTCTTAGGGGTTGATGGTGATCTTTTGGACATCTTTGCAGCTTCTTCTTCGGACTGAGAATGATGTACGGATAGAAAGTGAAGGTATTTAACAGACAGCTCATGGCAAAATCGCTGCGGGTTATGACAGCCGTGTATAATGTCACCTGTTTATGGTTGTGTATTTTATTCTCCCGCATATTTGTTAATCGCCCTCGGCAGCGAAATTATCGAAGTCTGTTACTGCTTACCATAAATACTCGCAAAATGGTCACTCGTTAAAAAATTGGGATAGGAAAACTGCAATTGCGGGAGATTCTGTCTCCCGGACGGGAGCGCAGGATATGGGCTTCAAATGCGGGAGCCTCCCGCGTGATCCGGGAGGTATCACATGTATGGTTTTGTCTAGAGCTATATTTTTTGTTTGTTTTAGATTAAAGCACCTACTGGGGTACTAGAGACATTCTAGTTTGGAGCTTTACGTGAAAATGTACAGGGACTTCCAACGGACAGAAAGTCAGTCCAGAATGCATGTTGAAGCTCCAAGACTACAACCTGATGAAGCAGCTGCCTTGACTCTTATTCATTATATGAGCACCACTGAGCTGACAGAATATTCCAATGATGATCAGAAGCTGGATTCACTTATAAATGATCTTCATCAGGTAAGAAATAGCAGAAAATCAGCAAAAAAAAAAAAAAAAAAAAATGGAGCTAAAGAAAAATGTGTACAATACAGTCGACTCTCGTTATCTCGATTTCCAAGGGACTCTCTGAAATACTTCGTGATATCCGTACTTCGACATATCTGATTTGCAGAATTGAGGAAAAAATAATTTGCCCAACCACATTTAACAAATATATATGTAATTGGACTCTTGAAGTTAGAGATGTATTGAAAATATTGTGGAAAAGAGAAGAAAATTGCTCCTTAGGAGCAATTTCCCCTCTTTTCCACAATATTATTTACATGTTGTTAGATTTTCATGTTTAGGCAGAGACCAGATTTTCACTTCGAGATAAGAGAGGTCGAGATAGCGAGAGTCAACTGCATTTATTACCTGGATTCCCTAAGTAATCCAGCAGACAGTCTTTAGGAAAAAGCAGAGACTCTGATAGAGCTATAGAATGTTGTGTCTACACTTCAGCAGTTTTTAGACATGAACATGTACAGAGTTCTCGGAAACGCCGAATCCGGCGTATTTTTACGCCTATTTTTGCTTTTGTACGCTTAAAATTTCCTTCCGAGGATTCTCATTTACGCTCTATTGCCACCGGACGTCCAAACTGAACTTCAAAGACGTACCGCGGACTTCCGAAATTTCTTTTGTCCGTCGAAATCGATACCCGGGATGTCCAAAAATTGTCAAAAAGCCCGCCCACTTTTAACGAGTTGTATGATGTTTGCCCCGCCTACTTATTGGAAATTCGCTACCTGTGTTGACTGAGCTTTAAGGACGTCCCACTTTCCGCTTGCGGGAGTTTTATTGACATCGGTGTCAAGCGTCGCGGCACCCTTTTGATGGCTGCGTGATCACTGTGTGTATTTATCACGCGTGCTTAGTTGATTAATTGATGTTTGTATAATTAAACTTTCTTCTGCGACACCCGAAAATATTCGGTGAAATTATATGAAGTCATTATTATTTTTAAATATTCACGTCTTAAAATTTTAAATTATTATTTTGCTAAGAACGTGTGTCGTCTGAAAACACCTCAACAATTCCGGGAGTTACCGAGTGAAATTAAATAAATAAATATCAATTATGCACAGAACGCAAATTTAAACCAATTCGAATTTAGAAGCTTATGTTTGTCATGACAACAAAGCAATTTTTCAAATGAGAAGAAAACACATTTTTCGTCAAAATTTTCGGAAAACCCTTTTCTAAATTCGTAGCCTTCTTCCGGCTGCGCTGTTTACCAGCGCGGAAAAGACGCAAAGTAAGTCTAAATATAGGCGAATTGCGATGGTTTTGCTTGTTGTTCTCCGCGAACGAACGTATTGCTGTTGGTAACTCATCGAGAGCTGCCTTTTATTTGTTTGTTGTTGCACGAGTCGGCGCCGTTTTCCCGCAATTTTTGTGAAGTAAGCAACTCGCTCGCTCGTGTTGATCAGCTTCAATCCGAGCAAATATTTTATTAAATACATTTCTGCAAAATAATTTCAGCATAGTTTGTTTTTAAGAAGAATTTCAGCATAGTTTGTTTTTTAGAAAACATGTTTTGGGTGTTTTCTCTCATGTATTTTCTTTTCATTTTTTCTTTCTCTGGGCTTTGAAACGAACGCGAAGTTGGACCAATGCTTTCTCTAAGGTCCGACATATAAGAACAGGCTTTCCAAAAAGATGCGATCGAATTTTAATAAGCGATAAGGGTATGTTTAAAATACATCTAAGAGAAGTGTATATCATAATGATTCTGTGTGACACTGAATTAAGAACCTCTGTTCTACTAAAGATAGGGCAGACCGCCGCAGCAGGGACAAAAGTGGGACATCCTAGATTTTCCTGTGGGACTTCCAAATTTGAGGGGTAGGATGTCTGGGACTTCCTGAGTCTGGAAGTTGATGGAAGTCCTGTCACTATTTCCTAAGCCCCAAAAGCTTTTGGATCCTTACCAGACACTCAGTGGTCAAGGTTAACTATGTTGAAAAATGAAGTTGTCCAGACAATGTCCTTAAATATTAAGTTTTCATATTTAGCCATACCTGGATTCCCTAAGTAATCCAGCAGACAGTCTTTAGGAAAAAGCAGAGACTCTGATAGAGCTATAGAATGTTGTGTCTACACTTCAGCAGTTTTTAGACATGAACATGTAGTAACATATGGACTTTGCAAGTTAGTCTTTTCAGGTCCTTTAGGGTCTAAAAATAGAATATCTATACAGAACCTTGAGCTAGTACATGTAGTAGGCATGAGTAATATTACACAACTTACATACATCAGGTGACAAGGTCATTTTTCTATAATTATACCAAATATAAACTAAATCCATCAAAACTTTGATGTAAAACTTTTAACATTTTTGTTAACGCCCCTGCCAACGCCAATGCCAGGGGTAGTGCAATAGGTCTTCCTGTACTTTTGTATATTTTCTGGTGAAAGAATGTGCACAGTACTGGTTAACCGCAAAGAGGACTAAGCCTGCCCAGTAAACGTGTGGTTAGGTAAACTGACCATGCTCGACATGATCCCACTGGGTTGACTGGGCCGTAAAACCTCAACACAAATAAAAAATTTTCATATAGGCGAGCTAAAAATGTCTTGTCTATAGATATATCTTGTCCGTAGACATTTCAAAGTAATGATTAGTAAGATAAATAAAGATGACCTTGAAAATTAGGTCAAGGTCATAATAACTAAGCAACTCTTTATCATGTACCAGTGATAAAATAATGTAAATTTGATTAAAAGCCACCCATCAGCTCAGGAGATACCATGCAGACAAGCCCTATGTAACTTTAATTCAACAGTTTTAGTGTTGCCGTGACCTTGAACACTAGGCCAAGGTCACCAAATACTAATCAGCTCTTTGTCCTGTCCCAATTATATTTTCATTAAAGTTGGTACGAATTCTTCCAGTAGTTTATGAGATACTATGTGCAAACCTCAATAATTCGAAGTGCAAAGGACTGCAGGAATTTCTTCAAATTATCGGTAGTTCGAATTTCCGTACATGACTTTAAACTTTAAAACATCTTACTGGTTGTCAGCAGTGATTTTGTTATAGACAACCGGTTGTCAGTAGCAAAATAGCTATAGACAACCGGTTGTCAGTAGCCACGGCCTACTTGTAATGCATTTGGGGTCCATCTTTAACTGCCTTATATCCAAAACCGTCTTATAATGGGCCATCTTATAAAGAGGTTACAGTGTTCACCAATAAAAATAAAACCACTGTTGTTTTTGATTATTTGATTAACTACAGTGTATTACTGGCAGGCACCAACAGATGTGATATGGCCTTCTGTGGAATTCTTTTCTTGTGATTTTTGTTTCTTGCTTTCAGAGGATCTCTCCTTTGCAGAACATATTGCATCTATGCATAGCACCAGTTGTGAAAAAAACTGATATTTATTATTACAGTGCTTGCACTTACTTTCTAAATTAAGAAGTCCCAGGACTTCCAAGGTCCATCCATGATCTGGAAGTCCAGCTTATTAAACATTTTTTTTTTTCCAGAAATTTAGCCTAAAGATTCTTATATTCCATTTAGGAAGTAAAACTGCCATTCTGAAGCTAAATTTAGCTCTAATTCATTCTAAACCATGAGGTAAGTTGGAGTCCAAGACTTCCTGACATTGATTTTTGGAAGTCTCAGGACAATTTTTGGGAGTCACTGACTCCCAGACTTCCATTAATGCAAGCCCCATTATTAGATGAATTACATTGTATGGTAATAAAACAATCAGTGCCTCTTGCTGGTGAAAAGCAACTTCTCTGTAGCTATAGATCAATTGTCTCACTTAGCATAGCTCCAGATGACGCATATTTTTTTTTTTAGAGAAATAAGAAAATTTTATGTGAATGTCACCTCTTATATTGAGCCATGCGCTGAGGCCACTCTGAATGATCCCAGAACATGTCTCATGGACAACATATGAAGGGGTCTTTATGTCGTATGTGAGCTCATAGAGATCCAAGCATACTGATACACGGGTTTTCTTTGATTTTGTTTGTTGTTCCCCTTTTTGTCATTTATAACAGTATCTGATGATTATATCATACCTGCAAGTGGCATAATGGCCTTTTTCATGTGTGAGTTTCTTCATTTATATATTTATCCATCATAGGTCTAGATAAGAGTTGGTATCAGGTATATAGTTTTCTTATTTCTCGACAAAAACATATGTTGTGGGTACTCATTAGAATCGCCTCACCAGGGCACTTCTAATGAGTACCCACAACATGTTTTTGTCAAGAAATAAAAAAAAAATACTGATACCTTTTGGTTGAAAAAAGCACCTTATCAAGGTACATGTATCTGGGTTCTAGTGGTGGGTATTGGCCAGAATTTCATAGTTGATCTTCAGTTTGGTAGGACTGAATAATCATCTACAAATAGATATATTAATTATTATGTTGGTCCTTTTCCAGGTACTTGTAATACATAGTTCCATATAAGATGGGATATCCACATAATATGAAAACATATGTTACAGGTACTCAGTGATGTGCTTCTAATGAGTATCCCCAACATATATGTTTTCATGGAGAAATAAGAAAAAAAATTGTATTTTTCATTTGGAAAAAAAAAATGTGCTTTATCTTGAGCTATGCTTATTTCAGGCTATTATTACATTTTTTTTTAAATAACTTGCCAATTAAAACAAAAAATGAGAAAAAAAAATATGTTTCTACAAATAGATTTTTCTGATTAGTTGACTATTAAAATTCTTTCTGATCATCAGTTGCAAGAGGCAAAAGCAAATGATGATTGATTATAATGAACCATCGGGACATCTACTGGTGTCTTTTTCTCTAGCTGGCCTTGGTGGCTTAGTTGGATGCACGTCCGACTGGAGATCAGGGGTTTCAGGTTGGACCCCCACTGGGTCAGCAACATTCTTTCGTGGAGATTGATCATAGAATATTTTCTACAGTCATTCTTTCCATTCCACTGATTCAAGAAGGGCAGTTATCAATTTCTGGTGAAAGATTGCACAATACTGGTCAACCACTCAGAGGACTAAGCCTGCTAGTAAAAGTATGGTCAGGTAAACTGACCACGCTTGACATGACCCCATTGGGTTGACTGGGCTGTAAAATCTCAATACAAAACTTTTCATTTCCAGGTGAAAACCATCCAGAAAGATAAAGAAAATATAATTGTAAAGAACAGAAGTTTAGCTGAATTTAATTTGTCACTTCAACCAAGATTTGAAGAACTGAAGAGACAGGTAGCAACAGCATATGAGACTGTTAATGCCCTGAAACTTCCACTGGCTCAAGATATTGCAAAGTTAGGTACGTGTTCTGAGTTTTATTTACTCTTATTACTGTATTCGATCTAATCACCGATTGTGCAGTTAGGTTCTTCAAAATTACTAAAAAACTTGTAGTAAAATAACCATCTAATAAGGCGCACATGAAAAAAAAATCTGCTGAATATTTCATGAGAGGATTATTTTAAGATGCTTATGCAGTATTTTTCTGATTAATTTCTGAAAGCATATGTTGTTGGTACTCATCTGAATTGCTTCCACAAGTCAAGGCAATTCAGATGAGTACCAACAACATATGCTTTTAGACAGAAGTAGATAAAAGCACATGGGCTGTAATTTGAAGACATAAGAAATTGCTTGACTGTTCGCTTATAGGTGTATGCGCTGTAATTAGATTGGATACAGGATTTGTCTTATTATTTGGACAAATTTGTCTGAGCAAGCATCAGACTGCTAATAATTTGGATATGGGTAGCATTCAACCTGAACTTTCTAGACAAACCAAATTTTTTCAGAGTGAGTATTATAAGGAACTAAGCCATTGTTGTAGGGAGACCCCTAAAAGGGTATTTGATAAATAGTCATAGGCGTAGCACTCACTACACACTTACGCATGTGCGTAACATGCGTAAGAAACATTTTTAAAGTGGCATTAACATAAAATATTTGGTTCGTTACATTTGAGGCTGCTCTTAAAGGAAAGAATTTGCTCCCTCTGAGGGCAAATTCTTTCCTTTAAGAGCAGCCCTTTATTTAGAAGTGCTTCAAGACATAATTTTTCAAGAGTTTTCCCCGGATTTGCGTACACATAATTCTGTGTTAGCTATGCCGCTGATAGTGCAGGTCCAGATCAGATGCCGCAGAATGCAGCATCTGATCAGGATCTTCACTGTTTGCAAATACTTCAGCCATTTGTTTCAAGGAATATCTGAATCTCATAGCCTTGCTTACCTAAAATTGAAATTGGACTCTTCCAATATGTAGTGTGCATGAGTTCATTCAGTCTACAATGGGTTAAAGTGTTTGAATATTTATTGTAATGTATTTAACAGGAGCCTGCACAAACACTGTAGAGGAGCCTATGCAAATAATGCAGACCAAGATCAGACACCTCCTCAGGAGCAGTTTGATCAGGGTCTACTTGTTTGCTATGCCGTGAGTACTAGTTACATTGTTACATAGTTAAGTCAAGTTATTTATGTTTAAGGGAAAGCACATTGAGGACTTTTAACACTTGTCATGCTTAGTAAATTAAGATGTCAAGCCCACTTCTAATTTTCAGCCAGTCAGATTACTTAATCCAGTTTGTTGATATAAATTCAAATACTGAATGGCAAACAGTGCAGATCTGGATCAGTTGGCTTCTTCAGAAGATACATTGTACCTTCTGAAGTACAATGAAGGTATTCAAATAAAGACCAGCATTCAAAATGGGCTAACGTAATAATCCTTAAGTGTTGGGACAGATAGGCTTTTGCAAACAGTGTAGAACCAGATCAGATGCCACAGAATGTGGCATATGATCTGGGTCTACACTGTTTGTTATACATGTACATTACACACATCAAGTAGTAGGATGGTCAGTAGTAGGATGGTCTATTTCAAATTTTAGGACAAGTTTGTTAAGTAGTTAGGGTGTCCCAATACCTAGGGAAAATGCAGTATGCCATGAAAATGACAAAAAAAAAAAAAAAAAAGATACTGGGTAATGTAAAGTTTTGCAGAGAAAATATACCACCGTGTATATAAGAGATGCATTCAGATATAAAATATTTTGGGTATTGTTCCATAAAAACCAGAACTTTTTCCATTATAGCCCTAAGTATTAGAACAGACAGACCTGAGCAAATAGTGTAGACCCAGATCAGATTCCACAGTATGCAGCAGGGCTCGGGAAAACCGGAAAAATAGCCGGTCTGGACCGAAATTAAGAATTCTGGACCGATTTCAAACACCCCAAAACGCTAATAAATCGGTCCAACAGATTTGTGTCTTGAACCCCATTTATCCCCAACCAACCAATTTTCACGAATCAATGATGTCTACAATGACGTCTTCCCAAACTGACAACGTCCGCGCACCTTTTAAATGCGATATTATGGTAGTTAAAAGGCTCTAAACGGTCATTTGACATGTATATTGGAGAGACAGCTGAATAACGGCAACCTACCGCAGCACAAATTAATTACGTCATTATCCAAACATTGTCAAAAAATCAACACTTCACTGACCTTTGTGCGGTAAACAAGCGATTAACACGAATCATCAGTAGTCTGATAATTAATCCGTTTGTGTGACACGTGTGAATACACTGAGACTGCAAAACATCCAGGTGCAGTCGGCGTGTCCAAAAAGATCAAAGGTCGCTTTACTGAGAGTGATAAAAGAATGCACCGCTTGAACGCACCCGTTTTCTTCCTCTTCTTTTTTGTTTTGGTCAACACGGTTTGTCGGTCCCAGATTCGATAAATGAATTCCCAAACCGTGAACGTCCTGATGAGACGTCGCATACAACGGCGTCTGATTTGGGTATTATTGATTGCTTCTTTTTTTTTTTTTTTTTTTTTTATTTGTTGATTGCCGTAACACGCGAGTATAATTCAAGGTAGATTTCACGGTAAAAATAAGTAATGCACCACTTGCGCTAGACAAGATTGATCAGTGCTTAAAATTTATGCAGCCTGATCAAATCTTGAAACATTGAAAACTGCAAAACCGCCCGTGGCGCAGGCCTTTTTATTAGACCTAATTAGGTCCATGAAAGTCGTTTTGTTCCGTCTCTCCTGTTTCCCGCCGTCTTCGCGCTTATACAAGACGGGAATCAGTTGTTTATAAATAGTTTAGGAAAACCCTGCGGAGGTGGAAATAAAATAAAACCCTTTTTTTTTGTCTTTCTTTCTTTTTACATACCTGACTGTATTTATTGATGACGCCAGCTTTGATCATGCTCGTTATACCCGGACTTCCGTCATATAACGGAGCTGAGGTGTATTATTTAAAAGGAGTTATAAGACTGCCAATTGTCATTAGTTTTCGTGACAGGTGATATATACATATTTTCTTTTTTGGAAATGGGCTCATTGATGACGTCATCGTCATCGGCTGGACCGATTCAGATTTCAAAATTTCCAGAGCCCTGGTATGCAGCATCTGATCAGGGTGTACACAGTTTCCCACTCTTTCAGCAGTTTTTAGACCCATGAACTGGTAGTAAGATGGACTTTTTTAATCATTTTGTGACCATGACCTACATATCTTATTTGGAATCCTAAAACTGTATTTGCAGAATCTGTCACAGGCCGTCAATCACTGGAAACCCTGGTTGCTGTATCACAGACAGAAGCTGCTACTGCGGATGAACAGTCAGAGGTAGGCACATACACAAAATACCGTAAATGTCCTAAAATTTTTAAACCAAAGTGTCTGAACTGAAAAGCCAATTGACTTGAAACTTGGGAAGAAGCATTGGGGTGACTTGTAGATAAAAAATAGCTAAAATCAGTCTGATAAGAAATCCTAGATGGCCACTTAGTAGGAAGCATCAGGGTGACTTGTAGATAAAAAATAATTAAAAGCGTTCGGATGGGAAATCCCAGATGGCAGCCATGGCTGCTATCTTGAAAATCTATATTTCGCTTCTTCTCCTGAACCGAAATGCCAATTGTCTGAAAACTTGATAGGATGCTTAGGGGTGACTTGAAGATCAAATATAGCTAAATTGTTCCGATCGGAAACCCAAGATGGCCACCATGGCTGCCATCTTGAAAATCTATTTTGGGCTTCTTCTCTTGAATGGAAAGGCCAATTGACTCGAAACTTGGTAGGAATCATCTGGGTGACTTGTAGATAAAAAATAGCTAAAATTGTTTCGATCAGAAATCAAAGATCTTTTTGTTTTTTGTTTTTTTTTTGCTTCTTCTCCTGAACAGAAAAGCCAATTCAAACTTGAAGCATCAGGGTTACTTTTAGATTTAAAAAAAAAAAAAAAGCGAAAATTGTTCAAAAAAAAAAAAAAAAAAAAAGCTAAAATTGTTCCTATCAGAAATCAAAGATGGCTGCCATCTTGAAAATCTACTTTTCCCTTCTTCTGAACTGAAAGGCCAATTGACTTGAATCTTGGTTGGAAGCATCAAGGTGACTGGTAGAACAAAAAAAGCTCTATTTGTTTCAATCATAAATCCAAGATGGCCAACATGGCTGCTGTCTTAGAAATCTATTTTGCACTTCTCCGGAACCGAAAGGCCAATTTACTGGAAACTTGGTAGGAAGTATCTGAGCGACTTATAGTAAAAAAATAGCTAAATTTGTTCTGTTCGGAAGTCAAGTATGGCCGCCACAATCTATTTTGAACTTCTTCTGAACAGAAAGGCCAACTGACTAGAAACTTGATAGGAAATATAAGGGTGACTTGTAGATCAAAAGTAGCTAAAATCATTCTGATCGGAGATCCAAGATTGTTGCCCTAGCAGCTGTATTAAAATTTTTTTTTTTTTTTAATTTTTTTATCCTGAACCAAAAGGCCAATTGACTAAAAACTTCATTGGAACAATCAATGTGACTTGTGTAGATCAAAAGTAGCTAAAATCATTTTGATTAGGTATCCAAGTGGCCGCCATCTAGAAAATCTATATTGAACTTCTTCTCTTGAACCGAAAGGCCAATTGTATGGAAACTTGTCTGATAATCAGGTGAGTGATACAGGGCCATTTTAACTTCATAATACATTAACCTATAGATAATGTGCTATTCTATTCTGTTTTCACACCTTCCACAGAAAAAACGACCTTTCAGTCGTTAATTAAAGTCTTAAACCAGAAGGTCCCTTAGGCAGTTACCTGTGTGACGTAACTCTTCCCGCTCAATTGACCACGTGTCAGTTTCTTTTCTGTGGACAAAGAATTCAACAAGGATTATTTACCTGTGATAGAAATTTGGATTATTTCTTTCCTCACGGATAAATTTATGTATCCTTGTGTTTCTTTTGTTTATTTATCACTCCTTTCACTTTCTGTGTTATTATTTAAAATTTTCAATTTTCGATTTCATGTATTTTTGACTGGTCTTTTTCCACATGCGTTTTGGCGACTCTCGCTTTTCGGCACAACGCTCGTGCGCGATCGGTTCGATAGTCGTGTTTATATATGCAGAATATTTTTGTTCTTTTCGTTCCAGGTTATTCAGCAATTACGATATGTTTTTTTCCTGGACTTTTGTTTGCAGAGATCTTCAGTTGGCTAAAGATTCTCATGGTGGAGAAGCTGATTGTAAAGAACTTGTCAACCCTTGATGGGTTATAAGACAATTCTTTACTGATGGGAGCCCCACCCCATATGGCTATACTGCCGGGGTAAGACCCATCAAGGTGGCATCTTTGGGTACTTAGTATCCTATAAAGTCTAAGTCCACCAGTCACCAGTCATCCAGTCACCAGTCAACCAGGCTCCAGTCAATCAGCTTCACCAGTCACCAGTCAATCAGGTGCCAGTCAACCAGGCACCAATCACCAGTCATCCAGGTGCCAGTCAACCAGGCACCAGTCACCAGTCACGCAGTCACCAGTCAACTAGTCTCCAGTCAATAATTTAATTATTTTCTGGAAAGACTTAGTTTCTGACATATTTCACCGGACAAAAAAGTCACGTATACTAACTTCCGGTCATTATGTCTAATTATTAAAAAAAAAAAATTTTCACTGGGCAAAGTATCAGTAATATTTCTGATACTTATACCCGGTCATATTATTATATTATTTCTGATTTTTCACCAGGCAAACTTTTACAGAAAGTGTCTGGTCAATTTTTGCCAAATAATTAATTATCTTCGGGAAAAAGTTTCGAATACTTGTGCCCGCTCATTTTTCATATATAATCTCCCTTTTTCATCGGACTAGAGTTACGAATACTACTATCCGATCAATTTGTCAAATTACTTGTAACTTTACCGGGCAACAGTTACGAATATTAGTGTCCGGTCATTGTGTCGGGTAACTAGTGTCAAAATAATGATTACTAATTCCCGAACAATCTATTATCGTTCATAGAGCTCCATTCACGTTTAAGTCAATGGATATAGGTTATTAAGTGAAATACATAATAACTTTTTATACAAAAAAATTCTGTACAGTCTTTCCCAAATCAGACTAGAATTTTTAATATTCCATTGACTTATTATAGGTGTGTAATTCCATTAATATTTTAAATTAACTTATGTTTTATCTCTTTTATCCGCTAGAAAGAGTTAAACTTTCGACTATAACAAAATTCTTACCGGGCAGCAGTTCGTAGACTAGTGCCAGGTCATTCAAATGATGTTTTATCTCTTTAATTCGCTAGACAGCGTTTAAATTCCGGCTCTAACGAAAATTTCATCGGGAGGCACTTCGTAGAGTAGTGCCAGGTCATTCTAACGAAATTCCACCGGGCAGTAGTTTCGTAGACTTTGTGTCGGATTACTAGTGTGTTCCAGGCTCAACATATATTCATATATAACCACTATAGACATGTATAGTCTTGGATTATAGGTTATTGAATGACAGCGATGGGTTCTAATACCTAGTAGCCATTTATATTGTTGAATTCTGTCCAGTTACTTTTGAACTTGACTTAAATTCTATATATATATTTATTATTGAAAATGAATTAAGAATTATCGGTTACGATCAAATTCGCAATTCATTCACTAAGTGTAGAAGATACTTCCAGCTATAATTATATCTCGTTTGTTCGCTACAAAGAGATTAACTTCTTACATATTCACCTTATTCGGCTCTAGGGCAAAGGTGAACTATAAAACTATCGTTATTTATAAGAAGAAAAATATACACGAAATATAAAAATTTTTCTCCTTTCCTCCCAGTTTTTCTTCTACATGCTCCGATATGTAATCAGCATGTAATCTAAGGAGTAAATTGACAAGAAAGTAGCAATCGATCTTTTCTACTTTCTATTAATTTTTCATTCTTAAGGTATCGGAAATTTACACCAACCAGATAAATAAATTAACAGTTTATTTATTTATTCGCTACCTCTCTAGATTACTACGATTTAAAATTCTAGTTGAGGTACATATTTTCCTTTTGCCTTTTCTACATGGAAAATAGTTGATCCGATAAGCTATTATTCTATTTTATACTATCTTTTGATTGATTATATTAGAGTCTAGGTCAGTCGTGCTCTGTCTAAACTCTGCTATAAAATAATAAATAAAAAAGAAAAAAAAAATCTTATATTTAGGCATAGATATAATTCGATACGTTCTTTACTTTGCCTGTTTTATTTTTTCTTCTGGATCATTTAAGACTACGATAGCAATATACCAGATATTTTTGCCTCAGTAAGAATCTATTACGCTGAAGATTCTTCATATTGGAATAATAATTTTATTATGATTATAATTCTAGACCCAATTAATCCTCGTATATTATAGGTCTACTTTATCTTATTGAGGAATAGTTTTGCTTCGACTAGCTCTATACCTCTAATATTTTATTTATAACTAGAGTCCATGTCAATCAAAATTTTCTTGCACTTTGGTATTGACAATGGATACATATTTAGTAAAGGCATTAATTATTCAGTACGTGACAGATTATTATTGCCTAAATTAGATTTTATATACAATACTTTCCTTTTGATATTTTGTTTTATTGACTTTGTAACTATTCAGAAACTGCCAAAGTCAATCATTTCCTTCCTCTAAACTTATCGAAGCTCTAGATTATGTTGATATATATTTTTGATATATGCTTAGAGGTTAATTAACGAGAGTTTACCTCATAATAGCAGATATTATTATAATTATATTAATCAATCTATAGTCTAGGCTTAAACAAAAGGGAAAACATCCTTAATTATTAGTATACGAGCCGGTAAAGAATTAAGACACTCTTAATTATCTCTTTACCCCTCCTTTATGTTTACATTCGTTAAAGGGATCATAGTAATTCTCGCTAAGAGTTCAAGTTCAGTTTGCGAATAATGCAAAGATTAATATCTTGATTTCCAGTCCGCATCAAAAATGGTCTATATATTTAGATAAATATCTTTCCGAAACTGGATATTTATTTATTTTTCCACACAATAAGTCATTTCAAGATGTCGATGATTTTGAAATGCACTTCTTCAATTTATAATATAAAATATGTTTATATTAACTTCACAACTTAGTAAGTGCTGCACCTACGTTCCTGGTCAGATCTTACTTTTGTGATACGTTTTTGAACATACTGAAAGTTTTCTCCGATTATACATTCGGTAAATAAACTTTCGAGTAGTATTTATGCCTTTAAACATTCAGATTATTTGATAATTGTTGGAGATAATATATTATTCCGATATTTATATATCTATCTTCATTATTTATCTTTCTCATCTTACTTTTAAATTAGATTGACCTTCTCGCTACGTTCCAGGTTTAAATCTAGCTAACATTGTGGAACAGTCACTTTTTTATTTCCTAAACAATATTTTAACATTTTTCTCAGTATTCAGAGCATAACGACTTCATGAATACTTGAAAATAATTCAGTTCTACGCTTGTTAAACTAAGCCTAAAACAAGCCCTAGTTTTTTAGAATGGATATTATCCTTCGATTCAGTTCATGGAGATACATCCTTTTAGATCCCATTATCTCTATTTCAATCATTCAAAATTCTAATGACTAAGTACTCCTTTTCTACGTACGAATACAGAATATCGAGTCACTGTTGCTGCATATTGGTTAAAGATTAAACAAATTTTATCTTAAACCTATATGACGTTAAATTAATTATTATCTCTTTCATATACATGTTTTTACCCTTCCGTCAGGGATCGCGATAATAATATTATTACTCTCTATGGTTTACACATAGATCTCGAGAGTATATATATGTATTTTCTTCCTGAACTCATTTGCGAGTACGTAATTTGATATTTCAGGAATTACCAATTATGCAGACATAGATTTTATTCTATTAATATTCAATTCTAAAAAAATTTGATTGAATGTTTATCTATAAAATTTCCGGGCAGTAATTTTATAGAGAGTTATATGTTTAATAATTCCTTGCTTAAATAATAGTTACGCTTAACCTATGATTTATAGCGGGAATTTTGTTCAGTAGTATAATTTTTATTTAGTATTAATATATTTCTTACTATTCTTAAATATGCGTATAGAATAGTAATACTATCTCTTAACTTTTAAATTAAGTGTTTTTTGAGATTAATAATCAGTATTATTGTATAATCTTTCTTCAGAGATTATCACACTATTACTTTTTCTCTGAGTCCTTCTCTTTTTATGAACATTTTGATTCGTCTCAAAGTGGATTTTTAACATTTCTTGATTTCCATGATTATTTACTCAGGAGTACTTTTCATGGCAATCTTCTGGTATAGAAAGATTCTATCCAGCTTATTTATTATTGTTTAATCTTATCAATACGGTAAGATTTAGCCAAACTATGACCGTCATACAGTTTGCTGCGATCAACCTTATTCTTATCTCTCTTATTCTCTGTCAAACTCTTTAGTTATGATGTTGACAGTTTATTCTTTATTTTTTGTCAGGACATCAAACGCTTTTATATGTCTATGACAAAACTAATTATCAATGGTTTAGGTTGTTTTTTCTTCCCAGCAGTTATATGCAAACTCTGTATTATTTTATTGCTTGACTAAAAATTCGTCATACAATTAGTCTAGCAATAGTTTTAACCATTATGTTTGTCTATACTTTTTTTTCTTCTGATGGATAACTTAGTTATAGTTAAGTTAACTCCATCTACTTTTATTATCTCCCCTTCTTTAATTTGATCAAGGGAAATAATTACACATTATGGTTATTTTAAGTCTGTGTCTGTTCATCGGAAACTGTCCTGTCGCTCCAATTAACAGAATTTAATTAGTTTATAATTCTAATAGCTTAGACTATTACAATTACATAGCTTCACATATCTAGAATTTTATCCAAAATATCTACATATGTCAGTTATCTATAGGAAACTCCACCGAGTAGACTTTTTCTCATTTATTCAAGATCCTACATAGACTACTTACAGTGTATGGTCTTGGCCTTTTGTTTTACAAATTTTGTTTTCAAAAAATTTCTATATTCCTAGCTTACTTTGCGATGGAATATTTATGTTATGTCTCAATGACTCCCTTTTCTTTTTGAAGCCAATTGTTGTTTCCCAAAAAGAAAAAAAAGAGGGGGGGGGGGGGGGTCCAATGTTAGGTCTCTGAGACTTAAGAACTGGCTTCCTCTAGAGTCTACTAATATATATAAGGTTGTTAGATCATAACACCTTAAAGCTATTTTGTGAATCTAGACCATTCTTTCTATTAAATATAGAATTAGAATGTATCTGATTCCTTTGAGTTTCCTGAGTCTTAACCAGAAGTGGTGAGATATTATTGGTGTTAGAATTAGGAGAGCACCTCCCTCCTATTCTGCAAATTCTAGCACATTATCTATAGGTTAATGTATTATGAAGTTAAAATGAAGTTTTTTAAAAGTAAAACATATTTTAACGAGTAATACTTAACCTATAGATAATCAATTATCTCCCTCCGCCCACCCTCGCTTATCTCTCCTAATTGTGTCTATTGTTTTACACATAAAAGAAACTGACACGTGGTCAATTGAGCGGGAAGAGTTACGTCACACAGGTAACTGCCTAAGGGACCTTCTGGTTTAAGACTTTAATTAACGACTGAAAGGTCGTTTTTTCTGTGGAAGGTGTGAAAACAGAATAGAATAGCACATTATCTATAGGTTAAGTATTACTCGTTAAAATATGTTTTACTTTTAAAAAACTTCATTTTGGCCCTCTTGTATTTTTCTTATTTCTCCACAAAACCCTAATTTGTGGGTACTCATTGGAAGTGTCTCTTCAAGGCACTTCTAATTACTCACAACATGGGTTTTCGTGGAGAAATAAAAATATTCTGTGGATACCCCTCTAATTTGAGGCCATGTTAGATGCAGTTTCCATTGACACTCTCGTAATTCTTTCCTATCATTTTCATTTCAGGAAATAGCGGATTCATTTTGTGATGGAAATACAGATATTGACACTTTTATTAAAGATTATCTAGAAAAAAGAACTGATGCATATGTCAAAAAGGCAAAAACTGAAAAGTTTGTGGAACTAGTGAGGCAACAGGGAAGTGTACCATCAGGTTATCAGCACACACCAGTGCAGGCTAAACCTGTGTATAATAGTGGAAATGCTGGCATGCCATACCCTCCAAACAATTATAATGCTAACTATACAGCAATGCCAGCACCTTTTGGTTATCCTAGATAAGTGTAACTGTGTTATCTTAGCTTTAGATAAGGCAACCAAACACTATAAAACTTCAATGACTCAAACAGCAATGGCTCGTTTACCGTGGCTGATTTAAATTCGTTTTCGAGTCCCTAGGAAATTCTTTTGATAGCTCAAGAAAAATATTTAGGGGTATTTTGGGAAATTTTTTCCTTATTTTATCATGAAAATTTTTGTTGTATGTATTCATTAGAATTACCTCTTTGAGGTGATTCTGATTACACTCAACATATTATTTTATAGAAGATGGACAAAACATCCTTAAATTATCCCCCATTTGCCTTCTGACCTGGCGCTGTGATTAACCCTCAGTGGCTCACAACAAATTTCCATGATCCCAAATCTGTTCAAGCTATTGAAGCTCAGTTGAAGCTAGGCTCCAGATAAGAGAGGGGATCAGGTACTTGAAATATTGCCCTTATTTCTCCTCCAAGATGTATATTAATGGTACACATTAACCTCTTTATAACAAGGTTCATTATAACATGGTTTTGGATACCACGGTACAAAGATGGATCACAAAAATGTATAGATTATATAGAAAAATGACCATTAATTAGGTCAAATATGGTGAATTAGCACAGAAAAAAAAGAAATAATATATCAAAATCATACTCTTTTTGAGAATGATTTTGATCTATTATTTCTTTTTTTCTGTGCTAATTCTTCCCACATTAGTTATCTAAAGTGGACTTTGAACAACTACATTTCTTTAGTTACATTACATTACATTAGTTGTGTCCATAGCTCCAGATAAGAGGATTAGCCCCATGAACCTTTTTCTTATATCACCACAAAAACACGTTCTGGTGTGTAGCGAGGTGGAAGCCATGAAACAAGAGCTTCATGACAAATTGACCAATTTAACCTTATTCTCACCTAAAACATTCAAATTTCACCAGGCTTCATATCCATACAGTTCCTGACTACACCCTTGCAGGCTGTTATGTATGCTCATTAGAATTGCCTCATTGAGGTGTCTCTAATTTGTACACACAACATATTTTAAGATTTATATAGTGATCTTTGGTATTGGAAGGGTTAACTTGGCATGCTGGGTAAAAATTTCAGCAGGACATGTTGAAATATTTATTTTCTTTCTTTAGAAAATAGGCTTTGATATTTCATGCAAATTGTCTCCTGAGGAGACAATTTGCATAAAATGTCAAAGCCTGTTTTCTGGAAAAAGAAGAAAATTACAATTGCATGAAATTGCAAGGCCTATTTTCTTGGGAAAAAAAAAAAAATATCAATTTGTCTTCTTCTGAAATTTTCCAGATGTCCAGAGTGTGTTAATTTCATTTTGATGAAGGTATTTATGAATTATGTGTGCAGAAGTGGTGCAGATTTACATGAATTATGAGGTTTACCCCAAGTATTCAGACAGACAGGTCTTAGCAAAGTATAGAGACTCTTGCTAGAGTACTTTGACCCCAATTTACACCAAGATTCCACCATAGCATTTGAGACTTGTCATGGAAGTCAAAGAATTTTAAACAAATATTAGGATACATATGCTATTTAAAAGAGTTAATGATTCCCAATACTTAGTGTTTAGCATGCTGGGTAAAATTTAAGGTTGAATTATTCTTATTTTTCCCAGAAAATAGGCTTTAACATTTCAAGCAAATTGTCTCCACAGGAGACAATTTGCATGAAATGTCAAAACCTATTTTCTAGGAAAAATATCAGTTTTTGGTCTGTTGAATATACCCAGGGTATAGGTTAAGGTATTTTCAGTACTATAGTCCAAGTACAGCCTTCCATTAGTCTTGTATTTATTATTTGACTTCTCTAAAAAAACAACAAAAAAAAACAATGCCATCCTGTGCATACTTATTAGAACTGTCTCAGTGATTTTAGTGGATGCCAACAAGTTTTGATGAAGTAAAAGAAGAAAATATCTTTTGGTCAAAAACATTTATCTCGAATGTTGAAAGTAGTCTGTCAGTTTGTGCCAAGTGTGAGCAAGAGTTTACAAAATATACTTTCATACTTTACTATTTTATTACCGTAACCCTTGTCCTGCTGAATAAATTAAGAAGCCACACCCATTTCTAATTTTCAGCCAATCAGATTACTTGATCAAGGTTGTTGATATAGATTCACATACTTAATGGCAAACAGTGCAGATCCAGATCAGTTGGCTTCTTCAGAAGCCAACTGATCTGGATCTACACTGTTTGCAAAGACAGGGTATATCCGGGCTCAGCAGGACAAGGGTTAATATTATTTGTATATTTGTATATTTAACTATCTTGACAAATCATAGTGTACCAGTTATCTTATGTTTGGTTTGTAATTCTGCTAGTTTAATGCTGTGCACAGTGGGTAAAAATTCAGCAGAAAAGAAATTGAAATATTTGTTTTTCCCAGAAAATAGGCTTTGACAGTTTATGCAAATTGTCTCCTCTTAGGAGACAATTTGCATGAAGTCAGAACCAGTTTTCCAAAAAAAAAATTTTAAAAATGTTGTCTTCTGCTGAATTAGCCTAGAGAGTGGTAAAGGTTAAACAAAATTTGGTATCACCTTATTTGCTTTCTCAGTGCTGTTGTTAAAGATGGCTATCTAAGTAAAATTTTTGTCAGACCACTTTAAGTGCGTTCTTTTTTTTATGTTGTTGTTTTCATTTGTCATTCTGTCCATCCAAACTTGATATCATCCCATTTGTTAAAAGCAAATGCTTGAGGAGGTGCAATCCTTTTTCATTGAACTTCCTTGTTCGCTGAAATGTTGGTTCTGAATTTTGGAAATACTTCAGTTACCATTTTCCAGGAAATAAGGCTTGACATTTCAAGTAACATTACGAAAACATGCCTATTCAAATATACTGAAAATTTTACCACCGAAAAATGAAAATTTTCAGGCAAAATATTCTAATATTTTTCATATTTCTGCTCAAAACATAGATTGTGGGTACTTGTTAGAACTGCCTCACTGAGGCAGTTCTAACGAGTACCCACAATCTATGTTTTTGAGCAGAACTAAGAAAAATAATGTACACCCCTGTAAACCCCAGTTTTACTATATAAAAGTGGGGTTTAAGGGGGTCAAAATTATATAGGTATGTTTTCGTGATGATTTTCTCCTAAGGAGACAGTTCACTGACAAATCACCTAATATTACTTTTGTTTGAAAATATGCTGAAAAGATGAAATAATACAAACTAGCTGCATTCTGCTATTATTTTGAGCGTTAAGTGATATTTAAGTTCAAGAATACTTCATTATGCACATTTTGTTCATTTGTAGAGGTCCGTTTGTTGTGAAAGAAGTTGGTTGTATTATAATAATGAATATTTTAATCTTGTATAGCCCATACTTGGTCTTTCTTTTTACTTGTTCTATTTATACGGACGTTTGCCCTATAGAGGGCTACATGTAAGTGACAGATGAGGACATGATAGTATTTCTTGTGTCACAGCACTTTCATTTGCATTTCCCTTCATCCTCCTGTTTCTCTATTTCCTATCATCTTCTAGCTTTTCTGTTCCTTTTCTTCCTTTCTCTGGGAGACAACACAAAATGAGCCAGCGCAAGACAAAACCTAAAATAGGACCTGTGTGACCAGCAAAGACTCAGATCAGCCTGTACTTCTGTCCAGTATGACAAAGGTACTCATTTATCCCTCTTTGGATAGCCTGGCCGCTGTAGAAGGCACATGTGATCAGCAAAGTCTCTAATCAGACTGCGTGGATGGCATCTTTGTTTTGTTGTTGTTTAAGTTTTTCAAGTTTTTTTGTTTCTTCTTTATTTTGACAATTTTGATTTGTACCAAAATATTATCCATTTTAACTACATAATACATTAACCTATAGATAATGTGCTATTCTATTCTGTTTTCACACCTTCCACAGAAAAAAACGACCATTCAGTCGTCTTAAACAGTCTTAATCCAGAAGGCCCCTTAGGCAGTCACCTGTGTGACATCACTCTTCCCGCTCTTTTGATCATGTGTCCATTTCTATTCTGTGGAACAAAGAAAAAATAAACAGGATTTTTTACCGGGTGATAAAAAAATCTAAATTTCTTTTTATTCTCGGTCTTTTTTTTTGTTCCTGTTTTCTTTTGTTCCTTTCTCATTCCTTTCACGGAAAATCTTATTACTTTCATTAAATCGATTTTCAATAGTTTGTTATTATTGATTGTCATTTTGTGTCATGCATTTTTGCGGCTCTCATATTTTTTTGGCACAATTCTCGCGTTCTTTCCAGAAGTATGGCGTAATGATTCAAATATTTTACTTATTCTGTTTGTTCAAGGTTATTTAGCGACGAGATCTCTGTAAT
This sequence comes from Anodontia alba, assembly GCA_964016985.1. NCBI lineage: Eukaryota > Metazoa > Mollusca > Bivalvia > Lucinida > Lucinidae > Anodontia > Anodontia alba. The sequence goes on along the minus strand of OZ024830.1, from coordinate 26,528,772 downwards.
AACTGGACTACTATTGGTATCTGACAGAAGAGTTCTATGGTGAAGAAGCTTATTGGTAGAACTTGTTAACTATCGGATTATACAACAGTTCTTACTGATAGGACACCACCCCACAAGGCCCTGCTGCCGGGGTAGGACCCATCTGGGTGATGTCTTTATGGGTACTTTTGGTACTCAATAAGGTCTAAGTCCACCACTGTCCGGGCATCCATCCATCCATCTACCTTACAGACTATGACAATATGGCTGAAGATTTCTATGGTGGAGAACCTGGTGGGACACCACCCCACAAGGCCCTGCTGCCTGGGGTAAGACCCATCTGGGTGGCATCTTATGAGTGCTTTAGGCACTCAATAAGTCTGCCAATGACCGGTCATTACCAGTAAGCAGCCACTGGTCACCGAACAGACCAGTCTGGTAAAAAATTACTACCGAGCATTAATTACCGGGCTTCTAATCATGCTATGATCACTGAGTACCAGTCAACGATCACCGGGTACCAGTCACCAATCATAGAAGTTTACAATCAATTGCCGGATTATTAGTGACAGAATAACAGTCACTAGTTCCCGAACAATTAGTTTTGACTCACAGAGCATTAGAGATGAGTCAAATTAATGAGTACAAATTATCAATGTTTGGTTAGATTTTTGGGTAGACATTGTATCAATGATTCGATGCAGTCATTATTGAATTAGACGCAGAATCCTAGATATTTGTTATTATAATCTGAAAGTATATTATGATCAAACATCTTACAGTACTTGAAAGATTATTATTCATCTTTAACTCACTACAGCAGGTTCTTTACCCTGTAAGACGTTATGACAGAGGATTAGCTCCATGCTCAAATTTGATAATATAAGAACAGAAGATAAATGTATCGTTTACCTATCCTCTCCTTCTTTTTCTTAATTTTATTTGTTTCTCGGAGGAAACAAAGAACAGAAATCAGTATAATTATTAGAAATAAATTATTAATTTCTTACTTATTCTTTCTTGGTTCATGGCTATGATCATCATGGTATCATAATCTAAACTTTCCCCTCAGGTTGTTACGATCAACTAATAGAGTGGTTGAAAAGTACCTAACTTATACAGGTTGTTTTCATTCAGATTAAACTACAATCTGATAAGTTGGTAGAAAACACTTAATTTTATCAGGTGGCTGGTTCGAATGATATTGCAACCTGATAGAATAAAATTTAAGATTCTTAATTTTTACTTTAAAATTGATGCTGTATCTAGGACTCGGAATCAGTCTTCGAAAAGACTCCTGATTCTTTGTCAATATAGTTTTCAATCTTCTAAAAAATTACCGGTCAGATTCCCGGAAAATTTAGAAGATCATACTCATTATATGTTACTATCAGAACAGAACTATGTATGGATCGACTTAATTCCTTATTCATTTTGTTCTGTCTAATATATATAAATATTTTAATTCAATCTAAATTATATAGAATAAATTTGGGTCATATACACATCAAATGTTAAAGTTGTAACTTTTCATATGTAATATAAATATAACATAATTCCTCTATAGATTTAACTCGCATAGAAGTCTAATAGAGGTAAATATTCTTTATTTCCTGGAAAACAATAAGTATTTAAAGATTTAGTTCCCATACTAATTGCTCACCAACAATTATTTATTCCTGTAACAAGAGTCCATGTTAATCATATCTCGTCCAGACTCTTGGAGAAATATATATATATATATATATATATATATATATATAGAAATATATATATATATATATATATATATATATATATATATATATATATATATATATATATATATATATATATATATATATATATATATATATATACAACAATTATTTATTCCTGTAACAAGAGTCCATGTTAATCATATCTCGTCCAGACTCTTGGAGAAATATATATATATATATATATATATATATATATATATATATATATATATATATAATATATAGAAATATATATATATATATATACATACATATATATATATATATATATTTACATGTGTGTGTGTGTATGTATATATATATAGGTATGAATATGTATATACATGTATATATTCACATAGATTAGGGCATTAATAAATTTGATAACATTTGTATTTCCTTAACAAAATTAGCTTAGTTCAAGAAGTTATAAAATCTATTCATGAATTTAGGTTTGGCTTCTTCAGAGACTAACAAATTATACTAGGCTATGGGATCGTTTAGAAACCTATTCATCTGATAATAATTACAAACCTAGATAGATGTATTGTATAGGTCCAATATTAATTTCCTTAAGTCTAATACAAAAGGAAATTTCTATGAGGAAAACTTATGTAATGAGTAGTTTTTACCTTCTCTAAACATCATTGACAAATGTAAGTCATAAACCAATTCTTCCACTGTCTGTCTTCGCAAGTCAAAAGATATTACAGTGGAAGAAGAATTGTATACTAAGGAAGCAGTGAAGAAAATAAAGTCCTGTAAATTTTTCGATAATACTTCAGGACTAAATAATTATATTCCTCATCTTTCATATGTTCTGAAGATAAGAGCCAGTTTTCTTCTCGTTATTAGGAAACAGAATGTCTCTGTTAATGAGTAACGGAAAGGGTACAAGCCGGGAAGTTGCAATCTCTCCCGGATATATTGTCCCCTTAAGATAACATGGCCATCTCCGATGACGGATATTTCTATTTAAAATATAAAGACATCTTAGTCAGAATGTAATCGGTAATGTTATAAGACTGGATTGTCTCTAAAATTATAATGGATCTCTTGTACGATTAAGTTGTCCATTTAAGGAAGTTCGGTATTTACATTTTACTGTTGGATCTTCCTAGTCTTGTTCCAGCAAATTAGGAATGTACCTTAATGTGTACATTTCCTCATATTGCAAATGGATGTTATCTTTATGAATTTCATTAATTGACCATTATTGAATTATTTGACAATAATGGGAGATATTATTTGCGATACGATAAGATCTATCTTCATAGTATCATTAATCATTTTAAGTTGAGAGTTGATTTCTACAGTTAGATTTTGACCTATTTACATTCATTGTATAGGTTTTAAAATCTTGTTGATACATTTATACATTGAACTAATTTTAGTATTGATTCATACTTCAACCTAATTATTGACTCAGACTTTAACTGAATCGATTATGTCTGATTAGTCACTTGGAAACTTGCATATGTTACTGGAATTGTCAAATTGCAGTAGTGACTTCCAATTTGTCAGTGGGTATACTTCTGTTGTGCAGTTTAGGGAGCATATATCCATTAGGTTCCAGTAAATATTGTATTTTTATCAATACAATCATTATCAATAGAGAACTCTTTTTCTATCTTCGAACAGAGGAATAATGAGTTTCCATTCTTACATTTTGGATAGAAGATTAATATCCTTCTATTTTTAAACAAATATCGCATACAATTTGGCGAATAAAAAGCCATACAAGACATTTCACACTTGTGTTAAGAATTGATAACACAACAGGATTATAATATAAATCTCCCAATTTATGCATAGAAATATGGGAGTACCTTTTCTCTTCTGAAATGTGATCAAGTTTTAAAAATAGTTATATTGCAGAAAATTTTCAACTATTAAGAAATTTGTCTTAAAACTTCAAGACTGATTTATATATATATATATAATATATATATATATTTCTATATATATATATATATATATATATATATATATATATATATATATATATATATATATATATATATATATATAAAACAAATAGATTGTTTATCATTATATACAATCATTACAGTTATATTATACTTATAACCAGTTTCCTTGGATAATCTTTCTGTCATGGTAAATGATTCATCCATAAACTGGGACATCTTATACATTACTATGAAGTGATATATCATAAACCAATTTTCTATCCAACTTGGATAAATTAGTTACAACAAACGAATTATCCATAACCAGAATTTCTGGCCATCATATATATATTATAAAATGATAATATCATCTATTCTCACTATTCCAGATATATATATGCAGAATAGTAAATTCTTCTCTGAACCTCTTCGCCTTTGGTTATCAGAGATATTAAAATTAGTACCCATCTGACTTGCATGGTATACTTATATACTCTACTATGGTTAGTAGAAATTTCTGTAATAAACTTCCTAATTCTCGTCTTATGGAGGAAAATTTAGCATTTATGGAATCAGAATTTACTATATTGTGATTATGTCATAGAAGAAGGTTTCTCTTCGTAACAGTCAAATTACCGATATACCTTCGAATCTTGACTAAAAATATCTAGATCTGGTAACAGAACCGGTTCTAGCCAGTTCTTCTTAAATTAACTAGAGCTTTTATCAGTATGGTAAGATCTTTTAAGGAGGCTATTATACAGTTACTAGGTTATCAGCCTTTCCTTATTAGAAATTTTACAGCTGCCAAGCTCTACACTATGATGTTTGCAGTCTTTCTTTCTTTTGTTAACTTTACCAAGGATACAAACATTTCCTAAATCTCTACTGGTATAAGTTTAGTGTTAAAATTTATTCGGATTGTACATCTTCATATGAAGAAATGGACAATATCTTTCTATTATCAATTGCCCTGACTAAGATTCGTTATCACAGTCTGACTGGCAATAGATAAGATATATAACACTATCAATCATATGTTTGCTATCATTGATGGATAAACTGGGTATTTGGCAAGAATTAGATTACTCCATTTACCCAGGTTATTATTATTATTCCTGTTTAGCTCGAAATGCAAAGGAATAATTACGAAGTCTTACGATTGTTTAAGTACTATGAAGTGGTTATTGGCATCCATTAAATTGATCTAATTAACCAGATTCTAATTATTTCATATTTATAAATAGTTTTGACTATTTAATAACTTAGATAATCATTACATTTCTAGGATTTATAATTAAACCTCTAGATACTCGTATGTAGGTTATCTACAGGAAACTCATACAAGAAGACATTTCCTTATTTTATTTTTGTCTCTCAAAGATAGACAGCTATCTTTCTGAGCATCTTTCTGTTTCAATGACTCAATAATTCTTTTTGGGATCATCTCTTGTTACCCAAAAAGGAAAAAAGATGGGTATGGGGGTGGGGGGGGTGAGGGCAGGAATTCAGGCCTCTGAGGCTTGAGAAACTGGCAACCTCCAGAGTCTACTATTAACATATAAGGTAGCAACACCTTAAGATATGTTATTAATATAGGAATTGGCTCATTCTTAGGATTTATATCAAGAATGATCTTATTTCAAGATTTTCCAGAGCCTTAATCCAGAAGTGGAGGGATCTAATTAATTCATGTTAGAATAGGGAGCTCCTTCCCACCTAATATGCTAATTCTAGCACATTATCTATAGTTTAATGTATTATGCAGTTAAAATTCTTTTTTAAAAGTAAAACATATTTTAACAAGCAATACTTAACCTATAGATAAGATAATCCTGCCTCCCTATCCCCGCTTAGCTCTGTCTCAAAGAAACTGACACATGATCAAAAGAGCGGGAGGAGTGATGTCACACAGGTGACTGCCTAAGGAGCCTTCTGCATTAAGACTGTTTAAGACGACTGAACGGTTATTTTTTCTGTGGAAGGTGTGAAACAGAATAGAATAGCACATTATCTATAGGTTAAGTATTGCTTATTAAAATATGTTTTACTTTTAAAAACTTCATTTTAACCACTGACCTAAACCATTTATGTGTCACTTTTGTTTTCTGATTTGTTTACCAATTCACATTCACAGTAAACAGTACATGTATATTGGGGAACAAGATAACAGTATATTTTCTTTTAATTTTTACCTTGCTGTAAAAGGTACCACTGAATAGTGTTTTTACATCCAAGGCTAATAACATGTAGCATGTTGAAAATAAATAATAATACCCCCGGCATACGAAGTATGCAATGGGGGTATATAGTTTTTGTCTTTTCTGTGTGTCTGTCAGTCTGTTAACATTTATTTTGTGTCAAAGATATCTCAGGAACTACTTTACCTAGAAACTTGAAATTTTGTACACATGACAAGTATGACTAGTTGTATTGTGGGGAAAAAAATAAGGGCCATGGGGCCAGGTCCCTTAGAGTTATTTCCCTTTGTTGTTCTGGCTATACTGATGGCCATGGCCGGGGGTATTAGTGAGCATATGCTCACTTCATGGTCTAGTTGCTGACAGTGGAGCAAATTCTTTCCTTTAACCCTTAAAATACCAAGAAACCCTGCATCTGAAAATGTTGTCTGTTTATGTCATCTGCTGAATATGCTTGCAAACTTTTCAAACCTATTTTTGCATACAGGCAAACAGTGTGGACCCAGATCAGACTGCTCCTAGAGGAACAGTCTGATTTGGGTCCACGCTGTTTGCAAAAATGACTTTTAAAATCATAAGCAGATGAAAAAGCAGACGACAATTTTTGCGATTGGCAGTTTAAGGGTTAAGAATAGACACTTTAGGAGCTTGGGGAATTGTAAAGCCAAAAGGAAGTCACAAAATTTGTCTCCCTTGTAAAAATAGCAAAAAAAAAAAAATCTACCACATGTATCTGGTCCCCTTAAATCCAGTTTTCTGGAAAAAATAATGTCTGAACTGTGTAGACCCATACTGAAATTCCTGTGAATGGAATATAATATTTACCCAAGGTATTGGGACACCTTCTCTACATACCATACTTGTCCTAAAATTTGAAATAGTCCATTCTACTACCTTTTGATGTGTAGTAAATATTGGTGTGTATACGGCAAACAGTGTTGACCCTGATCAGATGCCGCAATCTGCAGCCTCTGATCTGGGTCCACACTATTTTCAAAGGCCTATCTGCCCCAATACTAAGGGTTATTATGGTACATAAAAACCTGGCATAAAGGTCACCTGTATCAAGCAGTCACCAGTTAAAATACCAGTGTTTTAGGAGCAAATGCAGACTAAGTGGCCAAGTGTTTTAAGCAAGCACCTGTCTTTAGCAGCCATTGTCAGCCAATATTTGGCTTTCCCAGAGATGCTTGATTAATACAAATTGCACTGTGAGACTAGGGTCTACACCATTTGCCATTCTGTCAGCTATTTTAAGACACATGCCCCCATCTAGAGCTCTGAGATAGGGAACAGTATCATAATGGTGTCTTCAGGGCATATGAACATTATGAACTCGGAATCGTTTCAGCCTGTGGAATCCGATCAGCGCCTTCAGTGTCTGTTTACAGAATCATTGGATACTGAGAATATGTCAGTGAGCAGCAAAGGCTAATGTGTAGGCTGATCAGAATCTGGATAGTTCTAGTTCATAGATGAATGAAATTGACTTTTTGCTTAACAGTTCAAATAAAAAGATACCCAGGTACACAAATTGAATTTTACTAGCAAACTGCTGGCAGAGTGACAGAAACTGTATTTCTGTGATTTCGCTTTTATTTAAAATAGTCATAAAATCATGATTTTGTAAATATGTTGATAGTGTATAGATAAGTGAGAGAAAAAGTGTAAGTTTTAATGAGAAATGATATTTAAAGGAATAAAATATATACACCTATGTCTCTCTTGGATTTGAAAATTCCTCAATATTTGTTCACATAAGCATACCAGAGCAAATAGTGTAGAACCTAGATCAAATTGCTCTTACTGTTAACCCTTGTCAGTGGGCTGGGTGGTCTAGTGGTTAGTGCACTCAACTTTCAAACTGGATATTGTGGGTTCAAAATGCCCTCGGGTGGAGACAATTTTCAGACCATTAATACACCTAGCTCATACTTGACGTGCCCTGGGTTGCGTATAAAGTGGACAGGGCGGCGTTTGGTGACAGACAGCGGGACCAAGTGTACATGGGTGATCCATGAAAGCAAGGCTGTACAAATGCATGTACATAACAATCAACGCTGCCTCCATGTGCCTTGGGTGCCTGTTAGCATTAAAAATCTGCACAACAACTAACACTTGTCATGCTGAATAATTTAAGATGCCATGCCTACTTCTAATTTTCAGACAATTACTTAATCCAGGTTGTGAATATAAATTCACATACTAAATGACAAACAGTGCAGATCCAGATCAGTTGGCTTCTGAAGAAACCAACTTATCTGGATCTACACTGTTTGTTAAAGCAGGGTATATCTGGGTTTAGCAGGACCAGCGTTAATATTTGCCATTGAATGAGCAAGTTTGAGGTATATCAACAGGTAATCAAGGGGATATTAAAATTTTCGGGTACCAAAATAAGTACAGTCAACTCTCGTTATCTCCAAGTCCAAGGGACTCTCTGAAATACTTCGAGATATCCGTACTTCGACATATCAGATTTGCAGAATTGGGGAAAAGGTAAATGGAACAACCAGATTTCACAATTTGACTTTTGAATGTAGAAATATTTGAAAAAAAAAAAAGCAATTTCTCCTCTTTTCCACGATATTTTGTTACCTGTTGTTAGATTTCCATATTGAAAACAGGGACTAGATTTTCACTTCGAGATAAGCGAAGTCGAGATTACAAGATTCTACTGTATTTGGACAAACAGGCCTTAGTAAACAGTGTAGACCCAGATCAAAAGCTGAAGATGTAGCTTCTGATCAGGGTCTACACTGTTTGCTACTCATCCAGAAATTTTTAGAAACATCCACTTGTAGTAAAAGTTTAGGACAAGCATGATAAGGGATTAATTTGTCACGATGTGTCACCCATTAAAGACTGAATAAACTCTCCCACACTGTATATGGAGGAATCCATTTTCGATTTTAGGGATGTCAGGCTATATATGTAGATATTTCCAAAATAAAATGGTTGAACAATTTGCAAACAGTGGAGACCCTGATCAGATGCTGCATTCTTCTGCATCCGATCTGGGTCTGCACTGTTTGCCAGGTACCTGTCAATGGGTTAAAGTAAAACAAGAGGACCATGATGGTCCTATATCGCTCACCTGAGCAAACAGGTTTGCATACTTAATGTTGAAGTTTCAGCCAAGTTCACTGCTCTAAGATTTATGTATAAATTTTATAACCATGACGAATTATGACGGCCTGAACAAACTTGGTAGAAGGTAACCAAAGGAACATTCCTGCCAAGTTAAACTGAAATCAGTTCAGTGGTTTCTGACAAGACGATTTTTAAAGTTTTCTATTTAGATATAGAGGGAAAATAAGCCCCACCCCCTAGCAGGCATGTTTTCTAACAAATCAGGATTGGTTGAACATTCTTGGTAGAGGGTCACCAAAGCATTATTGAAATTGGTCAGGAGGTATTTGAAAAGAAGCATTTTAAAGTTTTCTATACAGATATATACCGAAAATAAGCCCCGCCCCCTGGAGGCCAAGTTTTTTGACGTATCATGAAGGCTTGAACCATCCTGGTAGAGGGTCACAAAAGCAACATTCTTGCCGAGCTACATTGAGCTCAGTCCAATGGTTTCTTACGAGCAGATTTTTACGTTTTTTATATAGACGTATAGGGAAAAATAAGCCCCGCCCCCTAGCGGCCATGTTTTTGATGATCATGACAGCTTGAACAACCTTTGTAGAGGGTCAACAAGGAAACATTCCTGCCAAGTTATATTGAAATCGGTCCATTCGTTTCTGACAAGATTTTTTAGTTTTCTATATAGATATATAGGGAAAATAAGTCCCACCCACTAGCAGCCATGTTTTTTTGACAAATCATGATTACTTGAACAATTTTGGTAGAGGGTCACCAAGGAAACATTTTTGCCAAGTTGTAATGAAATCGGTCCTGTGGTTTCTGAAAAGAAGACTTAAAGTTTTTCTATACAGATATATAGGGAAAATAAGCCCCGCCCCCTGGCTGCCCTGTTTTTTGATGAATCATGACGGCTTGCATAACCTTGATAGAGGGTTACATAAGAAACATTTCTGCAATGTTAAATTGAAATCAGTCCAGTGGTTTCTGACAAGAAGATCATTAAAGTTTTCTATGTAGATATACGGGGAAAATAAGCCCCGCCCCCCTACCAGCCATGTTTTTTGACAAATCATGATCGGTTGAACAATCTTGATAAAGGGTCACCAAGGAAACATAACTACCAAGTTATATTGAAATAGATCCAGTGGTTTCTGACAAGAAGATTTTTTCAAGTTTTCTATATAGATATATATAGGGAAAATAAGCCCCGCCCCTACCAGCCATGTTTTGACAAATCATGACGGCTTGAACAATCTTAATAAAAGGGTCACCAATGAAACGTTTCTGCCAAGGTATAGTGAAATCGGTCCAGTGGTTTCTGACAAGAAGATTTTTTCAAGTTTTCTATATAGATATATAGGGAAAATAAGCTCCACCCCCTTGCAGCCATGTTTTTTGACAAATCACGATTACCTGAACAATCTTGGTAGAAGGTCACCAAGGAAACATTTTTGCCAAGTTATAATGAAATCGGTCAAGTGGTTTCTGACAAGAAGATTTTTCAAGTTTTTCTATATAGATATATGGGGAAAATAAGCCCCGCCCATTGGTGGCCATGATTTTGGACAAATCCAAATGGCTTGAACAATCTTGGTACAGGATCACCAAAGGAACATTTCTGCAACATTATATTGCAATCGTTACAGTGATTTCTGACAAGAAGATTTTTTAAGTTTTCTATGTAGTTATATAGGGAAAATAAGCTCCGCCCACTGGCGGCCATGTTTTTTGACGAATCCAAATGTCTTGAACAATCTTGGTACAGGATCACCAAAGGAACATTTCTGCAAAATTATACTAAAATCGGTCCAGTGGTTTCTAATAAGAAGATTTTTAAAGTTTTCTATATAGATATATAGGGAAAATAAGCCCCGCCCCCTGGCGGCCATGTTTTTTGACGAATCCAAATGGCTTGAACAATCTTGCAACAGGATCACCAAAGGAACATTTCTGCAAAATTATATGGAAATCGGTCCAGTGGTTTCTGACAAGAAGATTTTTAAAGCTTTCTATACATATAGTGAAAATAAGCCCCGCCCCCTGGCGGCCATGTTTTTCTACAAATCCAAATGGCTTGAACAATCTTGGTACAGGATCACCAAAGGAACATTTCTGCAAAATTATATGGAAATCGGTTGAATGGTTTAAGACAAGAAAATTTTTAAAGTTCTCTGTATAGATATATAGGGAAAATAAGCCCCGCCCGCTGGCGGCCATGTTTTGTGACAAATCCAAATGGCTTGAACAATCTTGGTAGAGGATCACCAAAGGAACATTTTTGCAAAGTTACATTGAAATCAGTCCAGTGGTTTTGGACAAGAAGATTTTTAAAGTTTTCTATATAGATTATATAGGGAAATAAGCCCCGCCCCTTGGCGGCCATGTTTTTTGACGAATCCATATGGCTTGAACAATCTTGGTAGAGAATCACCAAAGGAACATTTTTGCAAAATTATATTGAAATCGGTCCAGTGGTTTCGGACAAGAAGATTTTTAAAGTTTTCTATATAGATATATAGGGAAAATAAGCCCCGCCCCCTTGCCGCCATGTTTTTTGACAAATCCAAATGGCTTGAACAATCTTGGTAGAGCATCATCAAAGGAACATTTTTGCAAAATTATATTGAAATCGGTCCAGTGGTTTCAGACAAGAAGATTTTTTAAGTTTTTAATTAAAAAATCTATTTTTAGCTCCTGTGACCAAGATATGCAACGGACTGGAACCATTTGAACAACTTTGAAAGAGGACCAACCAAGGATCATTCCTGTGAAGTTTGGTCAAATTGCCACCAGTGGTTTAGGAGGAGATGTTGTTTAAAGATTGTGGACAGACGGATATCCGGATGACAACGACGACAACGGCAGACGGTGAGTGATCACAAAAGCTCACCATGAGCCTTCGGCTCAGGTGAGCTAAAAAGATAACTACCTGAAAGGATATAGGAGAATGAGTACATCTTCAGGGGAAATAACTCTTACATGGAATTACAAGGGATGTTCGAAATGAATTGCTTATTTCTATCTGGAGACTTCAAATTTCAAATTAGCCCAAAAGTACTCATTTCATGCCCTCGAAGTACTCCCCGTGGCTAGAAATGCAAAGTTTCAGCCGATGTATCCACTTCCTGAAGGCGTCACAGTACGCTGATTTGGGCACAGTAATAAGGTACTGATGAATGGCAGATCCAAGTGCCTGTCGGGACTGGTATTTCCGCCCAGCAAGGAATGCTTTCAATTTCGGAAACAAAAAGAAATCACATGGGGCAAGGTCTGGGGAATACGGGGGGTGAGGCAAAACAGTTACTTTTTCTTTCTTCAAAAACGCCGTAACTATTGCGGAGGTATGAGCTGGGGCAGAAGACGGACATGTTTAAAACCAGTGGCAGGGCGTCGTTTCTGATAATACTTTTTCAGTTTCTTCAGTACTACGTCTTTGTAGTACTTTCCGGTGATGCTTTTGCCCTTTTTCACTGGCACTTTTATTGCGACTCCTTCACCAGAGAAGATTGCATACAAAACCTTCTTTGTACTCAAAGAACGTTTGGCAATTGCTGTGTTTAGTGGCCCAGATCTTATTGCTAACCTTTCTGACGGGCTCAAAATAATGGACCCAGGTTTCATCACCCGTGACGACATTGGCAAACTGCTTTTTGTCATATTTTGGAAACATTTGAAGCAGCTTTTTAGCCACTTTAACCCGTTGCCTGTTTTGCTCGTCAGTCAACAGATGTGGCACCCATCTAGCAGAAATCTTTCTTTCAAATGCTTTTTCAAAATAAGGTGAACCGTTGATAGTGATATGCCCACCTTTCGTGCAATATCACGAACTGTAAATCTGGCATCTCCTTCAATGATTTCCTTTATTTTGGAAACGATTTCTTTACGAGATGCAGATTTTGGCCTACCTGATTTCGGTGCATTTTTTATGGACTCTACACCAGACTCAAATTTCTTTTTCCACCGCCGAACTATGTCATAAGACACACAAGAAGGTCCAAAAGCAGTAGAATTTCAGTCATCAGCTTCTTCAAAGAACAACCAAGTTTTGAGCAAGCTTTGATGTAAGCCCGTATTTCATCTTTTTTGTCGACGCTTCTACCAACCATTTTTACTGCAGTGGTCAATGACTGCGTGTATTCAAATGGCAAATTTTATGTCTTACACTTAGTCTAACATGTACATTTATACACCATTGTGTAGATATTGAATAGCCCTATACAGGTATGTATTGGTTTTTATCGTGCCCCACGTGGATATCAAGCTAGAGGACAATAAGCAATTCATTTCGAACATCCCTCGTACTTGTATTCCTTCTCAGTGGGAGCTGCTCTTAAAGGAAAAATTTGCTCCCTTAGCATTTAGAGCCATTTATGTTAATTTGTAAAATGCCATTTAAAATTGTAGCAGATAACATTCTATTTTTTTATGTTTTCGGAGAAAATGACGCTTGATATTTCATATGAATTGTCTGCCTTTATTGCCAGCATAGGGCATAAGGTCTTTTATCTTGCACTGCCTGACATAAAGCACTAAACCATACCTTTTACATTACTGTAATTGTATTCATTTTCACAGGGACAAAATTTTCTGTTTCTAATGTTGGGCAAACACACAGGTACAAATTTTTGCAAGAATTCATTTCATTTTAATGAAACCGTATAAAAACAATAAGAAGCCGCAATGTCAGAAAATGTATATTCAGATGTGCGCCTGGTGAGGATTCAGCTCAGTCTGTGCATTCATGCAGTCTGGGCCCAGTTGTTCAAAACTAACTATGTTGTTAGTTAACTTATCGTTAAAACTTTGATCATTAAATATGGCATATATGCTAATATTTCTGCTGAAAAAAATGTGAGTAGCTTTTGCAATTGCAGAAGCTACTCACATTTTTTCAGCAAAAATACCTGTAAATTAGATGTACTTACTAGACCAATTAACATTTTGACCACTAATAAGCTCCTTAACTAACGATACTTTGAACAACTGAGCCCTGATCAGCAGCTTCACTGCCCTGATATAGGATAAAGGATAGTTTCTTGCAGACAAAGAAGACTGTTTAGACTGCCTGGAAGCATAGGCTGATTTGAATCTTCATTAGGTGCATGTAAGAAGGTACATTTTCTCATGTTGTGGCTCATATATTCACAGGTATTATATAGAAAATGTGTTTGATTGATATGAAAGTCTGTCAGGAAGGAGGGTGGTTTGTTTGTGTTGAGGTTTTACTGCCCAGACAACCCAATGGGGTCATGTTGAGCAAGGTCAGTTTACCTAACCACACATTTACTGGGCAGGCTTAGTCCTCTAAGCCATTAACCAGTATTGTGCACATTCTTTCGCCAGAAACTGACAACTGCCCTTCTTGAATCAGCGGAAGGAAGAGAATGACGGTAGAAAATATTTCATGATCAATCTCCATGAAAGAATGTTGCCAACCTCAGTGGGTGTTGGACCTGTGACCTCCTAGTCTCAAGTCGGACGGCGCATCCAACTGAGCCACCGAGGCCGGCTAAGGAGCGTGGTAATTCCGTCAAAATGAGTTCTACAGGAACAAGTTGTTTTAGCCACGCTCCTGAGAGACAGAACTTTCATATCAAGCAAACACTGTTCATTATTTATTATATACTGTTTAGCTAGTACTGTTTTCCTGAAAGCACCACAAAATTATTTCAATTTGAGCAGAAGAATAATAAACAAGGTAAGAAAATGGCATAATTTAGTCTGTTCGTTAGCAACATTGAGGTCACTTCATGATGGGACATCAACAATTTGATGACGCTATGGTAATGTCTTTCATTGGGTCAGGCTTAAATACGTTTTGGCAGCAGAGGACGTCAAGAGGAAATGCAATAATGCTGGAAGCAATCTATAAAAACAGATCTGACACTGAAATAATTCACTAGTTACTGCTACAATACCATGAATTATAGAAAATAATTAACCTTAAAAGGCCAAGAAAACCTGCATCTGAAAATGTCGTCTGTTTATGTTGTCTGCTGAATATTTTTGCAAACTTTTCAAACCTATTTTTGCATACCGCCAAACAGTGTGAACCTAGAGGGGCAGTCTGATCTGGGTCCACACTGTTTGCAAAAATGACTTTAAAAATCACAAGCAGATGACAAAGCAGATGACAGTTTGATTGGCAGTTTAAGGGTTAACTGAGGAAATCCCTATACTTCACTGTTAGGTATATAATAAAACAATTTCACTCATAGGTGGTAAACTTCAGGATTAACCCATTGTATATGGAACAGACTCTCCCACACTATATTCTGGAGGAGTCCAATTTCAATTTTAGGTACACCCGGCTATGAGATTTACATATTCCTAGAGAACAAGAATTCCGCGGAAGGCGTCATCGCACCTGCTGGGGCAAAAGTCACAGGAGCCACAATCAGAACGTGGTTATTAAATAAGTTTATTTCATTCTTAGCAGTGCTTACTTGGAAAACTGGGTTGAAAAAAATGTAGACAAAGTGCCTAGTGGGGCACATATATTCCATGCCAGTCCCATTCCCTCTAATGGCTATATCTTCAGCACTGACTTTTCGTATCATACAGCCCAATGATAATGGAACGTTGACGTAAAATGTGTAAAAGTCACTGGAGCATGAAATATAGGTCAAGGTCACGGGTCAAGGTACCTGCTAATTCAGTACATCAAGGAGAAGCACAGTGCAAGGTATGGTGGTTGTAGGCCTTATAGTTGAGGAGTTATCAAACATCAACGTAAAATGTGTCAAATATAGGTCAAGGTCATCGGGTCAAGGTACCTGCCAAGCCAGTGCAATGAGGTGAAGCACTATGCAAGGTTTAGTGGTTGTAGGTCTTATATTTGAGGAGATACCGAACATCAACATAAAATGTGTCAAAGTCACTGGAGTGCACAATATAGGTCAAGGTCACCAGGTCAAGGTACCTGCCGAGTCAATACATCAAGAAGAAGTGCTATGTAAGGTTTGGTGGTTGAAGGCCTTCAGGACAGTTGAGGACATATGGAAGGGTGACGTAAAAGGTGTAAAAGTCAATGGAGCGCAAAATATAGGTCAAGGTCACCCAGTGAAGGTACCTGCGGAGTCCGTACATTGAGGAGAAGCACTATGCAAGGTTTGATGGTTGTAGGCCTTACAGTTGAGGAGATATTGAATGTTGACATAAAATGTGTAAAAGGCACTGGAACGCAAAATATAGATCAAGGTCACCGGGTCAAGATACCTGCCGAGTCAGTACATCTAGGAGAAGCACTATGCAAGGTTTGGTGGCTAGATGTCTTACACTTGAGGAGATCTGGAACATTGACGTAAATTATGTCAAAGTCACTGCAGCCAAAATATAGGTCAAGGTCACCAGGTTAAGGTATCTGCCAAGTCAGTACATTGAGAAGAAGCACTTTGCAAGGTTTGATGGTTGTAGGCCTTATAGTCGAGGAGATATCGAACGTTGATGCAAAATATGTCAAAGTCACTGGAGCGCAAAATATAGGTCAAGGTCATCGGGTCAAGGTACCTGCCAAGTCAGTACATCTAGGAGAAGCACTATGCAAGGTTTGGTAGTTGTAAGCCTTATAGTTGAGAAGATATGGAACGTCAACGTAAATTGTGTCAAAGTCAATGGAGCGCAAAATATAGGTCAAGGTCACTGGGTCAACATACCTGCCAAGTCAGGAGGTCAGGGAGATGTGTCATGCAAGGTATGATGGTTGTTGTAGAATTGTAGTTGATTAGAATACTAACTTCGACGTAAATGTCGAACTTCGACATAACAGAACTGTTAACAGACAGACGGACGGATGAACGGACAGACGAATGGAAAAGCGGGCACCTATGTCGCAAAGTCGGGAGGTCAGGGAGATGTTTCATACAAGGTTTGATGGTTGTTTAGTTTTGTAGTTGATTAGAATACTAACTTTGACATAAATGTCGAACTTCGACATAACAGAACTGTTAACAGACAGACAGACGGACGGACGAACAGACAGACAAATGGAAAAGTGGGCACCTATGTCGCAAAGTCAGGAGGTCAGGGAGATGTTTCATGCAAGGTTTGATGGTTGTTTAGTCTTGTAGTTGATTAAAATACTAACTTTGACATAAATGTCGAACTTCGACATAAATGTTGACAGATGGACGGACGAATGGACAGACATACGGAAAAGCGGACGCCTATGTCGCACAGTCAGGAGGTCAGGGAGATGTTTCATGCAAGGTTTGATGGTTGTTTAGTCTTGTAGTTGATTAGAATACTAACTTTGACATAAATGTCGAACGTCGACATAAATGTTGACAGACGGACGGACGGACGGAAAATCGGACGCCTATATCGCACCCTGCTACAAGCAGGTGCGATAAAAATGGCTAAACTATTTCCAAACAGTGGAGACCTTGATCAGACGCCGCATTCTGCGGCATCAGACGCCACATTCTGTGGCGACTGATCTGGGTCTGCACTGTTTGTCAATTACCCTTTTGCGGGTCTCCCGACTACAATGGGTAATCCTGATTTCATGATTTAGAACTTCCATGTTTAACATGTTTCTCTTTTACACTTGTTTACAAGACTATCCTTTAGTATAAAAAAGTAGTTATTTTTGGTTAACATACATGTATGCCTGAAATAACTTTAAAAATATAATTAGTTGTTATTCTACTCTCATTTCTCAGTCCTGCTTGGGAAAAATATTTCCATTTTAGGACTTAATATTTAGATTTCAGGATTGTTTGAAAGTGACTTTTCTTGCCCCTATAAATTCTCTGCACATTATCTTGCGAACCAGTGGTTGGAAATTTTCATGGATATATAACTGGAGTATAACAAAGAACTGATTAGATTTGATGACCTTGACCTAATTGTCAAGGTCACAGCAGTAGAAAAACAGAAAATTCATGATTGGAAAGGGGACATCTGCTTTCTCTGAAAGTTTTGTTACTAGTTAACTCTTGAGTCCTCTCAAAGTTCAGTTTTAGCAAATAACAAGTGACACAAATGACACATATTTCATTTATTTTATATTTTTTATATACTTAACAAATCAAGCCTTTTAAACTCATTCATTCTTATATTTTCTGGAGTAATAAATACAGAGAGAGATAGAGAGGGAGAGACAGCAAGACAGACAGAGAGAGATAAAATGTCTCACTTGGCCGCAGTCGGAATACCTACAACCCCATATCATATTACTGACTGCAAAGGCCATTCTAAGTCTAAAGCAATCACATGTATGACAATGTACCAGTCCAGCTGTGAAAATCAGTCATTAGTCAGTTACTCTGAAAATCCTTAGCAATAAAATGTGAAACAATAATCTCCCGCATTTATCTGTTGCAGACAGATAACTGTCAAACTTGACAAAATTTGCCAAAGACACTTCCCAAAGCAGATTTTCACAATATAAATGCACATATCAAATTTGGTGAAAAGCCATTGAGACCCATATATTTTCCGGGCAGATAACTCTGTCAAAAATGGACGATATTTGCCCATTAGCAATCCCAAAGCAGATCTCTACAATATCAATGCACATACTAAGTTTGGTGAAAATTCATAGATATTACTAAAGTTATCGTCCAGAAATGGAAATATGGATGTGTTACGAGTAGATAACTCTGTCAAAAATAGACGAAATTTGCCCATCAGCAATCCCAAACCAGGACTCCACAATATCAATGCACACATCAAGTTTGGTGAAAATCCATTGATATTTACTGAAGTTATCATCCAGAAATGAAAATACGGACGTATCGCGGACAGATAACTGTCAAAAATTGGCGAAATTTGCCCATTAACAATCTCAAACCAGATTTGCAAAATATTAATGCACACACAGAGTTTGTTGAAAATCCATTGAGATTTACTCAAGTTAACATTTGGAAACGAAAATACGGACAGATGACAGACAGACAGAGGGATGGACACACGGACAGCCAACGTGATACCATAATACGCCACCACTATCGTGTGGCAGGGTATAAAAATTGTTGCAGAAGACATTCTAATTTTTTTTAATTATTTTTCTTAGAAAATATGATGGCATTTCATGTGAACTGTCCTATGCAGACAATTCACATGAACTGTCAAGCCTTACTTTCCCAGAAAAAAAGATACAAACTAGTAGTGTGTACAAAGGACACAGATGCCCCTGCCTGTAAAACACTTAAATGCAAATTGCAGACGCTGGGCGGAGACAAAGATGGATGGGCAGACAGACAAGGGTAACACTATATGTTCTTTCCACCATTCTTCGAATGGGGGGCATAAAAAAATCATCTACATGTCATCTGCGGCAGTTGCAATCAGCACTTTCAGGGTCGAATTCTGTATCTATATACCCACTCTCAAATTCACATTCCATAAATAAATAGACATGAAACTAACAAACAATCCTTTTATAAAATTTTCATTCATCTTAACAAGCAATAGCAATATCTCATACAATATGTCAACATGGAAAAGGCTGAAAATGCTGAAATTTTTCATTTCTGGCTAAGAAACCCCAAAGGGTAAAATAAATCCCACTACCATGGACAGGCCTCTGGTCAGTTCTGATGTGACCATGATTAAGTCACTTAACTCCAGGGTGTCTCAGTTTACCCAGCTGTAAAATGGGTACCAGCTTTCACTGGGGAAATAATGTAATTAGCTTTTGTATAGTGTAAAAAGTCAAGTCATAGTAAAAGCTCTACAGAGCTTATGTTAATTACTTACTCGCATAAATGACTATACATAAAGCTTCTTTTATCTTTATCTTTTTTATTCTATGTTTTAACAGGTAATCAGAGAACAGCCCAATCAGACTGGGTTGATATGCAGGATTATCTGTGCCTTGCCTTTCACATATACCATAAGGCTCTGTTTCTATGTTGCACACTGTATGTTTTCAGCACACTTTTTTTGTGTGACTTGATACATTTATCATGATAAATATGTACAGCTTCAAAACAGGCAAACATACAACAGGTCACCATAGCTCCAGATAAAACATTTTTCAACCAAAAAGTAGCGACATTTTTTTCTTCTTTTTCAACTAAAATGTATGTTGTGGCTACTCAAAGAAAGTTCCTCAGTGAGGCATTTTCTAATGAGTACCGATAACATGTTTGAATGGGATACAAACATTTTGTGGGTACTCATTAGAAGTGCCTCCCTGAGGCACTTCTAATGAGTAACCACAATATGTTTCCATGATATACTCGCTACATCTATTTTTGTGAAGAAATATGAAAATATTAGTATGACTATGCTGCTTATCTGGAGTTATGGCTCTTATATACATGCATAATGAATAATGCTGTGTATTTCATCATAATTATTCAATAAAAATCATATTACATTATCCAACAATTATAAAAAGAATCTACCATCAAAGAGGTGATGTACAAATGACTGGGAAAAGTAAACAATATATTTCAAAATATTGTCTGCTAATATTCAAATTCCGCGGGCTGAAGGTAAATCTGGCCCTTTTTTCAGCTTAAAACCCTAACAGCAACCTGGGTAAAAAGATCAGCAGATGAGATGTAAGAACACTTTTTCTTACTTTTCCCTGTAAAAATAAGATTTGACATTTCATGCAAACCCTATTTTCAGGAAAACTATATGAAAAATATCATTAATTTGTCATCTGCTGAATAAGCCCAGAGCGGTCAAGTTTATACAATAGGCCCCAGTTGTTCAAAACTTAAACAAAGTTGTTAGCTAACATGACACTAAAATATGGTAAATACATTATTTTTTGCTGAAAAAAAAATGTGAGTAAAGCTACTCACAGGTTTGCAGCAAAAATATCAATGTATTTAAAAATACCTTAGCTACAACAGTCAACAAGTTTGTCATTAACGAGCTTCTTAAGCTAACAATGCTTTGAACGACTGGGCCCTGGACTTAAATAGCAGAAACACCACAACCTCTTTATAACACTATTTAGATACAAAGCAAAAACTATATTAGCCAAACAACCATGTTGTGTCCAAACAAAAAGTATGGATTAGATAAAATAAATGATCACAAATGGTTATTTTTCTATATAATCTATGTATTTTTGTCTGGATACAAATTTTTTGGGCTCCATCTTTAAAATGTGTTATACCTGAAACTGCATGATAAATGAACTGTGCTATATAGAGGTTATTGTGTATTGTGGTATCCAGTCACATTAACAAATCCTGAATGACATTTATCACAGTAAAATTGTCTTAGTATGTGTTAGCAGGTAAACACACTGCAGGTGTGTATCATTTTTACCCAAAATATTTAGACATCAGGCCCCAATGTTATAAAACTTTTTTCATCCTCAACTCAGCTGAGCATGAAAATTTCTCTGCTAAGAATTACGAAAATGCCAACAAGAGAAATTGTCAAGCTCAGCCATGTTTAGCAAGAAAGAATTTGCAATTGTGAGTAATTTAAGATTTATTAGCATGAAAAATTTCATGCTCAGCTGAGTTGAGCATGATTTGATTGTGTTGGGGTTTAACGACACGTCAACCCTTGAGGGTCATTTTGTGTCGTCTCCCAGAGAAAGGGAGAAAAGAGATAGAAGAGAGAGTAGAGGAGATGAAAGAGAGGGACAGGGAAGAAAGAGGAACAGGAATGAAAGTGAAGAAACAGAAGAAATAAAAACATTCCCCCTCTACCCTTACCCACTACAAGGATAGCAGGCCTTGCCCAACTGTAAGCCAATATCAGTTGGACGCCCCAGTGATGTAAGATACACAGCACCTTCGCACCACCCGACCACCCCCAAGTTGAGCATGAAAAAAGTTTTATAACCTCAGGGTCTGGACTCCTTATCATACTTATTCTAAAATTTGAACCATTTCATTTGTCTATCTGATGTGTCTAAAAACTGCTGAATGACTAGCAAACAGTGTAGACCCTGATCAGATGTCATGTTCTGCAGCATCTAGGTTTGCTCAAGCCTGTCTGATAAATACTTATGGGTAAAAATATGAGTTGATCAGATCTAGAGCCATGTCCAGCCAGTCTTCATTGAGCTCTAAATATAATGGTCCTTACCTCCAAGTACTATATTTACTCTAAATATTAGGACACCTTAGCCCCTTGTCCTAAAATTTTACTAGGCCTAATGTTGTGCTTCTGCCTACACTGACTCAGTTCAGTGTGGCAGTCCGGATTCATGACACCAAGATGCCATAAACACAACCCGTTTTTAACCTGATTTTAATCTCAGCTGTTTCTAACATTTAACACTGTCATCTGTTTTTTCACCTCACTATCACACATTTTAGTCTCACTAATTATCTTCCTTTATTTCTCACGATGCACAAGCATCCTGCATGAAATCCTTGCAAAGGGGTGTTGCAGTACTACTAGATAGATACAAGCCTAGTTTACTACTTGTTGATGTGTCTAAAACTTGCTACATACATGGTAAAGTGTAGACCCAAAATGACACGGCATTCTGCAAGGTATGATATGGGTCTACACAGTCTGATCAGGCCTGGATGTCTGAATACTTAGGGTAAATACAACGTGTGACATTTTTCCGGGCCTGATCTGGGTCCAAACTGTTTGCAAAGGTTGACAGAAAAGCAGATGATAGAAGTCTGCAGTCTGATCATGGCCTTAGTTGTCAGCTTACAAAAACCATTAGATAAAATAGTAGAATATATCTACAACAGAGTGCATCAATGGAATGACAATGCCCAAGATCAAACTTCACTGATACACAGAATGATCTGATTTTGCATTATTAGCATTTTGTTGAATATAGCCCATATATATCAATAATTCTCTTCTTATTTGTATTGTCTTCACCTAAGTACTGTATTTACCTTTAACCCTTGTCCTGCTGAACCCAGATATACCCTCCCTTTAGCAAACAGTGTAGATCCAGATCAGTTGGCTTCTGAAGAAGCCAACTGATCTGGATCTGCACTGATTGCCATTAAGTATGTGAATCTATATCAACAAACTTGATCAAGTAGTCTGATTGGCTGAAATTAGAAATGGGTGTGGCTTCTTAATTTGTTTAGCAGGACAAGGGTTAACTCCATACCATACTTGTGTTAAAATTTGAACAATTTACTACCTCATGATGTGTCTCAAAGCTGCTGGATGAGTAATAAATAGTGTAGATCCTGACCAGATGCAGCAGATGGGTGTACATTGTTTGCACTGACTGTCTGTCCCAATACTTAAGAGTTATTACAGTACTCAGCAGACTTGTGCAACCAAGTAAACTGAGACCAGATGCAGAAGACTGTGACATTTGATCGGCGTCTAGACTCTGTCTGACTCACAGAACAGCTTTTAGACACCTCATCGTTTAGATGGGTGGACGTTAAAGTATTAGGACAAGTATGATAACTAGATAAGATGTTCAAATAATTCAGGTAAAAACCGCAGTCTTGAATATCTGTGTAAAGCCTCTCAATGAGGCAACATTTTAAGCAAAGAACTGACATCCTCTGGTAGGAGGCTCGATAGCTTGATCTAGATAAAGCACTTTTTTCAATCATAATCTCTGTAAAACATATGTTGTAACACTCATCTGATACCCCTCACAGGCAAATTCAGTGAGTACCACAAGACATGTTTCAGTGCAAAAATAAGTTACATTAAATTATAGCTATAATTTCATAGCAACAGATAAGGCACTTTTTTCATCCAAAAAATGCTGATATCTTTCTTATTTCTCCATGAAAATATATGTTGTGGGTACTCATTAGAAGCACCTTGGGGAGGTGCTTCTAATGAGTACCCACAACATATATTTTTGTGGAGAAATAAGAAAAATATTATGTGGATACTCCCTCTTATCTGTAGCTATGAATTATTGTCTGAATATTTATGCACCTATCATTGTTTTCCTTAGAGGGGTTGTAGCTGGAATGACTCGGGGATTAGATAGCCAAAAACAATCCCAAACCCTCAGGAATTTGACAGAAAACTTTGACACACTGGCAGGGTCTTAGATACCATAGCAGGAAATACAAGAAGAAATTATGTGCTAATTTTAATGCACAATTAGAGGATTTGGCAACAAACTGTGACTCATGGGTAGGAAATTAAACGCCCATAATCAAGGGTATTCCCACCATCTCTTCCTCAATTTGCACTAGAGCCATGATAGTGTTAGTTTCCTACTGTAAACTTCAACTGGTACAATAGAAACTTGATTATTCAATCTCCATGATAAAACTGGCAGGAAATGCAGGACATCAAGAAAACAGTACTAAATTTCTGCCTAGCAAATCACTTGTAAAACCAGAGGACTTGTTTAGGAGGGTATTCAGTGATAATCTTAGAATAATTTTCTCCAGGGCCCAGTCGTTCAAAGCAGCTTAACGAGCTTGTTAAGGGTCATTTCCTTAACTGTTTTAGCAGATTCAATATACAATATTATGATATTTTTGCTGAAAAAATGTGAGTAGCAAAAGCTACTCACATTTTTTCAGCAAAAAATTTCAGCATTTTCGCGTATCACTCGATGTAAATTTTAACGAATCGTTAACTAACGACACCGATAGCTTTGAACAACTGGGCCCAGTTTTCAAAAAAAAAACTTATGTGGGTACTCATTAGAAGTGCCTCAATGAGACAAGATGCAGGTGACTGTGACATTTGATCAGCATCTAGACTCTTTTTGACTCACAGAACAGCTTTTAGACACCTATTGTTTAGATGGGTGGACGTTAAAGTATTAGGACAAGTATGATAACCAGATAAGATGTTCAAATAATTCAGGTAAAAACCGCAGTCTTGAATATCTGTGCAAAGCCTCTCAATGAGGCAACATTTTAAGCAAAGAATTGACATCCTCTGGTAGGAGGCTCGATAGCTTGATCTAGATAAAGCACTTTTTTCAATCATAATCTCTGCAAAACATATGTTGTAACACTCATCTGATGCCCCTCACAGGCAAATTCAGTGAGTACCACAAAACATGTTTCAGTTCAAAAATAAGTTACATTAAATTATAGCTATAATTATCATAGCAACAGATAAGGCACTTTTTTCATCCAAAAAATGCTGATATCTTTCTTATTTCTCCATGAAAATATATGTTGTGGGTACTCATTAGAAGAGCCTCCCCGAGCCACTTCTAATGAGTACCCACAACATATATTTTTGTGGAGAAATAAGAAAAATATTATGTGGATATCCCCTCTTATCTGTAGCTATGAATTATTGTCTGAATATTTATGCATCTATCATTGTTTTCCTCAGAGGGGTTGTAGCTGGAATGACTCGGGGATTAGATAGCCAGAAACAATCCCAACCCTCAGGAATTTGACAGAAAACTTTGACACACTGGCAGGGTCTTAGATACCACAGCAGTAAATAAAAGAAGAAATTATGTGAAATTTTAATGCAATTAGAGGATTTGGCAGCAAACTGTGACTCATGGGTAGGAAATTAAACGCCCAATAATCAAAGGTATTCCCACCATCCCGTCCTCAATGTGCACTAGAGCCATGATAGTGGTAGTTTCCTACTGTAAACTTCAACTGGTACAATAGAAACTTGATTATTCAATCTCCATGATAAAACTGGCAGGAAATGCAGGACATCAAGAAAACAGTACTAAATTTCTGCCAAGCAAAACACTTGTAAAACCAGAGGACTTGTTTAGGAGGGGTATTCAGTGATAATCTTAGAATAATTTTCTCCAGGGCCCAGTCGTTCAAAGCATCGTTAGCTTAACAAGCTCATTAAGGGTCATTTCCTTAACTGTTTTAGCAGATTCAATATACAATATTATGATATTTTTGCTGAAAAAATATGAGTAGCTTTTGCACTCACATTTTTTTCAGCAAAAACTTTCAGCATATTCGCGTATCACTCAATGTAAATTTTAACGAATCGTTAACGACATCGTTAGCTCTGAACAACTGGGCCCAGTTTTCAAAAAAAAAAACTTATGTGGGTACACATTAGAAGTGCCTCAATGAGACCCTTCTAACTAGTACCACAATATATGTTTTTTTATGGAGAAATAAGAAAAAATATGCAAAAATTATCACCATATTTTCCTCCTTTAATAACTAGTCTTCTGTAAACACTGCTTGTTTATTCCAGAACATTGCTTAACTGTTTCCTTCTTTTAAATTTCATTCCAGTATACTGACATCAAATAGCTTCAGATATGGTGATAATGGAGGAAATACAATGTAATTTTAAAACTTTATACAGTCGATTCTCTTTACCTCCAAGTCCAAGGGACTCTCTGAAATACTTGGAGATATCCATATCTCAACATATCAGATTGGCAGAATTGAGGAAAAAATAAATGGAACCACCACATTTCACAAATTAATATGTAATTTGACTCCTGAAGTTAGAGATATATTGAAAATATTGTGGAAAAGAGAAAGGAGCAATTTCTCCCTTTTTCCACAATATTTTATTACCCTCTGTTAGATTTCCATGTAAGACATGGACTAGATTTTTTACTTAGAGATAAGCGGTTATTCAAGATAGCGAAGTCCAGATAAAAAGAGTCTACTGTATAACTCTTCGTTATTTTTGGTCCAAAACACATCTTGTGGGTACTCATCAAAATGACCTTGAGGAGATGGTTCCAAGAAGTACCCACAAGATATCTTCTGGTGCAAAAAATGACTAAAAATTATCTTCAAAATACACCCTTTATCTCGAGCTAGTCTGGCATGTATTACCAGGGCCCAGCTGTTCAAAGCATTGTAGTTTAACAAGCTCGTTAGTGGTCACAATGTTAACTGTTATAGTAAGTACAATATCTAATTCACAAATATTTTTGCTGAAAAATGTGAGTAGCTTTTGCAAATACAAAATATTAGCGTATATGCCATATTCAATGATCAAAGTTTTAACGATACGTTAACAAACGACGCTGTTAATTTTGAACAATTGGGCCGAGATGTTTTTAATCTGCAACACATTTTCATAAAGAAGTCAGGAGCATATTTAAGTGCATATCACTCTTATTCAGAGTTATATAAAATGAAATTTAATACCAAAATATCTGAAAAACAATGTACTGGAATAAATAGTTCAGTGTTGTTACTTATGTTACTGAATAACTTCCCATAAAATGATTTTCCCATCAGAACTGTGAGTTTACAATATCTGTCAAAGAGACAGATAGCACATAATCAAGAGGCTTAACCTCCACAGCATTGTTTCTATCACGAATCTGGTTCCACTGTTGCAGGATACCAGCATATTCTGCTGCCTTTTCCTGGTTCCCAACTTGCCTATAAAGTCTTAATAAACCACGGTAATCATACTCCAAGCCACTATATCCATCACCAAACAATTTCTTTCCTGAAAAAAAAAATTACACCTCAGGCTACTGTAATTGTCCTAAACACATTGGACACATTAACTCCTTACTAAACTTGATCTAAGACATGAAAAAGTCCATTTGACTGCATCTGAAAAACTATGAATGAATGAATTGATTCATTCTTTGTCATAACAATTACAGTAATATCATTATGTAACCCTGTAAAAAATTAACAAAAAACTATTTATGTCACATACTGTTGCATAGCAACAGATAAGGCACTTTTTTCATCCAAAAAATGCTGATATCTTTTTTATTTCTCCATAAAAAATATATGTTGTGGGTACTCATTAGAAGTGCCTCAGAGAGGTGCTTCTAATGAGTACCCACAACATATATTTTTGTGGTGAAATAAGAAAAATATTATGTGGATACCCCCTCTTATCTGTAGCTATGCTGTTGCTCATCATCCTCATTGTCTCTGTGAAATTTTACGAAAATGTAACAAACTTAGTTTATCTTGGACAAAAGGACTGAATGACATAATGACTCCTATATGCATTTTCCCAAACCAAAGGGTATAGTCATTACTGTTATCTTTACTTTTGCCTTTTGAACTTTTGTTTCACCTGAAACGTTAAACCACTTGAAGGAGCATGGAAAAAAACTGCATGTCAGACATGTATTCATCTAACTTAGTGAAAACATACAACAGTACATGTATGTTCTTACAGCATGTACCCTAAATAGCTGACATCATAGCTCCTCACCACACTACTAAAATCTTTCCGTCCATCTGGCTATCTGGTGATGTATCAGAGTTCCTCACCACACTACTAAAATTTTTCCAAGTCCATCTGGCTATCTGGTGATGTATCAGAAATGGTGGTTTAATGGCAAACTGCCAACTACATCAATTGTCGTCTGCTTTGTCATCTGCTTGTAATTTTAAAGTCATTTTTGCAAACAGTATGGACCCAGATCAGACTGCTCCTCTAGGGGCAGTCTGATCAGGGGCCACACTACTTGCCTGTATGCAAAAATATGTTTGAACAGTTTGCAAGAATATTCAGCAGACGACATAAACAGACAACATTTTCAGATGCAGGTTTTCTCGGCATTTTAAGGGTTAATGGCAAACAGTCTACACCTGATAATAAGCTGTATTCTGCAGCCACTGATCTGAGACTACGGCTTTGTTCAGACAGGTCAATCAGACTGAATACTTACTTTTTGTTATCTTAAAATACCAGTACAAAATATAATGCACTTTCTCCCAATTTGACATAAACTGTTACTGAGACATGAATAACAGTATTATTGCAGGAAAAAATGTCTAAATAGGATATTTACTAAATCAACTATTTAGCCAATATGACGGATCAAAAGGGATTATGGAGCACCTACCCAAATTAATAGAGCGTATATACAAGGCTTCTGCTTCATCGTATTTTCCCATGTCATAATTATACAAGGAGGCAAGATGTCCAACAGATAGCGAGACTTCGTAATCTTCAGCTCCGAGAAGCCTCTCTTTGATTACTATAGCCTGTAGATGCATCTCCTCTGCTTCCTGTGAATGAAATAATGACAATAGGAAATTAGGGCCCAGTTGTTCAAAGCGTCGTTAGCTTAACAAGCTTGTTAAGGGTCATTTCGTTAACTGTATTAGGGGATTCAATATACAGTATTCTGATATTTTTTGCTGAAAAAATGTGAGTAGCTTTTGCACTGCAAAAGCTACTCACATTTTTTCAGCAAAAAATTTCAGCATATTTGCGTATCACTAGATGTAAATTTTAACAAATCGTTAACTAACGATGTCGTTAGCTTTGAACAACTGGGCCCAGCTGTTTGAAAACTAACACCCTCCCATAGCTCAAGATAAGCTGAAAAATTTTGTTTGAAGTTTTACGGCCCAATCAACCTAATGGGGTCATGTCAAGCGTGTCAGTTTACCTAACCATACTTCTACCAGGCAGGTTTAGTCTTCTGAGCGGTTAACCAGTATTGTGCACAGTCTTTTGCCAGAAAAAACTGATAACTGAGGTCAGGATCTAAATAACTTGCTATCAACCCTGCATGGTATGTAGGTTTTGCTTGAATCACTAACAACAAACTTTAGGCTTCACTGCAATTTCACGCCCTGAACACGCAGATGTCATACTAACGTCAGCCTCTTAACACTAACACCTGAGTTACCAGTACTAGCTCTTCTTAATGCAGAGTGCCAAGAAAGAACTGCTAATACCAATTCCTAGGATTTCTTAGAGTGGTACGGGGATCAAACCAATAACATCTTTGTCAGAAGATGAATGCTCTGCCAAGCCACACCAACCAGTGCAAGATACATAAAACCTAAATGCAAGAGCAAAGACCTTTATCAGAATAAGCAGATCAGAATTTATGGGCTGGTCTGGGTCTTCAAGGGTCAACAAAGCCAAGTTGTACCATTCTGCATGCTAAGTTACAAGGATTAAATACACTTACAGGGGAAGCCACTGTTTAAATTGTTTTGCCTCTCTTCCGAAAAAAGGGATCTATTCTAACAGGAAATAATTTGCTTTTAGAGTAGACTCCTTTTCCGAAGGGACTACATGTGCAGGAAGGCAAACAGGAAGTCACAAAAGTTGTCTCTCCTATACAAAATGCCTCTGCCCAGTTGTTCAAAGCATCATTAGCTTAACAAGCTCGTTAGTGGTCAAAATGTTAACTGTTCTAGTAAGTATAATGTCTAATTCACAGGTATTTTTGCTGAAAAATGTGAGTAGCTTTTGCAAATGCAAAAGTTACTCACATTTTTTTCAGCAAAAATATTAGCACATTTGCCATACTTAATGATCAAATTTTTAACGAAACATTAACTGAAAACATCGTTAGTTTTGAACAACTGAGCCCAGAAAAATCTACCAAGTATATCCAGTCCCATTATGACCCTTTTTCTTTTCACACAACATCACTCAAGTTCTCCAGGTACTCACCTTAAATCTGTGCATCGATTGGTACAATCTACCTAGGTTGCCATAATGTTTAGCCGTTTGAACATTATTTTCACCAAAAGCTTTCCTTGCCAGTGCCAATGACTGAAGGTGTAATTCTTCTGCCTCATTTAGTAACCTTTCCTCTACCTCTTTATTATGGCTGTCAATAGCGATTTCCTCTAGTATTAAAGCTGACAAAACAAACATAACAGTCATTAGAGTTATCTAGAAACATGTTTTTGTAAAACACTATATCCAAACTATATGCTCTTCCCTACAAAATGCCAAACCTGAGAAGCAGCATAACTCTCATAAGATTAACAGAATTTTTTCATGTGTAGGTGATCTACTCCTCAGCCCTGATCAGTATGCTATATACAGTCGACTCTCATCTCGAAGTCCAAGGGACCCTCTGAAACACTTTGAGATATCCATACCTCGATGAATCAGATTTTCGAAATTGAGGAAAACAATAAATTGAACAACCACATTTAACAAATGAATATGTAATTTGACTCCTTAAGTTAGAGATATAATGAAAATATTGTGGAAAAGAGGAGAAATTGCTCCTTCGGAGCAATTTCTCCTCTTTTCCACAATATTTTGCTACCTGTTGTTAGATTTCCATGGTAAAATAAGGACCAGATTTTCACTTTGAGATAAGGGGTTATTCGAGATAAGCGAGGTCGAGATAACGAGAGTCAACTGTACATATATCAGAGCCCTAGCTTGAATACTTTCTGAGGTATCTTGTAGACAAGGTAAAGAGTAATAAACAGAATATCAAACAGATGAACAAAGCAAAAAGCAATATGCAATCCCTCAACTTTTTCAAAGTTAAGGTCATAATAAACATTCCTCAGCCTCCTTATCACTGATGTGATAGTGATTTTCTCTATTGTTTAAATAAAGCTGACAAAATAGGCATAAGATTTAAAAGCCTTTCCTCACTCTTTACTGTTATCAATAGTATTTCCTCTATTACTAAAGTTGACAAACATAACACTTAACCTATTGTAGTCTGGAGACCCCTTAAAGTGCAAACAGCGCAGACCCAGATCAGATGCCACAGAAAGCGGCATCTGATCAGGGTCTCTACTGTTTGCAAATAGTTCAACCATTTTTCTCTAGGAATATCTAGACCACATAGCCTGACATACCTAAAATCAAAAGTAGAATCTTCCAATATATAGTGGGGAAGAGTACATTCAGTCTATAATGGGTTAACCCTTGTCATGCTGAATAAATTAAGATGCCATGCCCAATTCTTACTGTCAGCCAATCAGATAACTTGAGATCCAGATAGTTGATAAAAATTCACATACTTAATGACAAACAGTGCAAAGGCAGAGTATATCTGGGTTCAGCAGGACTAGGCTTAATCAACTGCATGTAGTTGTCCAGAGCAAAGAAAGATAACAGTTCATAAACTTTTCCCTACCTCATTATTATGGCTGTCAATAGCTAACTCATCCAGTATTAAAGCTAACAAAACAAGCATAGTGTAATTAACTTTGACCTTCTCACTATGGCTGTCAATAGCTATTTCCTCTAGTATTAAAGCAAACAGTGCTGTCTTACGGGATAGATCAAACAATATTTTGCAAAGAAAAAATTAATTTATGCAAATGGAAATTTGGCTAGGAACCAGCCACATGCTTCTTCCTGCATGTTACTCCGAGTGGCGGGATAATGTAAACAAGTATGACTCAGACGATTTAAAACAAGATTAACAGGAAATCTTTATATTAAATCTATCTTCACCATCAACAGGGCAACACCATCCAAAACCAAGGTCACCCTTATTTTGCTAGGTGTTGCCCAGCCCCCTGCCTATAACACAAGTACCATATTAAACTGTAAAGGGGCAAATGAAATACAAGACTAGCTTTTGGGAACTTGAAACTATATAATTGAAAATTTTCGAAAATGAATATGCGCAATCATATAAAGAAATTATATGATAGGTCATAAAGCAATGGCATGAAAGTGTAAAGAATCAATATTTAATGATCAAATTTTTAACGAAACATTAACTAAAAACATCGTTAGTTTTGAACAACTGAGCCCAGAAAAATCTACCAAGTATATCCAGTCCCATTATGACCCTTTTTCTTTTCACACAACAATAATATACAGTTGACTCCCGTTATCTTGACCTCACTTATCTCGAATAACCGCTTACCTCAAAGTGAAAATCTGGTCGCTACCTAAACAGGAAAATCAAGCAACATGTAAAAAAGATTGTGGAAAAGAGGAGAAATTGCTCCTATGAGCAATTTCTCCTCTTTTCCACAATATTTTTAATATATCTCTAATTTCAAGAGTCCAATTACACATTTATTTGTTAAATGTGGTAAATCGAATTAGTTTTTTTTCCTCAGTTCTGCAAAACTGATATGTCGAAGTACAGATATCTCGAAGTATTTCAGAAAGTCCCTTGGAATTCGAGATAACGAGAGTCGACTGTACCTCCAAACTCCTATATTTCCTTGATCTCTTTATTATGGCTTTCAACAGTCAAATCCTCCAATATTTGTATTAAAGCAGACAAAATAAATATACATTAGTAAACTTTCTTCCACACCTTTACTATGTCTGCCAACAACTAACTCCTCTGGTTATGCCAAGCAGGACAATCAACCAACTCACATTTTTTTCTGGACAGGCTTGGTCCTTTGTGTGGTTGAACAGTACTTGTGCATATATTTTCGCCCGTGCCTGACAAGTTGACAATTGCCGTTCTTGAACTAGCGGAAGAGGGGGAATCACCATAAAAATGATTTCATGCTCAAGTTCCCTGAACAACACTGGTAAATACTACAGACCAAAGCAAAAAGTGTAGACCCTGATCATAAGAGACAGAACTGGGTCAAAGCTGTTTGCCACTCATCCAGCAGTTTCTAGATAATATTACTAGGTAGGAAAACAGACTTGTTCACGTTTCAGGACATACAGAAAGCAGTTTATGTGTATAAATATTTACAGTTTGTTTGTGTTGAGGTTTTATGGCCCAGTCAACCCAATGGGGTCATGCTGAGCGCGGTCAGTTTACCTAACCACACGTTTACTGGGCAGGCGTAGTCCTCTAAGCGGTTAACCAGTATTGTGTACGTTCTTTTGCCAGAAACTGACAACTGCCCTTCTTGAATCAGCAGAAGGGAATGGCCATAGAAAATATTTCAGGATCAATCTCCACGAAAGAATGTTGCCGACCTCGGCGGGGGTTGAACCCGTGACCTCCTGGTCTCCAGTCGGACGGCGCATGAAAACTGAGCCACCGAGGCTGAAATATTTACAGTATCTAAGGTATATACCTTTTTCTTCTGAATCAATTTACAGGAAAATTCTGAGGACGACAAATTAAGGATATTTTTCTATTTTTTTTTTCAGAAAATAGGCTTTGACCTTTCATGCAAATTGTCTCCAAAGGAGACAATTTGCATGAAATGTCAAAACCTATTTTCTGGGAAAAAAATAGCAAAATATTGCAAAATGCCTTCTACTATTTTTTTTTTTTTTTTTTACCTAGCATGCTAAGCATTTAAAATACAAATTATTATGGTAACTATGAAAGACACAAACCTTTTACTCTTTTAGATGATGACAGTAGTAAATGATCCTGTTCGAGAATATTGCCTAAAATTTCTATTGCTTTCTCTGCATGATCCCTGTAAAAAGCAAAACAATCATTACATTTTAGGGCTCAAGATAAACTATTAAGCAGGAGTGAACACACTTTGTCAAAATTGTTTTTTCCTTCCTTTTGAAAAGGGATCTACTCTAAAAGGAAAAT
The DNA here is from genome assembly GCA_964016985.1 of Anodontia alba. Lineage (NCBI taxonomy): Eukaryota > Metazoa > Mollusca > Bivalvia > Lucinida > Lucinidae > Anodontia > Anodontia alba. The sequence goes on along the minus strand of OZ024830.1, from coordinate 26,494,841 downwards.
GTTTGCACTTCTTGGATCAAATTCTTCCCCTTTTGTATAAGATCCTTTTTAGAAGGAACTTGGTGTGCAGGAAAGCAAACAGAAAATCATAGAAGTTGTCTCCCTTGTTAAATATGGCATGAACGATCAGGTGATGCTGTGGTTTTGATAAATTTACAAAGTTAAGAGAGTATTAAACACACTCAAGAATATAAAATGGTTCAGGAACTGTAGTTTTCTTATGCTGAAAATGTATTCCAGGTTTGGTGATTGTAGATATTGGGATTGTGAGAAATAGGACTTAAAGGTTTAGGTCCATGACAGGGCTGATGCAGTACAGTGTATCTTGTTTGAGTCAAGTTGGGGTTTTAAAGCCAAATCAACACATTTAAGGCCACATGGAGCCCGTCATTTAACCTACTCACACTTTTCCTGGGCAGGTTTAGTCCTCGTGGTTAGCCAGTACTTGTGCACATACTTTCACCAGTAGCTGATAACTGCCATTCTTGAATCAGTGGAAGCAGGAGAATGACTAGAAATAATTTCATGATTTATCTCCATGGAAATTATGTGGCTGAGTTGGGATTCAACTTGGTTACCCTGAATCTGCAGTCAGACATGCTATTGACTGTGCAAGGGAGCCAGGCTTATGCAAATCTACACAGTCATCAACTGATTGATTGTGTTGGGGTTTAACGACAAGTCAATCCCTGTGGGTCATTTTGTGTCGTCTCCCAGAGAAAGGGAGAAGAGAGAGAGAGAATTAGTAGAGGAGATGAAAGAGGGGGACAGGGGAAAAAGAGGAACAAGAATGAAAGTTAAGAAACAGAAGAAATCAAAACATTCCCCCTCTACCCTTACCTGCTACAAGGATAGCAGGCCTTGTCCAACTGTAAGCCAATATCAGTTGGACGCCCCGGTTTGTTTGTGTTGAGGTTTTACGGCCCAGTCAACCCAATGGGGTCATGTTGAGTGCGGCCAATTTACCTAGCCATATGTTTAATGGGCAGGCTTAGTCCTCTAAGTGGTTAACCAGTATTGGGCACATTCTTTCGCCAGAAACGTAAGATACACGACATCTTCGCCACATCTGACCAACACCACACAGTCATCAAAACATGAAGTATAGATCAAGGGTACAAAGTGGTACTGCAAGATGGTATGGTTGATGTAAATGGATGTTACGATGAACAGAAAACCAGGGCCTGTTTCTTCAAAACTAAAGATGTCATTAGTTAACGTAACTTTAAAACTTTGATCATTTAAAAAGTAGCATATATGCTTATATTTTTTGCTGCAAAAATGTGAGTAGCTTTTGCATTTGCAAAAGCTTCTCACATTTTTTCAGCAAAAATACCTGTGAATTAGATATTGTACTTACTAGAACAGTTAACATTCTGACCACTAACGAGCTTGTTAAGCTAATGATGCTTTGAACAACTGGGCCCAGACCTCTATACTGTTCTTTACTACAGCAAGAGCAACAAATATAAGAATATTTGTGTAGTACTTACTTTGCATCTGTGAATTTTCCTGAGTTGTATTCTTGGACGTATGAGGCATATGCAAGGTCTTCATGAGCTGCTGCTACATGCAGGTTATTACCACCAAATACAGACTGTCGAATATCCAGGGCATTCTGAAACATTCAAGTCATCTATAAAACAAGGGAACATATCATTCAGGACCCAGTTGTTCAAAACTAACGATGTTGTTAGTTAACGATTCGTCAAAATTTACATTGAGTGATATGCAAATATGCTGAAATTTTTTGCTGAAAAAATGTGAGTAGCAAAAGCTACTCACATTTTTTCAGCAAAAAATATCGGAATATTGTATATTGAATCTGCTAAAACAGTTAATGAAATGACCCTTAACGAGCTTGTTAAGCTAACGAGGCTTTGAACAACTGGGCCAAGGTAAACATCAAAGACCCAGAACAGTGTTAGTCCTGTGCATTTGCCACCAAATCTTGTACATATGCACATGCTGATGCATCATAGCTCCAGATAGGTCATTTTTTTTTATCAAGGCACTTCTAATAAGCAACCATAGCCTGTCTTATCTGGAGAAATGAGAAAAAAAAAATCTGGAATATGAAATCTTAGCTGAAGCTATGGACCAAGTTACAAAATTTACTTCAATATTCATTCCCATATTAATACTAAAAGTTAAACAAGGCCATATGACTATCTTGTGATGCGAGTCACAAATTGCAACCTGCAAGCCCTGATCAAAAAGATCTATTTAATCTTGGTCTACACTGTTTGCTCAGGAATATCCGTCTGAATATTCAGGGTAAACACACTTTTTTCTAGCAAGCTGGCAATGGCATTTAATTTAGTGTTTATCAATTATAAAATTTCATAGGAAATCAGAAGCAGAATATTGACACAGCAAACTTAGTGGTCAAATGATAAACAGAGTATTTTTCTTTATGTCAAACAGGGGTTGAAAAGTTACAGTTTTACTTCAAGCTAACATTTGCTTGAAAGTAAGACATTTCTTGAAAGTAAAACTTAATGTGGCATGGGCGGCTGTGGTGCATAGCTTCTCATAAGATGTTGTTTTTTTTTTCATCTGCATTGACATTTTTCTTGTTTCTCCATGAAAGCACATATTGTGGGTACTAATAAGAAGAACCTCAAAGAGGCACTTCTAATGAGTACCCACAATATATGTTTTTTGGGGAGAAGAAAAATATTTACTTTGATACCCTATATGGTTGCAGTGGACGAATTATAGGATGGAACAAACCACTGTACGTACCTGATACACTTGAACAGCAGCAGTTATGCTATCTACATTGAGGAGGTAAAAACCATAGTCAAGAAGTGCATCAGAGTATTTGGGATGATGAACACCAAAACATTCCCTGAAAATCAAAACATAACCATAGGTCTAGATAAGAGTAAGTATCAGGAAAATAGTTTTCTTCTTGACGAAAACAAATATTGTGGGTACTCATTAGGCACTTCTAATGGGTACCCACAATATACTTTTTGGTTGAAAAAAGTGCCAGATCAAGAGCTATGATAACACTGACTTAGAACTAATCCATTTGATAAATATGTAAAACAAGAACTATTCTACACATAATAACTTTACCTTAAAAGGGAACGCAATATAAGTTGTAAGTATATCTTGAGGTAAAGTGCTTAACAAGCCATTTATTTTGATGCAAGACTTTTCAAAATTGGCCTGGAAAAAATAAAGTTATGGTGGTTTGAATATATTTAAAATGGCTGTCATGGATACCGCCATATTGTAGGCTTTGTGACGTCACACAGCCCAATGGGTTTTTGAGAATAATTTTGCTACAGATTCTTTTATAATCTTTTAATTCTAATGACAAGCAATCATTTCTTCCAAAATAAACCAACTTATGAGAATAACTACCTTTATGAAACGAATTTTAATTTTTATGAAACCCCATTAAATATTCAAAATGGCGGCATCCATTACACCAATGTTAAAATATTCAATTGTCTATAACTTACATAATTTTCCATCGATTTTGATCAAATTTGTGTCAAAATTTATTGTTTGTAAAGTTCTTTACTTTAAAGCACAATGCCTATTAAGGTTGTGTTCCCCTTTAATACTCATACTAAAAGTAATTTACAGCTGCCGCATAATTTCTAATTACATGTTCACATAGTAGAATCACATAATGAAAATTCCTGCCACATACAAGCAGGGCTTCCATTAACTTCCAGACTCAGGAAGTCCCAGACTTCCTACCCCTCAAATTTGGAAGTCCCACAGGAAAATCTAGGAAGTCCCACTTTTTTACCGTGCTGCGGCGGTCTGCCCTTTCTTTAGTAGAACATAGGTTCTTATTTCTGTGTCACACAGAATCATCATGATATACGCTTCTCTTAGATGTGTTTTAAAAATGCCCTTATCGCTTATTAAAATTCGATCGCATCTTTTTGGAAAGCCTGTACTTGTATGTCGGACCTTAGAGAAGGCATCAACATTGGTACAACTTCGCATTCGTTTCAAAGCCCAGAGAAAGAAAAAAGAAAAGAGAATACATGAGAGAAAACACCCAAAACATGTTTTCTTAAAAATAAACTATGCTGAAATTATTTTGCAGAAATGTATCTAATGAAATATTTGTTCGGATTGAAGCTGATCAACACGAACGAACGAGTTGCTTACTTCACAAAAATTGCGGGAAAACGGCGCCGACTCGTGCAACAACAAACAAATTAAAGGCAGCTCTCGATGAAATACCAACAGCAAAACGTTCGTTCGCGGAGAAAAGCAAGCAAAACCATCGCAAATCGCTTATATTTAGACTTACTTTGCGTCTTTTCCGCGCTGGTAAACAGCGCAACCGGAACAAGGCTACGCATAAATTTAGAAACGGGTTTTCCGAAACTTTTGACGAAAAATATGTTTTCTTTTCATTTGAAAAATTGCTTTTGTTGTCATGACAAACGTAAGCTTCTAAATTCGAATAGATTTCAATTTGCGTTCTGTGCATAATTGTTATTTATTTATTTATAGAATTTCACTTGGCAATTCCCGGAAGTGTTGCAGACGACACACGTTCTTAGCTAAATAATAATTTAAGATTTTAAGACGTGAATATTAAAAAATAATAATGACTTCATATAATTTCAACGAATATTTTCGGGGTCGCAGTAGAAAATTTAATTACATAAACATCAATTAATCAACTCAGCACGCGTGATAAATACACGCAGTGATCACGCAGCCATCAAAAGGTAGCCGCGACGCTTGACACGGCTGTCAATAAAACTCCCGCAAGCGTAAAGTGGGACGTCCTCAAAGCTCAGTCAACACAGGTAGCGAATTTCCGGTAAGTAGGCGGGGCAAACATCATACAACTGGTTAAAAGTGGGCGGGCCTTTTGACAATTTTTGGACGTCTCGGGTATCGATTTCGGACGGACAAAAGAAATTTCGGAAGTCCGCGGTACGTCTTTGAAGTTCAATTTGGACGTCCGGTGGCAATCTCAGGGCGTAATATACGTCGTACGTCCGCTTAACGGAAGCCCTGATACAAGAAGGCAAAATACAATACAGTATTAAATAGACAGGTCTGAGAAAACAGTGTAGCCTCATATTAGATATAACAAAATGTGGTACACAACAAAATATGGTGTCTGACCAAGGTCTATGGTTTGTCACATATCAAGCTGTTTTAGTTATAATACAAAAACAGGCAGTAAAATGGACTTATCCTAATGATGTGTTATTATTTGTGTGTTCTAAGATGGCTGATGAGACCAATCTTAGCTCTAAACTGCCTGTTGCAGATAGAACAAGAGAGGTCTGAGGAAGAAAGCTCTGTTGGTTTGTTTGTGTTGAGGTTTTATGGCCCAGTCAACCCAATGGGGTCATGTCGAGTGCGGTCAGTTTTCCCAACCACATGTTTACTGGGCAGGCTTAGTCCTCTAAACAGTTAACCAGTATTGTGCACATTCTTTCGCCAGAAACTGACAAATGCCCTTCTTGAATCAGCAGAAGGGAGAGAATGACCGCAGAAAATATTTCATGATCAATCTCCACGAAAGAATGTTGCCGACCTCGGCGGGGGTTGAACCCGCGACCTCCTGGTCTCCAGTCAGACGGCGCATCCAACTGAGCCACCGAGGCCGGCAAAGCTCTGTTGGTGATGCCTTAGCTCTGGCTTTCCGCTGTGAACGTTTCTGCTTGGCTTCGCTGATTCTTTTTGCTTCGTATTCACCACCTCCCCTTCTTATGAGGCCTCAGATCGATATGTACTATGAATGTAGCACACATATGGCAAACAACTATATTAATAATGGAAGGACACACAGGCAAAGGAGAAACTTTCGTGTCAGCATGAACTTTGTGGCAATGGTCTTAAAACAATAGATCTCTTATAATGACACGTCAATCCTTCTGAGTCATTTTGTCTTCTCTCAGAGAAAGGGTAAAATGGGACAGTTAGCTGAGGAGAGGAAAGAAAGACATAGACAAGAATGATGAAAAAAAGCAAATGATAATGCAGAAACAGTTCAAAATACCCTCCCATACCTTTTACAAGCAGATCAGCCCTTTACCAATGCCCTAAAACATAGTATCAATTAGCTCATGTTCCTCAAATTTACAACATTTACCCTAAGTATTCAGATACCTTCTCCTAACCATATTTTCACTACCTGTTGTTGTGTCTACAAGAATGTTGGATGAAGGGCAAACAGTGTAGACCCTGGTCAGATGCTACATTTTGTGGCATGTGATCTGGTGATCAGGCCTGACAGTCCAAATACATAGAGTAAATATATACATGTACTGTAATAACCCTAAGTATTCAGACAGACAGACCTTTGCAAACAGTGTAGACCCAGATCAGAAGCCACAGGATGCGGCATCTGATCAGGGTCTACACTGTTTGCCATAAGTACACCAATATTTTAGACACATCCAGAGGAAGTAGAATGGACTATTTTATATTTTAGGACAAGTATGGTAAGTAGATAAGGTGTCCTAATACTTAGGGTAAAAATGGTAAGTATATTTTCTTACCTAGCATAGCTCACTGCATGTTTGATAAGAATTTCAGCCTTGGCAAATTCTCTCTTAACAACACACACCTGTAACAAAAGTAACAAAGAGACCAGTTCAAATGAATTCCACCAAGTAAAACACAGCACTATGGCATATGTAAAGGGTGCTGACAAACCAAACAAGTCAGTAGAACCCAAATTCAAAGGGGAATGCAATACAAGTTGTTACGTCACACAGCCCAAATAAAATATGCAGAACCAAATTATAGAGGGTTTTTAAGAATAATTTTGCTACAGATTTTTTATAATCTTTTAATTCTAGTGACAAGCAATCATTTTAGAAATAAGGAAGTTATGGTGGTTTGAATATATTTAAAATGGCTGTCATGGATGCTGCCATATTGTAGGCTTTGTGACATCACACAGCCAAAATTAAATATGCAAAACCAAATTATAAAGGGGTTTTAAGAATAATTTTGCTACAGATTTTTTTATACCCGGTAATCTTTTAATTCTAGTGACAAACAATCATTTCCCCCAAAATAAACCAACTTTATGAGAATAACTACCTCTATGAATGTAATTTCAATTTTTATGAAACCTCATTAAATAGTCAAAATGGCAGCGCCCATTCCACCAGTTAAAATATTCAATTGTCTATAACTTACTTAATTTTCCACCGATTTTGATCAAATTTGTGTCAAACTTCATTGTTTGTAAAGTTCTTTACTTTAAAGCAAAATGCCTTTTAAGGTTGCGTTCCCCTTTAACTAAAGAGAAAATTGGTTTACACTACATTTTTTTCTTAATCATTACAAATATTATCACCTTCTTTAGGGTTACCTACACAGCTCCAGGTAAGGTGCTTTTTTGTTTTTTCATCCGAAATGTATAGATATTTTTCTATTATCTCCACTTAACCCTTCTCTTACTGAACACGACATGCCCCGTCTTAGCAAACAGTGTAGATCCAGATGAGTTGGCTTCTGAAGAAGCCAAATGATCTGGCTCTGCACTGTTTGTCATTAAATATGTGAATTTCTATCAAAAACCTGGATCAAGTAATCTGATTGGCTGGAAATTAGAAGTGGGCGTGACATCTTAATTTATTCAGCCTGACAAGGGTTAAACATGTTGTGGGTATTCAGTAGAAGTGCCTCAGCAATGCACATCTAATGAGAACCCACAACATGTTTTCATGGAGAAATAAGAGAAATATTACCCAGATACCTCCCTTATCTGGAGGTATGTATGTTGAAAGTTTTTAAAATCAGGGCCCAGTTGTTCAAAACTAACGATGTCGTTAGTTAACGTATCGTTAAAACTTTGATCATTAAATATGGCATATATGCTATATTTTTGCAAAAAATATGTGAGTAGCTTTTGCATTTGCAAAAGCTACTCACTTTTTTTGCAGCAAAAATACCTGTGAATTTGATATTGTACTTAATAATAGATCAGTTAACATTTTGACCCTTAACAAGCTTGTTAAGCTAACAATGCTCTAAACAACTGGGCCCGGGTATTCAAGCAAATACTTTCTCTGTATGTGTGTGTGTATGTGTGTCATCTCACCTTAGAACACTGTCTTAGAACATCAACTACTGCCTTCTGTGGCAATGATGTCGACAACTCCTTCATAGCAAGAGAGCAGTGTCGGAAAGCTTCATCATACTGACTTTCTGCAAACAGGAGGGCACAACATTCTGTGTACAGAGACGCCCTGCTGACTGATACTCCCTGTTCCATGAGTCGGTCCAGAATTTCAAATGCTCCTTTACAAGTGGCATTAGCCTCCTTGAACTTGCAGTTGCAGTTCTGGACATGTAGAAGTCTGAAATAAAGAGTTAAAGTTTACTATCTGAAATAAAAAGTGAAAATTTACCCTCTGAACTAAAAAGTTAAAATTTACAGTAATATTTTAAAGTCTAAATACTGAGCACTATTCCTTACAATACTTGTACTAAGATTTGAACAAATCCATTTAACTAAACTACTGATGGGTCAAATAAATTGCTGGATGAGTAGAAAACAAACACCAGGGCCCAGTTGTTCAAAGCTAACGATGTTGTTAGTTAATGATTTGTTAAAATTTACATCAAGTGATACGCAAATATGCTGAAATTTTTTGCTGAAAAAATGTGAGTAGTTTTTGCAAAAGCTACTCACATTTTTCCAGCAAAAAATATCAGAATATTGTATATTGAATCCGCTAAAATAGTTAATGAAATGACCCTTAATGAGCTCGTTAACCCTTAGGCTGCTAGCAAAAAAATGAATCAAGCCTGTAAGAGGGGGTACCTCTAATCGAGAAGTCATTTCTCCCTTAATTTTGCCTCAAATTACATGGAATTTTCACATACAATTTGCCGATCGTAGATGGCCATTTTACCGGAGAAGAGATGGTCACATGACTAGAAAGTCATGTGACAGTCACATGTAAACCGGGAACCGTTTAAGACACTTAAAAAAAAAAAAATGTTACAAGGGACCAGCACCTACTGTGTACTATTGCGAATGAAACAAGTGACATACAAAGGTTCTACTGTTATTCCTACTTATTCCTCACTGGAAATGATTCAGGTGTTATGGGCTTTTTTTTTCCAGAAAATCATGATCAATCTGTTGAAGTGAGTGCTGAAATTAATGGCAGCATGATATTTGGTATTCTCGGTCTATTTTAGTGGGGGCAAAATCCAGCACCTGACTATCTAATGAAAAGTAGCGTGTTTGTATGAAAGTAGATTCACTCCTGTATGAGAACACTTGCTCTGAATGGTTGCATGTGGTATATAGTAAGTTTGACAGGCTTTAGAGTTGGCAGACCCCTCCAGCGTGACAATAGTCGTGATTAGCAGCCTAAGGGTTAAGCTAACAATGCTTTGAACAACTGGGCCCTGCTCTTTTGGCATCTGATCTTGTTCTACATTGTTTTCTCAGGTATGTCTGTCCAAATACTTGCAATAAAATACGGATAATAGTATTAACACTGTAACTACTTATTGTACTTACTTTAAAACATGTCCAGATGACAACCTGCTGTCAGGCTAGGCTTTTACTGCTCACACATACCCACTAAAACCTCTTATCATTTATCACTAGACTATAGCATGATTGATGCACTCTCTCAATATACTGTCTAACTGTTTAGCCAAGAAAGTATATACTGTAGATACTCATTAGCAATGCCTCTTCAGAGTACATTCAATTAAGTGTTCGTGGAAAAATAAGAAACCATGTACCTGGATAAATCTTTTCTCTAGAGCTACAGTACAGCTCTAGTGGTTTTTCAAAATCTCCCCCGAACCAGTGGGGTGGATTTTTTAGCCCACCACGGATTCTCCCAATACCCCACTCCAATTCCCTCCGCCACCGATTTTTCACCCATGAGTTACCTTAAATATTCAGACACCTTAACTCTCCTGGGCCCAGTTGTTCAAAGCACCATTAGCTTAACAAGCTCGTTAAGGGTCATTTCGTTAACTGTTTTAACAGATTCAACCTACAATATTCTGATATTTTTTGCTGAAAAAATGTGAGTAGCTTTTGCAAAAGCTACTCACATTTTTCCAGCAAAAAATTTCAGCATATCTGCGTATCACTTGATGTAAATTTTAACGAATCGTTAACTAACGACATCGTTAGCTTAGAACAACTGGGCCCTGGTTGTCTTTGGTTGAAAAAAGCTTCCTATCTAGAGAACCAGGCAATCATATGGATTAGTTTAGTACAACCATTTATATCTTGCTTATTTCTCCATAAAATGTTTCTCTGTGACGTGCTTCTAATGTGTACCTACACAATATGTATTTATGAAGAAATATTTACTAAAACGTATTTATCTGGATAACCCCTCTGTTTAGAGACCTTAACCCAGTTGCTAAAAACTTAAAGTTGTTAGCTAACATGATGTTAAAATTTCTATCATGAAATATGGCAAATACATTGACATTTTTTGCTGAAAAAATATGAGCAAAAGCTACTCACATTTTTTGCAGCAAAAATATCAGTGTATCTGAAAATAACTTAAGTAACTAAAACAGTTAACAAGTTTGTTATTAACAAGCTTGATAAGCTAACTATGTTTTATACAACTGGGCCTTGGATTGTAATGTGTCAAATAATCTAGGTAAAAGGCATAAGCTGGATATCTGATCAATACTTAGCATGATCTGATTAAAAATTTCAGCAGAAGATACTTTGAAACATTTTTCTTGAGAAAAATAAGGAAATATTATCAAGCAGGAAAATACATGTAGCACCAATTTGTTGTCTGCTGAATTTGTCCATAGCACGTTAAGTGTTAAAGCCACCATTAAATGGCACTTGAAGTGTCACTTTTAGTCATAATTTGGACCATAAACTGCCAACATGTTTTTTTTTTAACATTACACCTTTTGTCCCATGATTCTGTGCCTCCAAGCATTTGTAATTCACTGCCCCCTAGACCATTAGTGTTAAAACCTGAATCCTTGGTAGGATACATATATTGGTGTGTGTGAACATACTAACATATCACTCAGACATACAGTTGAACTTCAATGGCTCGAACCCCCTTGGCTTGTTTACCATGGATGAGTTGAACACGTTCTTGAGTCCGCAGGGATTTCCTCCTAATACGATATACGGATAATTTAGGGAGATTTTCTTCTTTTATCTTGTAAATGTATGCTGCGTGCACTCATTACAATTGCCTCTATGAGGCAATTCTAATGAGTACACACAACATACATTTAAAATATAGAACACTGAAAAGATATCCCACAATTATCTCCATTATGCCCCTGGTGTGGCACTAATAGTAACCTTCCGTGGCTCGAACTACCGCTGTCTCGAACAAATTTTCATGGTCCCAAAGGGGTTCGAGCCATCGAAGTTCGACTGTATATATAAGCTAAACTGATACCGCTTCTCAAGGCACTCACCTAACACTACACTCTAAAGATCGGCATAGACTGGGAACTGTTGTATCACTCTGACAGAGACGTAGACAAGACTGATACACTTTTTCACTGTCAAAATACCATCCAGCATCACTGAGAAAGCCACCTGAGAATCAGAAAGAAAATCATTCAAAATCAAATTCACATGTGAGAATTAATACAATGAATCCTTAAAAAGCTATTCAAAAAGTTTTGATAATTTCCATAGCCATATAAGGCACTTTTTTCTTCAACCAAAATATATTTATAGTTTTTCTAATTTCTCTGCAAAAATCATGTTGTGTATACTCATTTGTAGCGACTCGGCTAATGCACACACATTTTTGTGGAGAAATAGGAAAAAAATTGTTTGGATGCCCCTCAACACAGCACCCCTCTTACCTTGAGGTATAACTTCCTTAAGGTGTCAGTTGCCATGAGAATCTTTTTAAGTCAATCTGTAAATCTAGTCTTATTCGGATGGTTGTCTGGGTCTTAGTTGTCTGCATATTAAACTATGAGAACAATATCTGTTCCTTACTATGTCTTTGAACCTCCTAATCTGATTGATACTAAATTATGAAAAAATATCTATGCCTTACAATGTCTGTGAACCTCCCAAATCTGGGCCCAGTTGTTCAAAACTAACGATGTCGTTAGTTAACGATTCGTTAAAATTTACATTGAGTGATAAGCAAATATGCTGAAATTTTTTGCTGAAAAAAATGTGAGTAGCTTTTGCAGTGCAAAAGCTACTCACATTTTTTCAGCAAAAAATATCAGGATATTGTATATTGAATCCACTAAAACAGTTAACGAAATGACCCTTAACGAGCTCGTTAAGCTAACGACGCTTTGAACAACTGGGCCCTGGCTTGCAATATTATAATATTAACCCTTTCAGCCCTGTAAACCAAGACAGATACATTTGCAATCAGTGTAGATCCAGTTGAGACAGCTCATAATGGGTCATCTCATCAGGCTTTTTTGTTTGTGATGATGTTTTACAGCCCAGTCAACCCACTGGGATCATGTTGAGCAGGGTCAGTTTACCTAACCACACTTTTACTGGACAGGCTTAGTCCTCTAACCTGATAGGGCTGCAACGATACACTCATCTCACGATACGAATCATGATACTTGCTTCACGATATGATATGTTTCGCAATACGCTTTTCAGACTTGAGATAATACAGTAACTGCATGAGGATTATACTATGATGGTCAACTAAGCTGCTCACCATACCTCAAAGTTTGTTTAAATGGTTCACAGTCATAGTCTTAATATTATATTTGTAAAAGTTTCACAATGTGAAAAGTTTATTCCTTTTCTTTTCTTCAGTGAAAAAAATCTAAGCATCCTAGTTCAAGTACTAAAGCTTCCTAGATATACAATGTTTGAAAACAGGTAAAACAGGTTCTGTCCAGAATGCTGTTCCTTTCATTCAGTGTGAGCCGGACTTACTGATTTTATAGAAAATCTCTACTGCAAAATGACATGAAAGATTGAAAATTCTATGAAAAAGTGTTTGACAACATTTTCCTGAGTGTTTTGCGTGCTTTTAATATTCATAACAGTGTTTATTGACAGAATAATTAAACATTTTTTTTCAGGAAATTTCGAAGTCACGAAAACTAATGACACATAGAGATTTTATGGCAAGTACTAATAACAGTCATTAAAAACTTGCATAAAGAAGTCATGCAGCGGTACAACTATCTTAAATTAAATGAAGCTAAATATATCTTTTGCCTGCAGTAATTACCAATGTAACTGACAGCTAATTGACAACTTTTGTTTACACTTAGTGAACTGAGCCGTATTGAAACTCGACGAAAAAGAATTGTGAACCGAATCATGACCAATGAACCGCGATGCACTGTAAATTCGGTGAATCGTTTCACCTCTAATTAACCAGTAATTTGCACACTCTTTTGCCAGAAACTGACAACTGCCCTTCTTGAATCAGCGGAAGGGAGAGAATGACCACAGAAAATATTTCATGATCAATCTCCACGAAAGAATGTTGCCGACCCAGTGGGGGATGAACCCACAACCTCCTATCACCAGTCGGATGTGCATCCTACTGAGCCACCAAGGCCGGCTCATGAGACTATATACACGGTTTGTCATTTTGTTCTAGATTTACCACTGTCACCCTTCTGACAGCAATGTATGTGTCCAAATGCAGAGATGAAAAAGTCTATTTCAGAAACTCGGGGTTGAAAGGGTTAACGAAAGGCTTTATATATTATAGCATATTATAGCAGTCTTTTCATTATGAGCAGCAGGAGACTAAATTGCCTTCTCTCCTTCCAGCATGACCTCCTAACTTAAGCCTCTATAACTGATCTATTACAAAGGTCTATAACACCTGCCCTCTACTTGCACTTCAAAACTTGATGAAAAGGCTTATATGGTTCAAGAGTTCTGGCCTAAAAATAAAAACATCCAACAAACTTCTTTCTCATGCCATACAAAATTTTTTAAAATATACCTAATGAAAAGCCAAGCTGTATAATTTTATCCTTGGCTGACTCCTGTGGTGTGACTGGAGCTGCTAGCTGGGTGGAGAACGTATCTGCTAGGATCTCTGACACTCGAACACCATGATCCATTAAAGCCTGGAAACAGTGATGCAGCAGGTGCCTGAAAACATTTTTAGAGGATGACAGTAGAGCTTATGAGGAATTGATACAACTTTGAGGGAAATAAATCACATGAAAATATTTACCTTCCTTCTCACTGGATGCTACTGTTTAAGGAAAGAATTTCTTCCCTTTAACCCTTGTCCTGCTTAAATAAAGATGCCACGCCCACTTCTAATTTTCAGCCAATCAGATTACTAAATCCGGATTGTTGCTATAAATTCACATTCTAAATGGCAAACAGTGCAGATCCAGATCAGTTGGCTTCTTCAGCCAACTGATCTGGATCTACACTGTTTGCAAAGGCAGGGTATATCCAGGTTCAGCAGGACAAGGGTTAAAAATAATAACGAATACATGTATCATTTGAAAGTTTGCATTTTATCATTTCAAAAACCACTTTATCTAGAATTCTTTCTAACTGACTCCAAATGAGCAAATCCGCACTTCAGTTTTTAAGCTGAGGCTACTGTGTTTGAGGAAACTTTAACCAAACTACATAGTGTTTTCTTTTTCTTTTTTTTTTACTAAAAGCACTTCTGGGGCTCTTTTTTTTTTTAATTTTTAGTGAGAACTCTGCAGAATTATGCATAATTTACCTTTTATCATTGACCTTCAGGACTTTAGAAAATGTTTCCAGCTCCGAAAACTCTAAGCCTAGCTGACAAAGGCGTCCTTTGTTGTATAACTGAAATAGAAAAAGGAAATTTAAAGAATTAGCTGAAACTGTAACCTGCAACATACATGCAGCTCCAGGCAACTAGCATAACTCTGGATAAGAAGGAGTATCAGGTAAATATTTTTCACGTACACATCAACCTCTTTATAACATTGTTCATTAGAACATGGTTTTGGATATCACTATTAAGATGGCTCCCAAAAATGTATAGATGGTCATTTTTCTATATAATCTTTACATTTTTGTTTGGATATAACACGGTTGTTTAACTAACATGGTTTATGCTTTAGTGTTACAAAGAAGTTGTGTCCTTAACAACATATGCTGTGGTACACATAAGAAATGCCTTTGTGAGGTACTTCTAATGAATATCAACATTTGTATGCTTTCATGGAGAAATAAGAAAAATATCAATACTTTTTGAATGATGAGATCATTTTCATTTTGTTCCAAAATATATTTTGTGGGTACTCACTGGAGTTGGGCATCAAATGAATACCTTAACAACAAACATGAAGCTGGGCCAGAAAATTCAGGAGATGTCATGTCTCCCTCATGTAAAAATTGAGAGACATCTTCCAAGATAAGCCGATGTGACAATTTCTATCTTACTTAACTTGTGCAATGAACACCGCTAAACTTTCAGTCTCGTTTTCTGCTACAAAGGCCCGTGAGGGCATAAGCAGTTTAGATTTTTTTAGCTTTTTACTTCAGTGGTAGCAATACATGTACTTGAACTTTTTCATCATTTGCTGCAAGTAGGGCAGATATTTATCTTTTTCTGGTTTATTTAGAAAAAGATTTGAGGCGTATTTCTCAATAGTCAACTAATCCTCCCAGTAGCATTGGAGAGTCTATCATGCTTAGAAACTGCTTAGGGCCAAAATGAATAACCTTTTGATGTGCAGACTGATACTAAAGTAATACTTTGCTCATCATGCTTGTTGTGTTTCAAAAGATATTTAGGTAACAGTAAATATTAAAAGATCTTGTGAAGAATATTTGGTGTCTGAAAACTTTGGAATGAAAAATTACCATTAAAATGTCCAAATATTTTGCAAAAAAAAAATGCTATTATCAGCTATGTTAGAATTTGTACATCTGAGCTGTGCACCTGTCAAATCTAGGTCAGCTGGGCTGCAGACAAACTGTATTAATTGACTGGGTAGAGTAAAATAACTCACAGGTGAAATGTTCTGCCAATAATCTTAGCCTTAAGTGATGGAAGATCCTGAAACATGCATGTGCATTTTGGGTGATTAATCAATCTGCATCTATCGTCAATTTACACAAGAGAAAATCAATATATAACATTTTCTTTAAACTATTTCTAAAGTTAAAGTAGAAAATGCACCTAAGCACAGCTTTGTTGCAGACTTAAAAGACATTTGAGAAATAAAGATTTCATTTGTTATTTATCAGCAAAAATACAAGTCAAAAGCATTGACGAGCTGATGAATACCTGGATCACTTGGAAATTATTACAGACTCATCAGTTTATTGCATTGCTCATTGAAAATCCTTATTTCAATTCCAGCAGGAATGCATTATGGCTCTATGACATTATTTGCACACCTTGCAGTATTTTTGATAATGTACATATTCCGTGTCAAGACCAATTATGTGGGGGGTGGCAGAACTTCATGCACTTATATAAGGCCTAAAAAAATAAACATTCTGTTTCTGATTTCATCAACAATTTGCCATAGGGCTGGTAGGTTGGCCACTTTTTTTTTCTCTATCTTCTTTTTTGTTTTTTCAAGTCAAATTAAGGTCAGTGAATCGTGAATATTTTTAATGGAATCACCGAACAGTTGACCATTTATGAATACCGATGATAAAGGGGCGCTGTGTCAAATGTTTCTAATTGTCGTATAGCCTGGTAGTCAGGGCAGACAAAGAAAACGAAGACTCTTATAAATCTCGGTTTTAAAAGGTGTCCTACAAATAAAATACATAAACACATAGAACAAGACCTTACACAATATACAAATGTACAGATACAAATACATAGGACACAACCTGCACATCTTGACAGACATGTAATTAAATTTGGTTCTAGCGACCTTAATAGTTAGACATGGGTTTGCTAATGACGGATGGAAGTCATGAATATTTATAGATTATGCATATATCTTTGTGCATAAATTAAGTGATGAAACTGTGCAGAATTACTCTATTAATGTAATACTAACACCGATGCATATCAATACTATGACCTGATACAGGAAAGCGCATTTCTTCACAATACGATGTTTGTTTACATTCAGCACGAAGACGGACATGTATGATAAAGGTGTGTAAAATAATCAATACTGACGGAACGTAAACAAACAACCCTTATCAACATACCTGGCTGTACAATAAATTCATTCTGTGAATATCAGTGAAGATATAAACTTCAGAAGGTGAATGAAAGAAATAATTTCTCCGTTGAATGGAGGATGACCTTCTGCCACTAAGATGGCCACCGGCTGAATGCAAAGAGCGCGCATAAAAATACAGGTGCATAAACAACAGGTACATGCATTGGTTATTTGTGTTAGTAATCACCCTGACGTCACACACACTAAGAATAGAAGGAATTATAGAGTAAGAAAAGTTATCATTGGACTGCGCTATTTACATGTGAGTAAAAATACTACATAGAGGAATCCCGGGTTTCCCTTATGTAGGTGAAGGTTACTTTCACTTTACACTTTAAGGTAGCGTATCACAGATTGTTAAATAGAAACTACCTAATTGTAAGTAAAATAATTATTTGTCATGAAATGACCTGTGTGACATAATTTTATTTTATACCGAGATGCTGCTGCATGCTTCGAAATAAACTGCCCCAATGTGCTCCGGTCTGGCATGTAAGGGCACAGCCATATTGGAAATAAAAAAACGAATGATGAACACCGAAAATCGGTACGAACAAATTTATGTAACAAACGTATATAAAAACCAGGATTGGCCAGGGTCAATCGCAGATTTTTTTTTTTCTTTCATCATATGCAAAAAAAAAAAAATACAGTCACCTGAATTTTGACCAGTCGGTTGGGAAATCGGAAGCATAACGTTCTTTGGAGCCTGAGAATATAATTGAGAATCAGAGAATAATTGGAAATGGCGAAACACAGAGAAAAGGGCTCATGGCTAAAATTTACTGCTGCACTGCTCAGTCTGATCTTTCTCTTCTTACATTCAAGCCCCTACAACTTGACAGCCCTAAGATTATGATCGGTGAGAGTAGGGTCCACATTACCCCACCCGCCAGAATACCACAGGGACGATGCTTATCTCGGTCTTTTTAATATATTTTACCCCACCTTGTAATAAATATCGAACTGAACACGCTCTGGCAACGACTTCAAATCTCGTCTGTGCCTTGAATAAGAAGTCACTATTGCAGAAACAGCCATATTAAACAACGAATCTGGAACCCAACCCATTGCACAGGCGGAAGCCATATTGAATAATTGACAGCTCGTGCCAAAACAAGGATATGGGTAAAACCCCATACCGAACCACTCTAAAGAATAATAGAATAGAATAAATTTTATTTCCGCAGTGGTATTAATGTCATTAAAAAATCTTTCAAAAATAAATAAATGAATAAATAATAATAACTTCAACACCTTTAATGTGGAAAATCATCTCCATCACATACATCATAAGGGCTCATTATTCCCTCAAACAATCAGAGATTGGAATGCCCTTCCAGATTCGATCATTACCTCTGCTGAAGGAGCAGAGGATGGTGTGGCTAGGTTGATCTCTCTGGTGAGAGCTAAGGACTAACTTCCCATGTCACAGGTCCTGGTGAATGAATGTCATTAGACGTATCACCAGTAAACATTCTGATTCTGATCTGATTCTGATGTGTTATTATTATTATTATTATTATTATTATTAGTAGTAGTATTATTAGTATTATTATTATTATTATTGTAGTGGTCTACATAAATGCTACGTATGTCGCAGAGTAAGAATCATGGTATAGTGCCAACTAATGTTGCTAACGTAAAGTTATGTTGAGGAAGGCACTTGGAGTATCCCTGCTATTGTTTCTATATAAGGTGGTTTTCATTCATTTATTTATTGCTCAGTCATTACTATTCTACTGATTTATGTATAACATGTATTATTTATTTATTTATTTATTTATTTATTTATTTATTTATTTATTTATTTATTTATTTATATTGTCCTTTTGTTTTTAATTATATTTATTATAGGTGCTTTGTGTCATGTGTTCCAGTGGGCAGTAGGATTACTGGCCGAGGTACAGCACTAATAAGTTACATATATTTTAGTCTGAGGCTGACATTATGGGCACAGAGGACTTAACATTCACGGCATTAGTCACTGCTTGCTGGTCAGTAAACAGTTTTTTGACATATGGAATGACACAGTCTGTCTACAAGGCTCCAGTTGCTCATGCATGCAGTTCCATTACGTACGTTTATGATAAATAAATGTTTGCTTCTGAATGGAGTTTCTAGTTTAAGACTGTATGATATCATTATTTATATTCATGTTTTAACAGAATTATAGGTGTCTGTTGAGGAAAGTGGCTGTCATTGCTACACTCTGCTTTCAGACACCATTCATCTTCTATATACTCTGCTTTCAGACACCATTCATCTTCTATATTGGAAGAGGACTACAATTTTCATCTGATTATTTTTTTTATCATATGGAGTAATAAATATGTGAATATGGCCTTGGCAAGGTGGGTGACATGGTAGTCGCTAACCAATCAGAAAGGTATATACAAAACTCCCATCTAGTCACTAAACATTGTTCTTTGCAGGATCCGACGCAGGTGGAGGGGGACGGGAAGGGGGGAGGGGGGGGGGCAGGAGAGGGGATGAGGGTATCACCCTATATTGATACAGATAGCGTAGTATATTAAAGCACTGTGCGGAAGTACTTAGCAGTTTTTACAGCACATTGTGTTCATAGCCAGCAGTGTATTGTCATTGTTATATATATATATATATATATATATATATATATATATATATATATATATATATATATATATATATATATATATATATATATATATAATTTACAACAACAACGACAACTACAACATGATCATAATATGTCTTTACAGATTACAAACGATACGCATTTACATATGAAGCAACAAAAGATTAATTCTGATTAGATTTAAACACATACAACTAAAAAAAATACATAAATATATTTAGGATAGCCCAGACACTAGGAATTGACATTTCATGTAAGTTTTCTCCTACGGAAAGAGACAATTTGCAAGGAATGTCAAATCCTATTTTCTAAAAAAAAAAAAAATCAAAATGTTGTCTGTTGCCCTTTTACCCAGCATGATAAGAAATTTTAAATCGATTTATCGGCGCCAAACCTTAACCATAGGTTCTAGCTTTGTAAAAAAAAAATAAAAAAATAAAAAAAAAAATAAAAATAACACAGAAATAGATAAAAAAAAAAATGAAATAAAATAATACTGTTCGCATAATAACAACTATAGCATATCTTGTTACTATCATTTAACTATCTAAGAATCAAATACTAACAAAGTACCAAAAACTATCCGTTCTTCGTCATCTTATTGAAAAATAGGTAAAATGCCGAAATGACACATCGAATACTAAAAGTATACAAAATAAGCCGTTTCCACGTCAGCTGATTCAAACATTTAGAAAGATGCCAAAGTCGAAAAAGGGGTATAAAACACAAAATTCAGTGGTCATTACCCAAAAATTAATCAGATGATCTACACGTTGTCCCAAAACCATTACGAAAACAAGCCTATTCAAATATATAGAAAATTTTACCTCCAAAAACTGAAAATTTTCAGATAAAAAACTCTGATATTTTTTTATTTCTGCTCAAAAACATAAATTGTGGGTACTCGTTAGAACCACCTCGGTTCTAACGAGTACCCACAATTTATGTTTTTGAGCAGAAATAAGAAAAATAATGTATACCCCTGTAAACCCCAGTTTCATTGTATAAAAGTGGAGTTTAAGGGGGTCAAAATTATATAGGCCTGTTTTCG
This sequence comes from Anodontia alba, assembly GCA_964016985.1. NCBI lineage: Eukaryota > Metazoa > Mollusca > Bivalvia > Lucinida > Lucinidae > Anodontia > Anodontia alba. Next base: position 26,474,064 of record OZ024830.1, on the reverse strand, counting down.
TGATGAGCATGTCATTATCAAAACCCTGGCTGAAACATGTTTATCGAAAATAAAGAAAACAAGACTGCATTTTATTTGTTTCAAAAATAAGGATAAACCTGCACGTACATGTCTGAAGGAAAGGAAAAAACGGCTTTATCAGCTAATATCTAGTTTAAACGTATTTATTTATAAATAATTGTACAAATAAAGCAATGACCATAGTACAAACAAACAGGATCAGAACGGAAGCTTTAAGCTTATTTAGTTCTTCAGAATTCTATAACTTGGTATTAAACATGAATTATACCTAGATCACGTTATCAGGGAAATAAACAAAGTATATATACAGTATAAGAGAAAGAAAACAGAAAAAAAGAAGAAAGATGGAGCGGGATGGGGGAGATCACAGTGGTGGTATTGCTCAAAAGAACTTTAGTGTAATCTGTAATATGTTATATTGTAAAATACATCTACATTTACACACACACACACACACACACACACACACACACACACACACACACACACACATATATATATATATATATATATATATATATATATATATATATATATATATATATATATATAAAGAGAGAGAGAGAGAGAGAGAGAGAGAGAGAGAGAGAGAGAAATATGAAATACCACTGGGCTGAGACGCGTTGAGCTGAGTGAGGTTCGAACCCACGCCGACTACGACGGCAGCGCCTAGCCCTTCAGTGTCAGAAGACATTACCACTGCGCCACTACGCTTGTTAAAAAAACATGTTTCATGGAACATAATATATATGAAATTTCAAGACATAGAAATACAGGTTTCTTTTATTACGAATCTGATTTCATTAAGATACGTTATTCAGCAATTTCAAGTCTTTTAAAGATAAACATTTACAAGAAGGACTCTTCAAGAAACTCTTCCGTGTAAAACGTACCAAAAATTTCCTGTACTTTACATAAAACAAAACAAAAACAAGAACAAAACAAAAACTTACGTATGTGTATATTTATGTAATTACACTAGGAGGTACTATGCATGAGGAAAGATATAGTTTGTGGTCTGAACTACCGAATTATTTCTCATAGTAGGAACGCGGAAGATTTTGATACTGATTTGGACAATCAAGAAACATATAAAAAGAATGCGCGTTCCACCAAAGCTCTCAGTACTAGAAAACAAACGCAGAAAAGTATGATGTTTTTCCGTAGCGGCGAACGTCAGCTTATTTTAAAGAATGTTTACCCAAAACACCAGAATATTTCATTACATCCCGGGGGCTGGAAGTTGAAAGATTTTTCTCCCGAAAATAATGATGTCAAATATCAGACAATGACAATCTGATCGTAGAACGCAAGTACTCATCTCATATAACAGTTACGACAGAAACAAAAGAGGATTCATTACGATGTCTTACTGATTAACCCTTAAAGCGCCAATAACGACTGCAGCAGACGACATTTTGATTTTTTTTTTATTTTGAAGAAAGTAAGTCTAGACAGTTCATTTGGATCGCTGCAGACGATTCACATGAAAAGTCAAGACTTATTATTTTCTCGGAAATAAGAAAAAAAGATAGAATGTCGTCTGCTACAAACTTTGCTTAGCGCTTTAAGGGTTAAATACTCCTTAGCTGTTCGACAATGGAAAATAGCGCCTTCCTTTTTGTATAAAGTGTGTAGATTTGGCTCAAATTCTAATTCAGAAAAAAAAAACAGATACAATAGCGACTATACAGCTGTTCAAACTTACGGGAACGGAAGCAGTATGCTTATTTAGCTCAATTCCTAATAATTAATAGGTTCTAAAAATGACCATTCGGAGAGCAATGAACACAATCATGAAAAAATGAAAAGATATAGGAAAGAATGAGCAGTCATAGGAAAGAATGAACAGTCACAGGAAAGAATGAACAATCTTAGGAAAGAATGAACAGACATAGGAAAGAATGAACAGACATAGGAAAGAATGAACAGTCACAGGAAAGAATGAACAGTCATAGGAAAGAATGAAGAGTCTTGGAAAGAATAAACAGTCACAGGAAAGAATGAACAGTCACAGAAAAGAATGAACAGTCACAGAAAAGAATGAACAGACATTGGAAAGAATGGACAGTCATAGGAAAGAATGAATAGTCATAGGAAAGATTGAATAATCGTAGGAAAGAATGAAAAGTCATAGAAAATAATGAACAGCCATAGGAAAGAATGAACAGTCATAGGAAAGAATGAACAGTCATAGGAAAGAATGAATAATCTGAGAAAAGAATGTACAGTCATAGCAGAGAATGAACAGTCACAGGAAATAATGTACAGTCATCAGAAAGAATGAACAGTCATATGAAAGCATGAACAATTGTAGGAAAGAATGAACAACTACAGGAAAGAATGAACAGTCATAAGAAAAAATGAACAGTAATGGGAAAGAATGAATGATCAAAGGAAATAATTAACAGTCATAAGAAAGAATGAACAGTCACAGGAAAGAATGGACAGAGATAGGAAAGAATGAACAGTCATAAGAAGAATGAATAATCGAAGGAAAGACTAGATAGTCATAAGGAAGAATGAACAATCACAGGAAAGATTGCAAAGTCATAGAAAAGAATGAACAGTCACAGTTAATAATGAATTAGCGTAGGGATGAATGAACAGTCATAGCAAAGAATGAACAGTCACAGGAAAGAATGAACAGACAAAGAAAGAATGAACAGTCATCGGAAAGAATGAACAGTCATATATAGGAAAATAATGAAAAGTCGTAGAAAAGAATGAACAGTCATAGGAAAGAATGAACAGACATAGGAAAGAATGACCAGTCATAAGAAATAATGAACAGTCACAGGAAAAAAATGGACAATCATAAGAATGAACAGTAATGGTATTAGCAATTCGAAAAGTAAAACGAATTAACAGTTGTCCATCTCAACGCGAAGTGACATTGCCATAGTGATGTTTGTAAAGATATGCATTACGTTACCTTCTGAAATTTTCTACAGCCATAGAATATAGACAATATCATTTATCTACCCATTTTAATTCTATTCGGTCTAAAAATTAAGAAGATACTAAACTGGTCTGGTTTCTTTTTGAACACAGCTCTCATGTGGTAACAAATTAATTTTCTGTCGGTACACTGGAGGGAATTTTGGCAGACAGCATTTTTAAATAGTTTATTTCTTATCTGTCTCCGGAAAATTAGGGTATCTTTTTTTTCTTTTCTGATTAACAATTGGTTAAGTCACTGAGATTCTCTTTTACACTGAATAACTCACGGCTGCGCAATAAAACTGAACATTTCCTTTATTTTCAGCCTAAAAACCTCATTTTGCCCATAATAAAGGCGATGTGTTATTAAAAACGACGTGCCATTTATCCAGACCTAATTTGTACCTCGCCGTGATTATGATGTGCGAATTCAGCACCTTCTTAAGACGATATTTGAGCATTTCAAGTAGAAAACGACTTTATAATAAATATGACTGGGTAAGACAAAAGTCGGTTTGCAAATCTGCGCAGTCTAATTAATATCTAGGTATTTTACTCATAGAATTTTTAGGTTCCGTACATTGTGTTAGTGGCCAGAACAGACTCTGATCAAAACCGGATGCACAGGCTGACCAAAAGCTGCGCTTGTAATATCTTAAAAGGCTGACTAGTGTTTGGAGATGGTCGTATTACTATAGTATCCGTATAGTCTCGCTAGAGAGCTTCACAGTATATGACGAAGGAAACTGCTTCTGATCCTGCACGTATATGTTAGGTATTTGTGCGTGCGCGAGTGTGTGTGTGTGTGTGTGTGTGTGCGCGCGCGCGCGCGCGCGTGCGTGTGTTCGTCCTTGTGTGCATGTGAACGCGCGTTTCGTTTGTTGATTTTTCTTGTTTGAATTGTTTTTGCTTTTTCTTTTAAGTTATTATTAAGAGTGCAAATAAGTGGAACTATTTTGCCAATAATTGTCGCCAATGTACCAAATGCATTTACTAAGTCTTTTGTTTTATTGGACCTCGAACTCTCCCATGAAACATTTAGCATTCATTCCCTGAAAAACCCTTACTCTCTTCCTTTCCGAACTTCTTCCTACTCTCTCCCTCGAACTCTCCCTCGCCGAACTTCTTTCGAGGAACGATTTTACGCCTTATGAAAGATGATATATGGTGTCATCCCATAATACAGAGTGGGAAACTCTCAGAGGAGGAGATCTTAGCACTCTGATTTTACGACTGTTTTGTGAAAGGCCACGAAGATCCTTCATGTTAACAATGCCTGTCTATTATGGCGACGAGGGAATCTTTAGAGAGACTATTTTCATCTAATCACAACACTTTCGTGACATCTACTTTCCATCTTGAAATAAAATCAAGATTAAAGAAACGAATGTTCTGTATATAGATGTCGCTTGCACACGAAAGCGACGTTTTGGTTCATCCTGTGGGATTTAACACTGAAATATATATATGGGTCGCGGTCTGACAAAAGAGACCTTTCCGCAAAATTTGATAATTTGTAACTTTTATATATTCTGACAAACTAGTTCTGAAAAATTCACTGACCTACCATAAAACATTACAGAGATATGGATATCTGCACTTAAGTTGTTACAGGGTGTCAACTCTGAGAACCTCATTTAAAAACGTCAGCAAATGTTATGACGTCAAAAATACAATCCTAATTTTAGTTTCAAGACAAAAAAAAAAAACAACAAAAAAAAAAAAAAAAAAAAAAAAAAAAAAACGACGTGACTGTACAGATATCTAGCTATAATATATGGAAGACTTTGAGTTTGCCTTATAAGTATGGCTAATTATTTCTGCAGTTTGAATGAAAGTTGATACCAGGAAGCTTTGTTTCTATGATGATAGAAGCAATTTATGAATATGGGCATTATATCAGTTACAGCTGTATATGGTTGGCTTGTTAACAATCACATGACTGTTAAAATAAAGTGTCTCCTAATTTAGAAAATAGGATGTGCTACTATGTTTTATTCATAAATAGAATGTATTTGAAAAGGATGAAAAATTATGAATTTTAACAGTTTAAAAACACATACTGTTCAAAGCATTGCGGAATGTTGTAAGGTCCCTTTTGGCAACCGGGACCTATATGTGGGTGGAGGAAGTGTCGAAAATTATTTCCTAGCAGATCCTGGAAACAGACGGGAATATTATATCTGTCCTTACTGTTTTGAACTTGCTTAAGCCCTCAAGTAGTTGTTTCTGTTGACCATTCCAGGACGGTTCCTCTGTTGCAGTTTTTTTTTTTTTTTTTTTTTTTTTGTATGTTGGCTTTTATAGCGAGCACAGCTCTCGACGCGCTTTGCGCGTCGCGAAAGAAGTGAGCACTACGGTAGAGAATATGATCAAGGAAAAGTAACATACAACGATATGTACTTTCAGCAGAAATCGCTCTGACCAATTTTTCTTCCCTTTTTCTCCCCGGAAGTTGTCACCGGAAGATGGCAGGACTGGGTCGGACTTGATTATATCGCTAGTCGCAAAATTTGGGTCTCACTAATAAGCGTCACGAAGTGACAAGAAACGAGTGTCAATAAGTGTCACGAACATATTTTGCTGATTATTTCTATTATTTATTATTGATTTACATATATTTTTTATATACTGATTTCATTCTATAATGATACTGTGAAGGACTTTTGAAGAGACTACAAATAGGTCTGTGCTGTGCTCGCATTTAGACTAAGCCTATTTTCATATTAGCTATGCCGTCCTTTCTTGTCATCATTGAGTATTCCTGTCTCTTCTCTGTCTGTGCGTCGGGAAGGGTATGCTTCGTTATTTTGACCTTTTCTGGTTAGCTTCATTAATTTATTAAGTAATCGCCTCAGTAAACACAGTTCAGGAACATTTAGAGGACACATACACATGTAAGTAAACACCGTAAAACATATTTACTTTGTTTGTTTGTGTTGAGGTTTTACGGCCCAGTCAACACAATGGGTTCATGTTGAGCGCGGTCAGTTTACCGAACCACACTTTTACTGGGCAGGCTTAGTCCTCTAAGCGGTTAATCAGTATTGTGCTCATTCTTTCGCCAGAAACTGACAACGGCCCTTCTTGAATCAGCGGAAGGGAATGACCGTAGAAAATATTTCATGATCAATCTCCCGAAAGAATGTTGCCGATCCGGCGGGGGTCGAACCCGCAATCTCCTGATCACCAGTCGGACGCGCATCCAACTGAGCCACTGAGGACGGCAAAACTTATTTACTACATGCAAGTATACACTTTACATATGCAGTGAAAACAGCACATGTCATTAGGCCTACCATGTCTACAGAAAGTCAGAAACAGATCACAAACTAAATTTGGTAATTGAAAAGTTAGGAAAGAGCCTAAATCAGCTTGCATAAATGAAATTTCTAGGAATAACAGTCTTACACAAGGGTTTGTTGCTGTAATATCCCAGCAAATATTCTTGCTTGCTGGGTAAAAATCCAGCAGACGACATTTTGAAATATAAATGAATAAAATTTATTGCAGAATATAGGCGTTGTCATTTTATGTTTTGGAGACAATTTGCATGAAAAATCAAAGCCAGTTTCTGGGGAAAATATAACAAAAATATCCTCTGTTTTTTTTTTTTTTTTTTTTTTTTTGTTTTTTTTTTTTTTTTTTTTTTTTTTTTTTTTCGTCTGTTGACTTTGCCCAGGTTGTGGTGGAAGTTAAATATTTTTATACACTCTTGCAATTTTGATTGTTTCTGACGTTTTCCGCAGGTCTGTTTTGGAGAAATAATCGCAGCAGGTTATTGTAGCGCATATAAAATAGAAGGGTGACTTTTATCACATGGAGACAATAGACCAGATTTTATTACCACGCCTTTATCTGTTTTACAGTGATCGAAAGATCATCTTTTCCGCAGTAATTCTAGAACTAAATGGAAGCGGCAATAAATCATCGTAATAAGATGTCATTTTATTGACCTTAAACAAATCCAAGTCGTCTAGATTGCGAAGTGCAGTCTTAACTCGATGTTAATAATGAACAAATTAAGAGAGGGTGCGAAAACGAGCATCGTGTGTATTTAATTGCGTTTAGCTGTTTAGAAACAGTCTCGCGGGAATTGGGTGATACAAGACTTTCTCGGTTATGTCTGTTAAGAAGTTTTTGCACGAAGCAAGAACATGGAGACAAAAATCTTTAATATAGAGGTTTAGAGGATACAGTCGACACTCGTTATCTCGAATTCCAAGGGACTCTCTGAAATACTTCGAGATATCCGTACTTCGACATACCAGATTTTCGGAACTGAGGAAAACAATTAATCGAACAACCACCTTTAACAGAATGAATATGTAGTTTGACTCGTAAGTTAGAGATATATTGAAAATATTGTGAAAAAGAGGAGCAATTTCTCCTCTTTTCCAGAATATTTTGTTACCTGTTGGTAGATCTCTGTGTTAAAACAGGGACCAGATTTTCACTTCGAGATAAGCGGTTATTCGAGAATAAGCGAGTTCGAGATAATGAGAGTCGACTTTATTTGTTTTGGTCTCTATTAAGAAGATTCTGCTCTTGCTTTTATACCAATATATGGTGATTATGGTCTAATATTAAGATGATTGAATGCTAGGCAAGAAACATGTATCTCATGAACACACACAATCAAAACGAATCTCATATGCGTGTGCGTGCTTTTATTTCCAACGCACCGCCCTCAACCTGATTATCATACGAGCATCTTCAACCGACGCAGCGGCTCAGTTGGTAGAGCGTCCGCTTTATGACCGTGAGATTGTGGGTTCCATCCCTGGCAAACTCATAGCAATGACGCTCATTTATTTACTTTTAAAATGGTACTAGATGGTCTTTCGCTTGGAAACAGAATGACATATCAAGTGTATGAGATGTGACATTTCAGTGAGGCAGTGAGTTTTTAGTTCCCTGCCTCACCTGGAGTCGTCGCAATTAAAGACATTAAGCCCGAATAGTTCACAAAGAAGAAAACAAAAATCAAAAGAAACAGACTAAACAAAACGAGCACCTCCAAACTGAAAACAACCTTACGGCATTTGCGAACAGCGTTAAGTCAGATCAGACTGTACATCAGCAGTGTTATCTGAAAATAAATATGGAGAGACCCAGGGAAGGCCAGAGTAGAAAAAAGCAAAACACAACATTTCCAATGTCCTGGATTAGGGTTGAGAGATGAAATTACAACACGGAACGAAAAAAAAATGAAGAGGAAAGTTCTGCATTAGAATAGGCAAAAACCAATGTTGTTTGAGTTGGGAGGACGACAGAGCCTTAAACCTGATTTTACGAGCGCTTAACCCTGACTCTTATTCCTGATACAGACAGTTCTCTCTGCATATAAGTGCTCGGTCCGCGTAGGTGTTCCCTAAGTAATCAGTGGTTCAACATTGAAAAATATATATGTTAAATCCCAACACTATGTTAAAACAAAATGAGGGAGATCAGGGTTTAACTACAAACTGAAAACCAAAGCAAACGATAAAACAGTCGACTCTCGTTATCTCGAGCTAGCTTATCTCGAATAACCGCTTATCTCGAAGTGAAAATCTGGTCCCTGTTTTAACACAGAGATCTACCAACAGGCAACAAAATATTGTGGAAAAGAGGAGAAATGAATAATTTTTCCTCTTTTTCACAATATTTTCAATATATCTCTGGGAGTCAATTTAAATTACATATTTATTCTGTTAAAGGTGGTTGTTCGATTATTTGTTTTCCTCAGTTCCGAAAATCTGGTGTGTCGAAGTATGGATATCTCGAAGTATTTCAGAGAGTCCATTGGAATTCGAGATAACGAGAGTCGACTGTACTATAAGAACTACGATGAATCAGACATCA